>JACRUU010000012.1:25218795-25438795 GCA_030449085.1 Kryptopterus vitreolus
TGATTACTGTTAAAGAAAGAGGAAACAACGTGTCAGTAAAAAAGCCAACTCTAATTAAACACAATTACATTTACAGTGTGACAAACAACTTTCAATAAAATCTCACTTGTATATGAGTATGCTATCCAGAAATTCTCTAAACCAGATGTATCAAGGCTTTGAAACATACCCAAGTTTCTTGACATATTCAAGGTATCCAATCAAGATTTCATGGTAGACAGCAGTTCTTAGCATTCGAGGTTTGAAGAAGTGGATACTGTCGAGGTATGATATGTACACACGCCTGAAAAAGGAGAATGGCACAAACCAACCAATCAGATGACATGTTGAAAACAAGGCACATTAGTTTTTGGTGTTTTACTGGGATTACCTGGTGTTAGGCAAGGGACAATCAGATCCATATTCCTGGACGTGCATGCCAAAGAAACACACATCTACTCCATCGATCTCTTCAAATGCAAAAAGGGCTTTGGTTCTGTATGGAATGTTTTCTGCCATCTCCCCTGAGTCAACAAACCTAAAGACATTCATTCAAAATCATCGCACAAGAAGCTATGAATGAAAAAAAAAATCCTCTCTTCTCCATCTCTCTCTTCCAAAATGTATTCAGCTGAATGCTAAAGATGACACAACGAGTCATATTATATAGTTAATTTAGTCAAGACTTAGGTACCTAGATCTCATTCCAGGCTTGACATCAACCATCTTGTCTGAGCTCGCCACAACCCGCACAAACACAGCCCCAGCATCAGGATGGTTCTGCCTCTTCAGGTATTTATTTACACGGTCCTCTATGTATGTGCCAAGCCTTGTAATCTGTAACCCTAGAAGAGGATGTGCATATATGTATGTATAAATATATATATTAAAAAAAAAAAATAATAATATATATATATATCTATATATATATATATATATATATATATATAGATAGATATATAGATATAGATATAGATAGATAGATAGATAGATATATATATAGATAGATAGATCAGTTTTACCAGTTCATATATGTATTTCAGATTCAGTCCGTTCTCAAACTACTCACTTTTAGCAGAAAATTTGTTTTCTTTATTTGTTTTCCCAGACTTCTTCAGGCAGTTGTCACAAATAAATCTGTTAAAGAACACAAAGAATGAATAAATAAATACAGCCTGTTTGAAGCATTTGATGTCATGGTGACAGAACAAGAAAAGGGAGGGAACCTACCCCGACGGCCAGATGACATCATAATGCAGCACACAGATCTGATGCATCTTACGCCCACACTCTTTGCATTCAACAAACCTTTCAATAAGCACAGACACAAAAGTAATTCATTAAAAACAGGGCTTAACCTACGTGGTAGTATGCAAATCCAATGGTTTAACTTACGGCTCAGGGTCCAGCATGTCGTTTTTCTTCTTTTCAAACTGATCTTTGGATATGATACTGGACAGAATGTGGTTAATAAATAAACGTTAAATAATAGAGCGAGAGAGAGATTTACACACTAAATAGAAATTAAAACCATGATGCGAAACAAGGAACACCAAACAAAAGTTATTGTTATTAATGAAAACAAAAAACTGCCAATGCCAAAATTAAAACGCAAATATAATTTAATGATAATAATTTTGCAAGAGATACAGGCAAATATATTTCTGCACTTTGTGTAAGTTACTCAATGGCGCTCAGTAAGATAAGATTTTTGTATTTGTTTAACAAAGACTGTAGTAAAATTTTGAAAATGTGCAATCCACATGCTTACATATCATAACGGTACTACACTACCTGATATTAATCTTACAAAAGGCTTATTTGTCAGTGCTTTATGTCGGCATAATAATCAGTACATGCTTATAAGGCTGACAAAATATTCATACAAAATATTCTACTGTGATGTAAGCATGTTAAAAATGTTGTTCATTTCAATAAAAGCATCTCTTAAATTCATTGTAACATACAGGACTGGACCATGTTTAATCTATCTGATATTGTGTTGGTCCTACTATACAGTGATGTATTGCCTGAGATAGTTAATAATACAGAACGTAAAGAGCCTAAAAATAATCACATTTTAAATTGCAATTGTAATTTTGAAATAAATACATAAAATAAATAGCGATTCGATTATGTTCCAATATTATCCAAGCCTCCTGGATATTGTCTGGATACCCCCAAACACTGGATATGTCCTTGCTGGAGTGTGATGTGATTTGTTGTCGTGAGCAGATGTGATGGATCACGCCCAAAGCAATAGGGTGTCAAAAGGGTATATGTTTATATCGCATCCAACCGCAATCAGTCCATCCGGATGGAGCCATTCATCTGGATGGGTTTTTTTTTTAATGATCACAAGCCGGAATGAAAGAGCTCCAAAACGAAACAGCTCTATGTTTTACAGATAATTGAGTAGAAGTCAAAAGTATAGGAATCCAAAATTTCTACTTAAGTAAGGTAAAGAAGTATTTGTACTTTGTTACTTGACACCTCTGACTGGATGTCGTGGGGTTTGATTGATGCCTTAACATAAGAACCAGCAATTGAAGAAAGAACTTCTTATATTTTATGCGTATTTAACCAGACAACTGAACATTTTTTAGTTTTAAAGTGCGAACACCCTATTCCTTTTAACATGCTTATTGGTATACGCAGTGCGAAACAACATTTTATCAATATAAATATGATTATTTTCTATATTATTATGAAGATTTGCGATTTTGATTGAAGTTTATCTCCGACTTTTGTTTAACTATATTAAATGCCATTCCAAGGCCTTCTGGGTTTGCAAAACTATCCTGATTTGGCTCTTCATGCCACAGGGAATGTGATGACTCTTACATCCATCTTACATCCTCTTTACAAGGAGGCAAGAGTCCTTTTGACTTACGTCTGAGGCTGTGCGGAGTCAATACCCAGAGTGACGCTGTTGCCTTGGATCACGTTGAAGCACTTTTCACAGAAGTGATACCTGTCCATGTGGGTGAAATGGAACACAGCAGCCAAATGAAGAGACAACAGAGGGCAGACAGGCAAAGCAAATGTTCTCATTTAAATCAAGCCAATATAAATAAGTCCTGCTCTTAACTATAAATAATAGCATGTAGCCATACATACACCTACATTATATACAACGACATCCATTATTTACTCGGTTTGATTATGAGAAAGGTTACACTATGCAGCCTTATTTTACTATCAATTTTGTGTTGGGAACTAAACGTGTACATATTGAATATAGCGAGTATAGGTTTTATGGCGCTATATATATATATATATATATATATATATATATATATATATATATATATATATATATATATATATATATATAAAAAAAAACAGTACATTGAAATTTCTTCCCTTAACTATGTGAAATTTAAATATATAGTGATATATAAAGTAGTACTATTCACGTCAACACATTTTTGAAATGATCTTTTTTTGTGTAAATCAGTGCTACATCAAATTCTTTTCATGTAGGTTCAGCATGCAGATACCTGTTTTGATAGCTGTAGTATGTTCCGTCTCTGGAGATGGTGCACAACTGTTTGCCATAGCAGCAAATTGTCTGAGGTGAAAATTCATACTGTGGAGGGCACAAGGACAATGTCAATGGACAAACATATGTTATGTTGCTACAACCATTAATTTTTTTTTCATCAGAAATCTATATCGAGAATTATACAGATGTAGCTCAGGTGCCTCCTAGTTTTCCTCATCACTGCTGAAATGTTCAGGCATCTTGATTAGAGTACACCTGTAGTAAATTATTTTGATGGGACATTATTTAGAAACACCTCTATATAGGAGACCTCACAAGACATGAGGTGTAATGGAAGTGGTCAGCTTGGCAATACCGGGGCTCAAACATCCTACCTTCCGATCATTAACCCAACGCCTTAAACATGAACCTAATAAAACCCTCCCCCATAGAAGCTTCTTCTGAGGACAAAACCCATTGAAAGCTGCTTGGAGTTTGGCACCAGAACAACTATGTGAAGAAAGATTGTCGGGTCATGTAAACACTTAAGTTCATTCCTCCAATTAGCTCTTGCTGGTTTTTATGCTAATGACTCAAACCTGAGTCCTGATGTTAGCGGACTGTTTGGCTTCGATTTAAATAGTTCTGTCTGCAGGAAATCAGGCACCGCTACATCACCTGCCCAAAACCACGTTAAAAGTCTCAATTTGGGCGTGAGGTATACTTGTCTACATGACAGCAACCCTAAGCATACAGCTAGAATTGTTTTTTCGCTTTGCCATTCATTGGTACTAATGAGAAAAAAATATATTTGAAAAATTGTTTTGTTTTTATTTCAACCTGGAATAAATGGAAAAAATTAAGGAGTCTGTATACACTGTATATGTTATAATGAGAATGTTATCATTTTTCTACCTCAGTTAGTGTGCACATGGCCATCATAATAGTTCTCTCAGGTAAGCTATATGATGAGTGTTTTGAGTTGAGTTTTAGCATTTAAGATGCTAAGAGTGTTCATACGGATTTATGTTAGATGTTAGATAATATAGATAAAGCCTATTGTCCTCCTTTTTCAAAAGACGCTTGTTTGGATTAAATATATTTTGAGTCAGTATTGCAACAGTGTGGAACAGAACCAATCTGACTTGATTAGGTTTGAAGACAAAATGTCCAAAATGACGTTTTATTTAAATTTAATGAAACTTTTTATTTACACATAACCACTTGGGAGGTGGTAGGTCAGTGGTTAAAGCATTGTAGTCTAGACCAGAAGGTTGCAGGATCAAATCCCAAAATTGTATTTTGTTTAGTAGTTCAGTATAATCGTGTCATTTAAAAATCCATTTTTTTTTATTGGCTACGAACTGAGGTGTGCTGCTCCACTGACTGCTAATCCATCCCTGGCACAGATCTATATGCGGACTGATATGGTAAGACGCATTAATATGAAAGACCTGAAATTGACCAACAGCAGCCTGTAGCTGATATTTAATTATTCAATAAATGTATTTATTCAATCAATAATTCAATCAAATTATTCTTATTATTATTATAATATTATAATTATTATTACTCCTACTAATTTCTGTTGACACATCTGTTTTTAATACTACATAAGTTACATTTAAATAAAAGCTACATCTCAAACCTTTACAGGGTTTACAAACCTGTGAACCTATTTAAAATAGTATAGGCCAATTTATCAGTAAGAGCAATAACACAATGCTTTACACAATATAGTGAAAAAGACATTAGCACTCACATTTCTTCCACAGCAATAACCCAAGCCCTGCATAACTGGGTCAATTTCCTGCTCAAACACTTCCGCTAGTTTGGAGCAGGACTTGTAAACCCTTGATGTCTTTCGGTTATAAACCCAGGCGTTGTGGAACATGAGCCAGATGTCATCAACATATTGCCAAGGCTCCAGGTACTGCCCAGTGTCCAACTTTCGCTTTATGGTTGAAAGGTCAATGGGATTCTTCACAATGTCAAAGTAATCCTTTCACCCGAAAAAAGGAAAAAAAAAAACATGACTTAGGAGTTGTTGTTTTATGAAGGTCAAAAGACAAAACAATAAAGCAATATATACCGGAATGCCGAGCAATATCGGGTCCACAGGCTGGCGAAAGGGCAGCGATTCAGGATCTTGCCGGTACATTGATTCCAATGTAGGCATCAATGCCTGTCTCAGTTCCTCTGGCTTAAAAACTGTGAGGATATTGTAAGGACAGAGTCTTCAAACATGAATAAAAACACAAGTAACAAAAAAAAAACATTAAAAACATCCTTACTCTTCTTGAAGGCCGGAGAAGACTGAAAGGATGCAGCTTTACTCGTAGCATCGCAATTTTCCTCCGGTTTAGAGTCCATCTTTGCCTCCATTTTTTTCTCCTCTGTCTCCATCGGCTCCTGTTTAGGCGCTACATTTTCTGGCTCCTCCTTCTGAACAGGTACTGACTTTACATCTTCGTCCTGGATCGGAATATAAGAAACTTATCAGTACTGAAGACAAAATCATTTGTGATGTAACTTACAGAACAGAAAGATGCAGCAAACCACACTTAATCTTAACAGCTTATTCAACTTAACACTGATCTCTGAGGTCAGCCAAAGTAAGTCAACAACTACTATTTTTTAAAAGGCAAAAAGTTTCACACACACACACACACACACACACACACACACACACACACACACACACACACACACACAGACAAGCATTTATGTATGTATGTAAACATAACGTTTCTCTGTTATCGCCTCATTAACTGTCCGTGTGGAAACAAAGATTCCATTATTAGTGTCCTGATAATTTACGTTATTTAAAACACCATAATTACTTTAATACATTTACAAGAATATTGTGTTCATATTGTGTAATTTTGGTTTCACTAATTAATACGTTTGACGTTTTTTAATACTCTAATCAACATGGACATGGTCGAAAATAAACATACATTTCATAAAGCATAAATTTTCTCCCGTATTGATTAAAAACGGATCAAAAAGTATAAATTTAAAGCACACTTAGAGCACATAAAATGTGCAATGATGTTGCTACTCTTTTACTTGTCAGAGTCCAAACTTCTTTACTTTAACTTGAGCAGAAAAAGTGGAGTCAGTTCAAGGTCATTTTAAAACATGAGTATCTGTACTTTTACTTAAGTGAAGGATGTGTGTACTTTTGCCACCTCTGCAGATAAGTGTGCATGCACATGTTTATTTCATAATAAGCATTATGTTCTACGTAATGTAAATCCTGAGGATGGAGGGGCCATGCAGAAGGAAAAGAGCAAGGCCAAGGAAGTGGTTTATGGAAGTAGTGAAGGAAGCCATGAAGGTAGTTGTGGCAAAAGAGGCAGAGGCTGAAGTAGAGGCTGTGGCGTCCCCTAATGGGAGCAGCCAGAAGAGGAAGATGTTGTTCTACTTATGCAGTTCTATTAATTTTAGCAAACTGTAACAAATGCCTTCATTCATTTAATCCTTCATCAAACATAAACATATAAAAGGTCAAATACTCAAATATGTTAATATGTTAATACTCAATACTCAAAAAAATACTCATACTTAATACTCAAATATGTTAATACTCAATGTATCATCTTGCCTAATGCGCCACCTGGTGGAACGTCAGGCGATTACAGGGCAAGGTCAAATGAATCAGGTCGTAATAGTTATATGATTTCATTTGGACAATTCTGTACCAATCTCTGGATTAATATGACCAAGGTGCCGGATGTGGGGCCGTAGTTTGACAAACCCCTGCGCTAGGGTTGTGAGTAATCAAAATCAAAATATTGATATCTCCTATATATCCAAGCTGTGCATACTTTATACCTCTGTTTTGCGTTCAGGTGGCTTCTTGTCATTTTCATGATCTGGTTTGTCGTCTGTTGGCTCTGCCTTGCACACTGCACCAGCTATTTAGAGCGTGTGTTTCGTCCACAGGGACATCATTGTCCATATTTACTCCTATCCGATCAATCTGTGAATTTAAAAGTCATAAAAACTGAGTAAATAAAAATTCCACCAACACTTACAACTGATAATGAAAATATGGACTGGGCATTAATATTTTCTACTCATTTTTAAAAGAATCACAAGTTAGATTGATACTGCAGAAGCAGTAATGTCAGCTAAACACGCCTCGGTTATAGTGCTGAAAGACACATAAAAGACACTTTATACACGGTTAGGCATACCAGGGAGGCAGGGTGCCGTACTTGCTCAGAATGTGGCTGTCGTGTCAGCATGAGCGACTCTGGCTGGGACAGAGGTGGAAGCGACTGTTTGGGTAAAGAGGAAAGGCCTGACGGTGTATTGGGTACGTGGGCGATTGTGGTTTGGTTCCCAGCAGACACCGGTGTGGCGACTTGAGTCATATGCTGTACCTTAGGGGCTACAGAGTTGGGAGGTGGAGGGGTGGAGCACATAGCAGGCTGTGAGGCCAGGGAGTCCAGAACATTCAAGGAGAGATTAGAGTTCTGCTGATCAGGCTGCACAAGAGATACACAGACATATGAACTTTAGGATATATACAATGTATACGATATCGCCTGCAGGAGGCATCCAGACTGTAGACTATTGCACGTCTACAGATTCAACGGAGGATCAAACATCGGCTGAAACTATTACAATACATTTATGATCATTTGGTCCTACAATCTAATACGCTAAAATGCATTTAAACATACTTAAAATTCACACAATGCAGGCTGTAACCACATCAGATCAAATTATGTATGCATGTATATATACACAGACACATGTACATACATACATATAATATAAATGTAATATAGTTATTTATTGACCATTGGATTCTCATTTAGCGTTCTCTCAACTCTGTATTGCTCCTGACTTGTGGTAATGCAAAGAGGCTCACTGTTACATTACAAACTGAAACTCTCGGGTCCTTGAGCTCCAGGGGCTCTGTATCATGGCTGACCCTGTATACTATTTTTATGTATTCTTATTAAGCCGTCATCCCTACTCGAAAGAAAATCATCACTAACCTGCGTCACACTGGACTGTCCTGCTTGATGAGCAGAGTTCACATTTATACTCCCTGTAGAAAGTGGAACACGCGTCTGGTTCATGAACTGATTCTGGGGGTTGGGGGTCTGGCTCGCTATGGTGTTTGCATGGCCTCCCGTGGTGCCCTGAGCTTGCATCATTCTTGAAGGAGACGTAATCTGAAAAGAAAACACACGTCAATGTTACATAAAGCGTGGAATTTGTTGTGCGTTTCATATTCGGAAGAAAATGCTTTTGCGGAAACTATTCACCGGAGAAAGAGAGCCTCTGTTCATTTGAGGCTGGTGAGTCATGGGGGAAGCTGCACGGGATCCTACTGTAGACTGAGATGTTGGCACATTTTGCATCACCATGGAATTTGATTGTGTCACTCCTGTAGGACAAACAACACGCATCATATCATGTATTTGTGAATAATTTAGACAGAATCTCTCGTCTTGAAGTGTGTGTGTGTGTGTATGTAAAAACATAAAAACACTAAAACACAAGCAAAAGAAACAGTTGTTTCGAGCAAGAAAGAGTACGACACTATAATACCACCAGTAATTCTTACAGGACATTTAAGATGAATAGAATTTGCTCAAAACAGCCAAATTAAAAAACAGCCACGTTTTCATAAATTTGCCATCCACAATCACTTTCTACACCTATAGCAATTTTCTTCCTCACTCCGCCACCATTCTACCTCTGGTGTCCCACCTATAGCAATTTTCTTCCTACATATGCTCCGCCACCATATGACTCACCTCTGGTGTCCCACAAGGCTTAGTATTTGGTCATTCCCTGTTCTTCATTTACACTCTATTAGTGCAGTCATATCCAGTGGGTTTCTGTATCACTGTCTCCCCTCCTCTCTTCTTTCCACTCTGAATTTTCTGCCAAACTTTTCACTGTGGATGACGGCTCATCAATCGGAGCTTAATCCCAGCAAAATTTTACTTTTCAACTGTCCTTTTCTTCCCACAATGCACTGCAACACACTGGAGCTGCCAGCATCCAATCTAAAACAGTGATTCTCACCTACAAAGCCAAAAATGGACTAGCACCAAACTGATCACTCACACTGTCCTACGATCCCTCCAATCCGAGGGCTTGAGTGTCTCCTTGCTAACCGGAGCAGCTCCCGATGGGCACAGGGCGGTCCCACTTTTCAAACCTGCCAAACTTTTTTCACACATTTCTGGGAGGTTTTCGGGCGGCCAATGTCCCCTCCGTTTTTCAGGATTTTACGCACGAGGTATTCTGAGACTTTTTGGACCGATTCGTTCTGGTATGTATTGACGATATTTTCATTTTTTTAATTAATGGAACACAGAGGGCACGTGATCCGGGTACTCCAGTGTCGCCACGGATACCATCTATTCCTGAAGGCTGAAAAGTGCTCTTTACATCAATTATAAATTGATGCCGTTCCTAGGCTACATCATCTCTGCTCAGGTGTGCACCCTGCTCTGCTCGTGTGTGCAAATGGATGAGAAGAAAGTTGAGGCTGTCACCTCTTGGCCAGAACCTCGGAGCATCAAGGAGTGCCAAAGCTTTCTGTTTCTCAAATTCCTATCTAAGATTCATTCAAGATTACAGCCTGATCGCTCACCCACTCACTTCTCTCCTCAGGGGTAAACCACGAGGCCTTCGATGGATGCTGCGGAGGCATTCGGCGAGCCTTAAAACGTGCCTTCACAACCGCTCCCCTCCTAGTCCATCCTGATCTAGATTTGACGGGAAGTAGGTGGAGTGATCTTCCAGCTTCAGGGCAGGCCGGCGCTCGTTCACCCCTGCGCCTATTTCTCGCACAAATTCTCCCAGACGGAGGTGAACTACGACATCGGGAACCGGGAGTTACTGCCCGTGAAGCTGGCTTTGGAAGAGTGGAGACAATGGCTGGAGGGGGCCGCACACCCATTCATCGTCCTGACCGATCACAAAAATGTACCACTGTCAGGCCAGGTGGGCACTATTTTTTCACCCGATTTCACTTCTCTATCTCCTACAGACCCGGATCCAAGAACATGAAGGTTGATTCTCTCTCTCGACTCCACGCTCCGGAGGAGGTCGCCGAAGAGTCCGAGAACATCCTGCCCCCGGACCTGTTCATTAGCCCTATTCAATGGACCACCCCGATCCCAACTCCATCACCAACAGACCCCTGGGATGTCCTTCTGATCGCCAGTACGTACCCGGAAGTCAACGTATCCACCTAATTCACTCTGCACACTCCTCCTATTCAGGAGCCAATACCACCATGGCTCTCCTCCAAGATTGCTCCTGGTGGCCTGCTTCCCGTAACCTTCTAGGGGTGGCTGTGAGTCTCTCTTCAGGGTACCATCCTCAGACCAATGGCCTCACAGAGAGAAGAATTCAGGAGATCAGGCGCTTTCTCCGGACGTACAGCCACAACCGTCAGCACTCATGGAGTCAGTTCCTTGGTTAGGCTGAGTATGCCCAGAATTCCCTTCCCCACTCCTGCACCAGTCTAACAGCCTTCCTGTGTGTACTTGGTTTCCAGCCCACTCTTTTTCCGTGGTCAGGTAACCCCTCGGATATCCCCTCGGTCGATTTCTGGTTCCGGGAGAGCAAATGTATCTGGACCGGCAGCTGCAGAGGGCTTTTCATCGGCATAAGCTCTAGTCGGACCGCAGTAGGAGCGATACTCCCACCTACCTCCCCTGATCAAAAGTTCCAAGCCATTTTTTTAACCTGTCCCTGTCTCCACAGAACCGAGTTAACCTGGTCGAACAGCCATCACCTCTGGTCACCGATGAAGGCTTGGCGTAAAAGGTCAGGGACCGCCTGGACTCCAGGCGGCGCCAGAGTAGACTGGAGTATCTAGTTGACTGGGTCCGGAGGAGCGAGCATGGGTCCCACGGTAGGATATTCTGGACCCAGCCCTCTTGGAGGAGTTCCACTGTGCTCATCCTTAATCGGCCAAAGGCCTAGAGGAAGAGGGCGCCCTCCATGCCTTCGCTGGCTTAGGCCGTGGAGAGAGGGGGGGGTGATGTTACGGCTCTGTCTGACTCTCCCAGCACACCATCCCAGCGCTCGCAATCTCCCCAGTACTAATCAGTCTCACCTGAAGCCAGTTTCCAGACAGCACCGCTCCGCTTACTTTTGCTTAACGTCTGTCTGTGTGTTTCAGCATCCGTTCCCACCTCCGTCTCCATGCTCTCCTGTCTCCCGAACTCCTCCGAATCCCGGAAGCGAATCCGGCCGACGCTAACACAGCTGCTCTCTGCTGCTGGTGATCTCCAGAGTGACCTCTCGTGCTACTGCGCCTTCCGGTGCAGGGCCGTGGAAAATATCTAGACGCTCCTTTGAGCGTCTTCTCTTTGTGTTCTGCTTTTTCTAAATAAACCCTCCTTAAGATCATTCCGCTCTGTGTCTGTGTGCTTCCATTACAGATGTACGTAAAGATGTAAAAAGTGAATGAAAAAAATGATGTTTAACGAATGGCACATACCTTGAGTAACTTCTATGCGGTTCACCATTTGATTTGACAAAGGCACAGATCCATCTGGTGAGGTAAAGAAAGTTTACAAAAGTTTCCCACAATCCTAGGCGCTATTGCTAATTAGAATTGCAAGATATCAGGCAAACAAGTCTGTACTTACTTGCCGACCGGGTGGCTTGTGCGGATCCTATGGCACCAAGCTGTGGAATGCCAACCTGCTGTAACCCTGGAGTGCCCACCGGAGGCGGTTTCTGGATCCTTGATGTTCTCTTTTCTTTCAGCTCCCTTTGAATCTTGTATATCTTCTCGGCTAGTAAGTGGTAATACTCATCCTATTAGAATATAGAAATATCACGAACAATTTAGGGTCATACGGATAGCCGGTGGGTTGGTGTAAAGATGTGAAGGTTGTGCAGGTTGATAAAAGATATTAAATATTAAAGGAATTAAATGTATCATGTGGTGCCAAAATAAATTATCTTTAATATTTGCTTTATTATGAACAGAGTTGCTTCCTAATTTCGTTTTCTTACTCCTAAAGCAACAAAAAAAACTTGATGTTAACCGTTAACGCTGACATGTGCTTGATGTCTCCAGAACACAACATATAATCGCTTGGAATGCTAGAATCTGCTTCCTTTACCTTTTCAAACAGATGCTGATACTATGAGGTGGTATCAAACATTTCAAAACTAGCTCTGTTTTGTCATTTCTACTGACACACTAAAACCTGGCTATCGGTGGCCCCTGGGGATGGATTCTCGACCCACAATGCCACATCTGCTAAAAAGGACTATGAGAATGCACCTGATCGAACAGCGAACGATCGTTGCCTTTTTCAGTCATGGAGATGATGGGGCTGTTTTCATTGTGAAGACATCTCAGGATCATTCACAAAATAGTTCTTGGAAGACCGATGCGGTGTTTCTTCTGCTCCTGCTTCAGCAGCCTGGGGACGAGCTTGGCAGCAATACGGTGCATGTTCAAATCCCCCGTGAGGATCGCCTAGACCACATGTGTCAAACTCAAGGCCCGTAGGCTGCATATGGCCCGCAAGAGCTTAAAAGGTGTATGCTTTCTTCAAATAAGGCTATGCTGCTTTACAGCATGAATTAACAATAAACTACATCTCACACAATGCATGCATATCCTTTTTCTAACAAGCAGAATTGAGAAATTTCTACAAATGATCCCAAAATGTCCAGGAAGCGAAAGAGTGGTGCAGATGGAAGGCACTTCCAAGAAAGATGGGAAAGCGAATACAGGTTTGTGCTTCATGGAGAAAAAACGGTATGTCTTTTGTGTTATGAGGCGCCATGGCTTATCAAAGCGTATATACTGTGTTATAGTTACAACTGGCCCTTCAAGGGCAACCATAATGCTGATAATGAGTTTGCCACGCCTGACCTAGAGTGTTTTGTATGAAGCAATGTTGTGGAATGTTGTCTAGAAACAATCTTCACGTATGTTACAGACCATTTCAACATTCTCAGGGGTTTCAATCGTTGAAGATCTTCCTAATCTCTCCAGTGATTTGGCTCTGGAAAGGCGTGTGCCACTCAAAACAGCATGAACTGATTGCCGTAAATTGATCAAATAATCTGACCAGTTTTACCCCGAATTCCACGTTTGCGGTTTGCTCCAACTTGCTGTCCATGATGAAATCGCAGCCGTGGTAATGCACATTGTCAGAATAGGACCCGGTTTCATAGCTTCGGATGTATAATGCCATTGCTATGACACAATGAATGATGAAGTTCAGTGCTCCCTGTGACCGTGCGTGCAGTCTATTTTGATACCACCTCATACACTCATAGGATAAAATGACTTGAAGAAAACATGATACTTGGCTTTCCCTATAATACATCTGATAAATACATTGGAGAGCTTAAGAATAAAAAAATGACTTGAAATAACTGCAAGAATACAATCACGAAAACCATGAATTTTATATACGAGGGGAAGTCAAAAAGTAAAGGGACATTTGAGAAAATCGGCATTTATTCTAATGATAGAAATGTGAAACATATGATAGATATCATATGATAGATAGATATGATCGAAATGTGAAACATTTTATATATAATAATACACATATATATATATATATATATATAAATATATATACATATATATATAATTTATCATTAGAATAAATGCTCCTTTTCTCAAATGTCCCTTTACTTTTTGACTTCCCCTCGTACATACAGTGTTGGGAAGGTTAGTTTGGAACTATGATAGGTTTACAAATTACAAATGACCCTATTCAAAATTTTAATATGTAGTAACCTATTATATATATATATATATATAATAGTAAAATAATAATAAAAGTAGTAAATTATTAATTTATGATAAGGAACCTATATAATACAAACACCTGATATCACATGTTCATACATGTTCACAGGTATTCAGAGCCTTTACTCAGTACTTGGTGGAAGAAAGTTTGGCAGCAATTACACCACTAGTTCAGGTTTTAGGGTGATGTAAAGTGAAATGATATACCCTGCTGTTGGCAGACTCGTACATGTCACCCTCAACCTTTCGGGCGTAAGCAACCAAGTTTTCCATCCGTCTGTCCTTCAGTGCTGCAGGGTCTGGGGTGGGGAATATGGCTTGAACCCTATGTGAAATAAAGAGAAAATAGAGGAAAGACATTTTTGAATATTAGCAATGTGTAACTATTTTGAAGTAATACTAATGAACTATAAATAATGTCTCTACTTTATTTACAAGTGATTATTTCACTCACAGTTTGTGCACAAGGTGGTTACGCAGATCCTGAGTGACATGACCATGCCAGGCCTTCTTCATGCCAGACAGTGAGGGTGCTGTCGTTGATGACAGATTTCCCAATTCACTCACACCGCAGCCATTGGACATCAGCTGGCTATAGGAACATTACCACAATTAGAGTCTGAACAGTATAAATCCAAAGTGACAACAAATGTGAAAAACTACAAGTCCCTTTGTAATTAATGAACAGTGAATTCACATGATACACGGCTCCAGGAAAGATATTCCGATGGTTTATTAGGGTTGGGTATAATTTTTATTTGATCGATTATCGCTTGCAACGTTAGTTCAATTACAATAATTCACAAAGCGTAGCCACACTTTTAGGCGCTTCCCGCTGTCCATTTTGTAAACTGATGTTTAGATAACCACGTAAGGTCCTGGCAGATTGGATGCACGGAAGGTCCCGGCAGACTGCCAGGTGAAAAATCAATAAGAGGAAAGGAAATTTTCATTTTATAGGAAGTATTCTTAATCTTAAGTATCTGATCCCAGAATCAGATTTTCGATTCCCAACCCTAATCATATAAATATATATAAAATATTGTATTCTGTAATCATAGCAATTGATACCTTTGTTCGCTATTGGGAGTGGTGTGAAAAATTAAAACTACTTGTAAATGATAACATAAACATTAGCGTACAGACATTTGTTACCAGCTATAACAATGACTCTGTGGTGATATGTTACATGGGGAGGAAGTTAAATACATTATGAATGTATAAGTTCACAGTCATCACTGCTAGCTTGTTGATAGTTATTGACATTTTGGTGTTCCATCAGAAAAAAATCATTAAACTGCCCTATATAGTATATCTTCATCTGCCTATATTCAAACTAAGCGAACTGCAGCATTAAAGGTTGAAGGTAAAAAAAAAGTGGGGGACAGACTCACTTCTTGTTGATGGATGAAGGGAGAGGGGAGTCAGAGTGAAGACTCGCCTGATCAGAAGTAAGAACGCTTATACCATTATCTCCCAGGTTCACCTGGTTAGTGCCTGAAAGTGCCAGTGCCAGCACACGCCCAACACACCGCATACAACACACAAAATGAGATTACGTTTAGTTTTGGATGGTTAAACAACGAAAGCATTCTATTAAACTGAAATGGCTGACAAGGTTAAGTTAAATGCCGTTATTAGTTATGCATGTTTGTATGTGTGTGTGGTTCGTCACCGTGGATGTTAAGCCCATTGTTCCTGCTTTTAGTCTATTTAGAAAGACCCTTAAAGCTTAAAATGCACACAACAAATATTATATTTTTGTTGATCTTGGTCTGAAACGTTTACCTAAAGAGTTCATGGGACGAAGCTGCTGCTGAAATGGCTGCGTGTGTGACGGCTGCTGGTCCAGAACCTGCGCCGGCGTTCTGTGTGGCACACCGGTTTCCGTACGGGAGGCCAAGTGCTGCGTAGGCTCTCTGCATGGAGCTTGGGTCGATATTAGTGGCGCTGCTGATATTAGGAGCGCTCGTCTGGCTGGTGCTCACCGTCCCCGTAGGCGCTTGCATAGCGGCATTAGTTGGATTCAGCATGGCTACAAAAAGGGATTAAGAAAAGGATGAAACGAATGAAGATGAGGAAGGTTGATGATGAAAAACCATTTTATACCTACAAAAAACATTTTACAGCACATTTTAATTTATAAAACAAACACTATCAAAGCATAAAAATGATATTCAAATGTCTTTGAAACCTGAACGCAACAATGAATTAATATATACGGTGATACTTTTAGTAAAATTCTATGACACTATATTACATAAACCATGACTTAATCACATTTGTACTTAGGTAATATAAAATACAAACCACAAATTTTTGTTTTTCACAGAAAAACAATGACCCCTCCCTCGCTGTGCCTGGCCTGCGCTGTGCTGCTTTGCTTTTACTGTAACATTTTCTCAGTTTGAGGCCTGACTAGCTATTGATCATTTTCCATTCCAAACATTCAGGCAACATTTTGAACTGAAAAAGAACGCCAGCCCACGTGCTATACAGTATAGGGACAGCAAACTGGACTGCTCACAAGTTTAGTAAAATAAATGTATAGTGGTCATTTGTCAATTAATCTGAAGTAAAATTGGCTCAGAAAAGTAGGGGCTTCCCAATTCCATGCCAGATCTAAAACATGTCGGGCATGTGCTGGAAGTGTTGGAAGCTATAAAAAAATCTAGGTGAATTTGAAAAAGGCCAAATTGTGACGGCGTTACAAATTCTTAAGAGAATCTCAGGTCTTTTGCATTGTTTAGTAGCTACCAAAATGGCTAAACAAGGACGGGCCACTGGCAAACCGGGAAACATGGTCATGGCTGCAAAAGGCTTATTTCTCTCATATAATCCAGAGCGATTTACTTTCATTCATACAATCGAGCAGATACGGGATTAAGGGCCTTAGTCAGGGGCCCAGAAGTAGCAGAAACATTTAGCTGCAGGTATTTAATAAGCACAGAGGTCTTTTTCAGTGGAAAATTATAGAATAGAATAGAATAGAATAGGATCTATTTGTCCTATAATAATATACATTACAGCACAGTGAATTTCTTTCTTCATATATACCAGCTTGTTTTGGAAGTTCGAGTCAGAGTGCAGGGTCAGCCATGCCCTTGGCAATACCAGGGCTCGAACCACTGACCTTCCGATAAGTTGCCCAGAGCCAGAAACCACTTGCTCATTGATGGTTTGTAGAACATGACAAGGAGTGTCATATCAAAGCATTACACTGAAATAAGGATAACGGAAATGCTTACTGGCATATATGGTATCTAACAAAACACCTTACATTTCAGCAACCATTGTAGTGCATCTTCAAGGCACAATACTACAGAAACAGAATACATTAGAATAATATCTGCTTAACGGGGCCATATAAATTTGTATATCTTGTATTAAAGCAGCTAAAATTTGGTGCATGGAATAAATTTCTCTCATACTGACCACTGTATATTCGACATGACATGTCATAGAACGCGGGGCATGGTGGCTTAGTGGTTAGCACATTCGCCTCACACAGCCAGGGTCCGGGTTCGATTCCCGTCTCACCCATGTGTGTGTGGAGTTTGCATGTTCTCCTCATGCCTCAGGGGTTTTTTCTCCGAGTTCTCCGGTTTCCTCCCGGTCCAAAAACATGCACGGGTGGTTGATTGGCACCTTGGAAAATTGTCCCTAGTGTATGAATGTGTGTGAATGTGAGTGTGTGTGCCCTGCGATGGGTTGGCATTCCATCCAGGGTGTTTCCTGCCTTAATGCCCATAGACGCCTGAGATAGGCACAGGCTCCCCGTGACCCGAGGGAAGATTGGATAAAGCGGTAGAAGATGAATGAATGTCATAGAACGCAGTGAGGATATGAGAATTAGTATTGTTGCTCTCTACAAAGATTTTTTTTTTTTTTTTTTTTTTTTTGCATCAGCTGCAGAAGCAAGGTTAACAAAACAGATGGAACAGGAACCATTTCCTGTGGTCTGATGAGACATACACAGATGTTGATGAGGGGTACCAAGAAAATTGCATCTTGCCTACAGCAACATGGTGCATGGTGGTGGTAGCATCATTATCTGGGGCTGTATGAGTGCTTCTGGTGCATTGGAGCTGCAGTTGAAGGAAATATTGATTGTCCTGTGACATTCTAAAGCAGAAAATGATTTTCTACCTTGGGAAACTGGGAAGTATGGAATACAAATCATCCCGTATGCCTACTGCTGCCAATTTTTTTTTTTACCTGCATAACATAAAAAGCCTTTGGCACTCAGATATAACTAATGGATAACCACCATTTTTTTCTCTTTTCAGCCTAAGTATGTGGTCAAAAACAGGAACTCACACTGCTGGTTTCTCTTATCGCTGGCAGTTTTCAGGGGCAGACACACAGGGCAGTCATGCCGAGTACAGTTCTTCCAGTGGGAAATGATTTGCCTAGAGGATGCACAATGTGCCACTGAAAAAGACAAACACAATATAAAACTTATCCCAGACAAGAGACAGAATTTATGTTCACCTATAAAAAAATGAACACGTCATACATTTTTTCAAAAATGTAATTAAAAATAACGATGCGCACACGCAAAAGTGATAAATATTGATCGAATTATTAAGTAGTGGTGACTCATTTTTGCCGTCAGTGACACTATTCAGGAATTTCACTTTTCGGGAAAATTTAAGGAAAGTGTTTCCCCCTTACATTCAGACATTTAAGAAAACAAACTCCAACAAGCACATTTGAACACATTTACTCACCTTGGCAGGATTTTCCAGCCTGACAGTGGGTCATATGATTTAAGACATTCTTCATGGTGCGGCAGTGGCGCAGAGGACAGGAACGCACCTCGTCACTGGCTTGTTCCCATCTCTGGCATTTGTGAGCATGCAGCAGCAGAACCAGCTGCTGCTGGATGAGCTTTCGCTTCTCTGGATTGGCTGTGGGAGCTGCAGGAGCTCCCTGGCCTGGCATTGTACTCACAGGAGCTCCCGGCTGATGGAGCTAAAGGTAGGAAAAGTTCGAACAAAAATAAAATACATTTAAAAAGCATGTATATACATGTATATATATATATATATATATATATATATATATATATATATATACACACACACATTTCAGACTGAAAATAGACTGACCATATGACTATATCCTTGGACATTTTGTAAAGGCATTTTTGCAGAATATTCTTGCAATGAAAATAATTAAAAATCAGTAACACAAAATCAGCATAACCAACATACAAAATACAATCAAAAAGCGCCAATGAAAACCATTTAATAGCCATACAGGCATTTAATCTTTGCCTGTACGTCACGAGCATGGCACTCATTAACACACTCTGCAGACACTGAACTAACTGAATCTTACTTGATTTGATTCATTTAATTCATTAATCATAGCTCCTGATTTGAATCAGAGTTACAACTGAATCCTTAAGAATTAGTATTATGTCTAGGAATAAAGGCTTAACTATGTTTATTCCTAGACCATAAGACTAATATGGGACTAATAGGCTCATCTACAAACATGATTATATCTTCCTGGAAGCGGTGTTAGTAGTTGATTCTTCAGAGCACTACGTTCAGAAGGTTAGAAGGAAAAAGGTAAATAAAATCGTGTGAACCAGGTCAAAATGACCTTCATTAACATAGTTACTTACCAGGTTCTGTACAATGGGTGGAGGCTTCGGTGTGGGTGCGAGACTGTTAGAAAGTACTGCCTTATTCAGGAGCTGCTCATTAACACCAGCACTAGTGGTCTGCTGCACTGTACCCTGTAGATACTGTTGTCCAAAATGACCGTTAGCAGCCCCTAAACCATTCTAAAGTGAAAGGAGAGAAAATTTAAACTTAAACAGGTATCTAGATACAAGGGTTATTATTACAAGGGACAAATATTATTATTGACAATCATGTATTAGAATAAGAAAATCTTTTTGGCCTGCTTCAGTTAAGGGTAGCCGCAAGCAGAGCCTGTATTTTAGTGAAATGTTTGTTGCCAAATGCTGCACTGAAAGAAACTTCATAACAGTGGTTTTCTTTCTGATTAACAAAAACACAATTCAAATTCAGGAGCACATAACCTGAATTTTTATGGATGACGAATAATACTGTAATGGCATGTAATACAATACTGCCCAGAATTCTCTTTAGACCTGTAGACAACCTGCAATATGCCATATATGGTCTTATTGGAAATGCACATAATGTACACAAAATGTCAACACTCCCATGTTAAGAATAAGAGAAAAGAACTTTAATATGAAAGTCAAGGGAAGTACAATCAACTAATTTAGGGGGAAATTTGACAATAAGCTGCATAATTGTGAATAAAGCAAAGACTTTCAAATTCAATTTGCAATTTTTATTATTAATCTGATGAAGTAAAATGCTTCTGTATAATTTGTCACAAAATCTTTGATATTACATGTCACATTAAAAGATATTAAACAGGAGTAGTGTAATACATTCGAAGAGTGCTTCAATAAAGTGTTATGCAGGTTTGTGTAAATGTTATTAAAGGCTTATATAGGACACGTTATAAATGGCTTATTACAAAAAAAATGTCATTTTCACAGTAAAGAATAGACTTTTTATACTAATTAAAATTATATTTGTGTGTAGTACGTCAAAGACAGGTTGTTTTACGGAAAAAAAGTGAATTTGTACCAGAAATAAAGGGCTTAATATTGAATAATCCTTCTGTTCATATCTCGAAACACAGATATAAAGTGTTTCCTTTAGTCGACATACAGAACATATGCATGGGACAGCAATAGAATTCTTGTTTACCTTGTTTATGCTTCCTGCCGGCTGAGGGCTGATTGAATTGTGCACACTCGTTTGCAATGCTTCTTGGGTCAGTGTCTCTGCCAGCACACTCCCAGTCATACTGACACCTGTAACCCCTGGTGTGACACCTCCTCCCATTTGTTGGACCCGGCCTTGCCCTGGTGACGGCAAAATGCCATTCAAAATCGGTCCCTGCTGCGCTATGTTTTGGCCCATGAGACCATGGTTCTGCCCACTGTTTCGCACAGCCGGGTTGAAGCAAGTATTGATGCTCATGCCACTGTTCCCTGGGACACTTGCTGCCCCAAATTGCCTGCCCAGGCCAAGTTGCCCCCCACTGACAGACTGCAGAAGCTGTGAAAGCTGCTTGTGCTTGGTGGCAGCATCGTGCATGCCGCCGCCCATTCTTCCTGCAACTCCTTCACCATGGTTGGTCATAGATGGAAAGACTGCGGCACCACTGGGAATCAGCTCATCTGGGAGATCGTTTTCCAAGTCAAACAAGGAGCCCAAATCTAAAATGAAATAGAGTAGAACAATTACACGTGAAATAGTAAAAGAATTCCATTCCAATTCCAATGCTTGTTTTCGCTCTTATCAATTTTGACAAGCATGTTTTTTTTCAAATTAAATCATCCTCATTAAATACATTGTTTAACGTCATATGATACATTTCCCTCAACTGATCGTTTTGCATATAAAATTTGCATTCAAATGTTGAGAAGTAAATCCAAACACACTTAATCCATAATAATAATAATAATAATAATAATAATAATAAAAATATAATGTGGCAACTTTAGATTTACATTTTATAACCTAATAGTTGAACCTACAATTCATTCTAACCACATGTTTGTATTAATGACAACATATTTTTACTTCTGTTCACTTCCTTTTCAACAATACAGTTACAGAATTTGGCAGGCGCCCTTATCCAGACTGACTTAAATCTGAGGATTAAGGGCCTTGCTGAAGGGCCCACTAGTGGCAGCTTGGTGGGAGTGGGATTTAAACCTAAGATTTTCTGGTACAGAGGCCAATGCCTTAATCACTGAGATACCGCCCTGCAATAATCATCATTATAACAGGGCCTGCTGTCAATCTTTAAGCACTCAAACAAGATACATCAATTTAGATCATTAGATTATAGCTGATCTAATGAACAGTTTTTTGGACTGTTTAGCCATAATACACAGTTGTATTTGTGGATGATGGAGACCACTGTGCTCACTGGGTTTACTGTAGCCTTCCCCAGAACTATGCTTCAAATCCTGTCACGGTTTGTGCACTGACATGCACTGTTAACTGTGGGACCTTATATAGGCAGGTGTGTGCCTTTCCATATCATGTCCAATCAGCTTAATTTACCTCAAGCATATCAATGGTCAATCCGATCAAGGATGATCAATGTAAACAGGATATATACCTGAGCTCAATTCATTTTATTTTAATACATCCGGGGTATTGTTTCTAGAGATTTGAGGGAAATAATCATTTCAATTCCTTTGGTAATACGGCTGTAACATAACATGGAAAAAGAGAAGATCTGTGAATAGTTTCCGGATGCACTGTAGGACATGAAACCTCAGAACAATGAGTAGGCAAAGACACATTGGACCTCGGAACCTTGTTAAGTGATATTCTTGCTAATATATTAACCGTTGTTTGTTTATCTGCCATGATTGTTGTATAAAAGGGCCATAACACTGCTATAATCTTCCATCATATTGTATTTTCTGAAGAGGTGCCGCTGTCGGATAACGGATCTATCGGCCACAAATCTTTGTGTCAAATATGCACAGTCACCAAACTTTGAAAGGAATAATTTGATGGCTTTTTGTCTCAACAGCAAGTGACACTTAATGTGGCCTGAGCCAAAAGGTTGCACACGATGCACTCCAGGGTTGCACATGATGCACTTTATGTAGCTAGGACAAACTTAGTCTCGTCCTCAGCATTGTGTTCTGTTGTGTCCTCAGCATTGTGTTGTTGTGTTTGTGTTATATGTTGTTTTGTGTAGCACCAGGGTCCTGGAGAAACGTTGTCTCATTTCACTGTGTACTGCGTCAGCTATATGTGGCTGAAATGACAATAAAAACCTCTTGACTTGAAGTCACGCCACACTTTTATTTGAAATGACTTTCATTCATGGCTTAGTGAAGCTTAATGGCAAGTTTGGCAGATTTCATATTTTAACATGGTCAACACACACACACACACACACACACACACACACACACACACACACACACACACGAAGATGCATTTATATTTTATTCTATTTTAATATGGACAATAGACAAATTGCCATAATCAAATTTTGTAACTATTCGACCAGTTTCTCATACAGGTATTCTTTGAACAGGTATTTTACTTTAACGTTTACACACACACACACACACACACACACACACACACACACACACACACACACACACACACACTGTAACTGGGTTTATACTAGCCAAGAAACTGAAATCGTATAACATACCGCTAGTTCGACTTGCTACATCATCATCTACACACAAAAAACAAGAATATATCAACAACAAAAAAGGAAAATAAAAGATGGGGAAGAAAATGTCATACACAACCCCAAATATTCAAATAATCAGTTGTAAACAAATAGTCTGAAAACTGAAAGCAAGGAAGCAGCATCAGTTCCGACCGGAAGCGTGTCGAATCTGCTTTTTCTGCTCAACTCGAGACGAGGCTACATTATTAGCAGCTAATAAAAAAAAAACATTAGCTTTGGTTCGTAACTGGTCTGTAATTTCTTTCTCTTAAAGCTGAATGAGTTTCTTTACCTGGGCCGTCGGATGCAGACAGAGCAGGTGAACTGAGCTTTGGACGTTTGGCACTGGAAGGTCCGATATCCATGATGTTGTCGGCCATTCTGACTTGGGGTGGGGGCCGTCTTGTAGCTTGCAGATATGGGAGTATGTATGTTTGTTTGTTTGTTTGTTTGTTTGTATATCCTGGGATTGCAAATGAAATCTTAACGTTCGGGAAAAAAACAGCTGACCAGCAGGAAATGACTCGAGACAAGAAACAGCGCCCCGCTTCGCCACTTCCATTCACCCCATGATAATGCACCGTCCAGTACCAGCATATTTATTTTTATTTAACAACCAGCATTTTTCGTTTAAAAAAAAAAGAATATATATGTATATATATATATAGATAGATATATATATAGATAGATATGTATATATTTAAAATATTTAATCGGCGCCTTACGTCATCGGTGTTATTTCCCCCAAAAAAGGATCATATCCGAGTAAAAATAAATAAACTCGAGACCCATCTCGAAACCCTGGTCTACTGAACAGCGGAAATAAAATACGCTTTTAGAAATCCAGCGCTGTACAAACTGGACGTAAGGCTTGGTAAAAGGGGAAATCAAATATACGGGGATTTCCAAGAGACAAAACCGGCCACATTTTAAGCCCATCCATTAGAACGACCCTCGAAATTCACCAGCTCGCTTCTGTCTTTCACCACGGAGCTACACAGACACTGTCGGGATCCCCGGTGTCTGTTTAACTATTATTATTATTATATTCTCCAAAATCCTTTTTTTTTGTCCGCAACAAAATGGCGGCTGTTGAATCCTTCTACACAAAAAGTTTTTTTTTTCTGTTCCAGGGCAGACTGTAGAGGAGGAGGAGGTGGGGGAGGGGGCGGGGCCGTGTGGCCACGCCTTTAGTCCTGCGTCACACCTTGCAAACCCGTTTTTAATACCGTAGTTATTAAACATTAATAATAATAATAATAATAATAATCACTGTTGTCAAAAGTATTCACTTTCAGGTAGAAGTATAGATACTATAGGGTTTAAAAAATACTCAAGTAAAAGTGTAAAAGTACTGCTTTCAAAAACTGCTTAAAGTATAAAAGTAAAAGTTATGTAAGGGAAAAATGATATTAAGGACAAAAGTTTAGTCCGCGCCAATCACCGTACTCTCTCTACCGTACTCCGTTCTGTAGATTCATTTGCAGAGGACAAAGAAAAAGCACCCGTTTGATAAATGAACCAGCAGTGTATAAATAATCTCTTTTAAGAAATCATATTTTTGAGTAACGGCCCCTACACTGGTTATGTACTTGCTGGAGTGTGACGTGATTTGTTGTCATGTGCAGGTGCGATGGATCAAGTACAAACCAATAGGGTTGTTGGAATGGTATATGTTTATATTTCTCATCCAATAACAATCAAATTCACACTATCCAGATGTTTTAGTTTTTTTTTTTTACAAAAAGCAAAAGCATTTTATTGTATTTTAAGTTTATACAAATAAAAGTAGACCCTTTATAGATTTGAATGATGTATTGCTCTTATTTCTCATCTAATTAATACAAAACAACTTTTCCATCTTGGTAGTTGATGAATGTATCCGGGCTGAACATCCAGCATATAGAGCACAAACAGAGAACAGATCATGATAAGGAGGAACGTCTCTGTTCTCAGTCATATTTACATCACTGACTCCTTCTGTCTCGTACACATTAGCCAGACTTCTTGTTACCTTCTGCCTTGTTTATTATTAGCTTCGTAAACTAGCATACCTCTGTGGTGCGTGATTAACCAGGAAATGATACTCCAGTGGTAGGTTGACCAGAAATAGTTTGATGTGCTGAAAAAATTGTACTGACAAAGTGCAACAACATCTAATGGGGGAATATAAAGAAAAAAACACTGTACCATTAAAGTGGTCTTCAGCAAATTTATTAGATTAGAGGAGAATATATGCATCCATATAATATAAATTGTTAGTTTGCTTCTAGTGTGAAACAGTGCATGATATATATATATATATATATATATATATATATATATATATATATATATATATATATATATATATATATAAGGGTTTTAAATGTTGTATATATCTTATGGCTACATATATGGGATTATATGGGAATCACTTACATGAATTCAGTGTGAACATAGAACAACATTAATCTCCTATTAATCATTTCCCTGATATGCAGATTTTTTTTTTACATTTTAATGCACAAGAAGGGCAGATGCTAAACTTGGACCCCCATCTAATTCAGAATTCCCTTAATGATATTTCTGTTTAAATACGTTTATAAGAGTGTTGCAAATCATTACATTGTTATTGTTTATTTACAAAGCATCCAAATATCAATGGAACCTGGAGTTATAATCATACTGCACATTTAATTCATAATTTCTGTGTATGAGTTTATACAAAATAATGTCTAAAAATGTTTTATGTCAATGGCTAGACATGAATTGATGCTGAAATATCTTTGTTTTTTGAAGCGTCATATCCAATAAGAACCGAATCCCAGCTACTGCGCATGCGTTTAGCGAATCGCCCATGGCGTGCTGTGAATCTCAGTGCGCATGCGTAGAACAAATGTAGTGAGCGACGCTGACCGGGTGACAACCCTGTGAAGGAACACGCTACTAAAATGGGCAAAAACAGTCGAACTACAGCCTCAAACGTACCAAATCAGAACACCGAACAGCGGATTCCAAGGTATGAATTATTACAACACGTGATCGAATATAAATGTGTTCGATTGTTTGACGAGTTTCGGTTTTTGGATCGGAGTTTAGATGTTAGCACGTGTTGTATGGGTTTAAGCATACCACGTGACAAGGCAGCAAACCGCATGAGTCTGTCATGTAAACACACTCCATAGACTGACCAGTGTTTTATTGTGGGAGATGTTCTCCACGTTCGGACGCTGTCGTTAGTGAGTCTTGCTCCTCTCCCAACACGTCCAACGCTGAAGGTCCTCACGCTCCTCAAAATAAATAAACAAATAAATAGAGGCAGCTATGTCCCATCTTGTTGACCTCAGCGTTCTTTGTCCATTCTGGTTTCTTGTCTATGTAAAAACCCTAGTTAATCCTCCACCATCACATCAGCACCACCCAATAATAACAGGAATCACAGGTGGCCTTTCCTCAGGTCCATGTTACACTGACAAATAACACGTTAAAAAAAATATGGTACACCTCTTCATGATCGCAGTATTCTCTAATAGCAGTGACCACTTGGTACACAGTGAATACAGCAAGCTTTGAAGCACTGCATTTTCTGCACTGCATCGCATCAACTTTATCTACCCATCGTCCTATCATCCTCCTTCATTGGACCATATTTAGCATCTAATAACCACTGCATTCTACTGTGTACACACTTTTCACCCAGCATTTTATTGTTCATACTGGCCTAAGTGGGTTTTTTTGTGTATACTTTTCTAACAATTTCAGAGTCACTGTTTACATGCTGTGGGGCACGTTGACTTGGTGGTTAGCACGTTCGCCTCACACCGCCAGGGTCCGGGTTCGATTCCCGTCTCGGCCATGTGTGTTTGTGGAGTTTGCATGTTGTCCCCGAGCCTCAGGGTTTTTTCTCTGGGTTCTCCGTAGTGTCCCTAGTGTATGAATGTGTGACTGTGTGTCCTGTGATGGGTTGGCAATCCATCCAGGTTATCCTGCCTTAATGCCCATAGATGCCTGAGATAGGCACAGACTCCCCGTGACCCGATGGAAGATCGGATATAGCGGTAGAAGATGAATGAATGAATGAATGTTTACGTACAAAGTAGGTTACGGGTTGCTATTATTTTGTGTTTGTGTTTTTGTACTGAACTCTTGTTTTTGTGCTGTTTGCAATAGGTTGTACATGCTGCACATTATGTGGCTAGGACTAACTTAGTCTAGTCCTCAGCTCTGTGTTTTGTAGCTCTATGTTGTTGTGTTGTGAGTATTTTGTTTTACGGAGCACCAAGGTTCTGGAGAAACGTCTCATTTCACTATGTACTGCGTCAGCTATATTTAGTTGAAGTGACAATAAAAACCACTTCACTTTAACACCAGGAACATTCTTGGATCCTTACCTAACTTTCCTCATGAGGTGAAGTGGGTTTTTTTTTAATTCTACTTTATTGATCCTGTGAGGGAAATTCTTTATTCTTCACAGCTGGTTTGAAAGGGTCAGAGCGCAGCCATTTTTACGGCCCCCTGGAGCACAGAGGGTTATGGGCATTGCTCAGGGACCTAAGGGTAGCAGCTTGGTGATCCTGGGGCTCGAACCCCCGACCTTCCGATCAGTAGCCCAGCACCGTAAACCGCTGAGATACCCCCTCCTTTCATAATAGTGTGTCCATCAGTGAACAGTACATAACTTCGACAATCACAACTATAGCTTAATACATACAATATTACTATACTCATTACTATAACAATAACTTTTTGCCTATCAACATTTACGGCATTTTGCAGACGCCTTTATCCAAAGCGACCTACAACTGAGCAATTGAGGGTTTGAAAATCTTCCGGTCCAGAGGCCAACACCTTAACCACTGAACTATCACCTCCTCCACCTATCTGCGCTTTACTTTGTCATTCAGATACAGATCGGTTCCCTTCTGCGTCTGGTTCATCTCAAGGGCAACTTGAGACAAGTTTCAAGCATGATGGTGTTCACAGATTCAGACTCCATGACTTGTGTAACAACTTCAAGTTGTTTTTCGTTTTGTTTTTTCCTTTAGCAAGAAGTGGAAGAAGAAAAATGACACGAAACCACGACCAGATGACCACCTGGAACAGATCCCGTTTCAACTCCGCGCAATTATGAAAAGTAAAGAGAAAATGAATATGGGATCCAGTAAACTGAAGAGAATGATGAGAGGTATGAATTTCAGGTCTAGATTAGAAAGCAACGTTTCGTAGTCTAAATGGTAAACTGTATAGAAAGCATATTTTCATGTTTGTGTCAAATAAAAGCCCTAAAAATTTGGAGAAACATGCACTTTTACTGCAATTATCTGAATTGGATCATTTTTGCCGAGTTATTATCATTATTACATATGATTACAGCATATTGCTTCTATGTGCACGTCTGCATTTACTGTGGTGTACTGATGTCAAATTACAGAGTCGGACGTTTTATTTATTTATTTATTTTTACATCTTAATTTCCATATTTATTATGTCATACTGCATTCCATCCAGGGTGTATCCTGCCTTAATGCCCGTAGACGCCTGAGATAGGCACAGGCTCCCCGTGACTCGAGGGAAGATCGGATATAGCGGTAGAAGATGAATGAAGGAATGAATTGTGCCATACTATTTACAAATACTAAATCTTTATTATGCTGTGTCGTAAACTTGAATCTATTTGCTTTGTTTATTTTTGGCTGGCTGCTAACTGCATTTCACCATTCCTAGGGCACTTCGAGACAACGTCTCAGTTGTTTTTTTTTTAAAATGGTCTGAGGATGACGTGAGCCAAAATAGCTGCGGATTGGACAAAAGCAAATGTGTAAGAAATGCACAAGCAATATTGCAGAAAAGATACATGAAAGAATATAAAATATATTGGCACGACACATATTACAATTGTTCATTTGTTTGAAATGCAAAGCTTTTGATGACTAATTTTAGCTCACGGACCAACTATATGATAACTCCCATTAAGTCCCTTTGTTATGACATCCAAGTGTAAGGAGTCAATCTTAACTAGAGTCATAGTAACGAAATGTAATTCATTAATGTACTTAAGTAGCATTTTTTGCTTAGCTCTACTTCACAGTGGTATTTCCATTTGGAGAGACATCACTCTATTTCATTGTCCGTGTTTAGGAAATCCAGCCTTCCTTTTTATTTCTGCGTGGATAAAAATGTAACGGGTCACGCAACGGATAGCAAGCTACCAGTTATTTTGATCGCCCTAACCCTAGGTCATTGTTAGAGGAATAATAGGAGAAACTCCTGATTTCATCTTGCCACAAGATACACGTGGGCTTATTTGTGCAGTTTTTGAAAATTCTGTTCATTCAATTTTATTTGTGTAGCGCCTGTCCATTTGTCCATTTTGAAGAAGTTTTGGGCTCATAATAATTTGAATAGATATCAATCAGTGTTTGAATATTATTCCATTATTAGATCAGCGTTCTAATAGTAACATCAGATTCTTCTCAGTGAAAGTTAGTTAAGCATTATAGCCATAAAAAAAGCATACTGCTTTGTATACATAAGTATGTTTAAAGGCTAATACAATATTGCAATATTAGTCTTTGTATTTCTTTTACTCGAGTTATATTTTATGTCTACGCTAACTCAAGCACATGGTTTTTTTCTACTTCGTCCACAACATTAGAAATGTATCTACTAACGTGTGGGAAAAACACATTGCTTAATTTTATATCTGTTTATTCAGCTCTTCTGTGAAGCTACAGATCTGACACGAAGAAAAATATTTTTTCTAAAAAGCCTGTTTAGTCAGCAAAACATGGTTTCTGTGACAGACATACTGTACATTCATTCATCTTCTACCGCTATATCCGATCTTCCCCCTGTGCCTATCTCAGGCGTCTATGGGCGTTAAGGCAGGATACACCCTGGATGGAATGCCAACCCATCACATGGCACACACACATTCATATACTAGGGACAATTTTCCAAGGTGCCAATCAACCTACCGTGCATGTTTTTGGACCGGGAGGAAACCGGAGAACCCGGAGAAAAACCCCCTGAGGCACGGGGAGAACATGCAAACTCCACACACACATGGCCGAGACGGAAATCGAACTTGGACCCTGACGGTGTGAAGGGAACTACTAACCACTAAGTGCTAACCACTAAGCCACCGTGCCTCACATACTGTACACTTTCTGTTAATTCTCTGTAATTCCACACAATTCAATTCAATTTTATTTATAAAGCGCTTTTTACAATTTGTCATCGTCTCAAAGCAGCTTTACATAATACTAATGTGTGAAAAGTGAAAATCAGTTTTTGCCCTAATTGTTTCTTGTTGAGCAAGCCGAAGCGACGGTGGCAAGGAAAAACTCCCTGGAGAACAGGAAGAAACCTTGAGAGGAACCAGACTCAACAGAGAACCTCATCCTCATTTGGGTTGTTAGTGTTGTGTGTGGTTGAGGATGTTTATTGTGTAGTGTGGAGTGTATTCATGAATTTGAAGCATCATCAACCGGGGGCGGAGTCACCAGGAGGTTCTGACAGGAACAGAGTGCAGTGGGGGTCTGGATCACTGACAGCTCAGCAGTGGGACATGTAACTAAACGGAGAGAGAGAGAGAAGAGAGAGAAGGAGAGAAATGAAATGAGTGGTTAGTAAACGGTCATGGTTGCAGTATGGGAGTGTGTATATTTAGTGTCGAGTGCAGACGTGGACTCCGGCAGGATTAACTATAACAGCATACACTAAAAGGAGAATCAGAGGGAAACACAGACATGAGAGCTTCCTGATGTGTAAACAAACAGTCACTCTCACCACCACAAACCTGAGTGATTAATGAGAGTGAGGCAGACAGCAACTAAACACACCAGATCACTATAATACTCAACATCCATGTGTCCCCCAGATCTACTCCTTTATCTAAGGTAGGACTATTCACTAAAAGCTTGGTTAAATAAGAAAGTTTTCACCCTGGACTTAAACACTGAGACTGTGTCTGATTCTCGAACATTAATAGGGAGGGAGTTCCATAACTTTGGGGCTTTGTAAGAGAAAGCTCTGCCCTCCCGCTGTAATTTTCCTAATACGTGGTACTGACAGACAGCCTGCATCCTTTGATCGAAGCAGGCGTGGTGGAACATAAGGCTCTAATAGTTCTGTCAGGTACTGTGGGGCGAGACCATTCAGTGCTTTATAAGTTAATAGTAATATTTTAAATTCTATATGGAATTTCACTGGGAGCCAGTGCAGTGTGGATAGGACAGGGGTAATGTGCTCATATCTGCTAGTCCTAGTGAGCACTCTCGCTGCCGTGTTCTGAACTAACTGAAGTTTATTTATACACCGCGCTGAACATCCAGACAGTAAAGCGTTACAATAATCCAGCCTGGATGTGATAAAAGCATGGACTAGTTTTTCTGCATCATTAATTGACAACATATTCCTAATCTTAGCGATATTTCTGAGATGGAAAAATGCTATCTTGGTAATATTATCTACATGAGCTTCGAACGAGAGATTGGAATCTATAATCACACCCAGATCTTTTACAGTTGTACTGGGTGTGGTAGAAAGACCATCTAGAGTTACTGTTTGGTCTGATATTTCACTTCTAGTTGCATGTGGTCCGAGTACTAGAACCTCTGTTTTACCCGAATTAAGCAGGAAATGTTTTCACCTCTATATTCATTTTATCTCTAAATGTGTTCCTACAGTTTTGTTTGGCTTGCGATGGCCTTTTTCCTGTAACGTTTGATGAACATCCCTTTCACCTTTTCCCCCCCCATTCTGTACTGTAGCAAAAAAACCCAAGGCACAGGCAGAAACCAGTGATCAGGGAGACATCAGAGTTCCGCAATTTCGGAGGGGAAAGAACGAGTCACAGAAGGCTTACCTGCGGCGCATGACGCAAGAAACGCAGCACGTTTTGTTCCTCACCAACAACCAGCCAGACAGACGTCCCGAGCAAAACGTGGAGGAGAAAATATCAACGACTTCGAACAAAGAGACGAATGAAAAAGTGTCAGTTGTTGTCTGCATCTGCCATTATGCATTTTATCGATTATTCTTATTGAAGAAGTCCTTGTGATTGCACTTCTTAATGTTTTGTTTGCACTCTCTCTGAAGGTCTAATAAAGGAAGACGTCAACATAAGAAAAAAGTCAAGAAAGAAGAGTTTGTGGAAAAGACATTTGTAGGCATGTACCCACTTATCTCCTTGACACACACACACACACACACACATATCTATCTATCTATATGTGTGTGTGTGTGTGTGTGTGTCTGGATTTTTTAAATATGAATTTGGTAATTAATTATTTTATAACATTATTTTCAGTGTAAATCTTTTAGTGTGTTTTAATGGTTAAATACATTAACTTTGACATCCCTAATAAACACACACACCTCTCTCTCTCTCTCTCTCTCTCTCTCTCTCTCTCTCTCTAGATCTCTATATATATATATATATATATATATATATATATATATATATACACACACATACATATATACATACACACACAATTGAAAATAGCAAATAATTAATTATTTATTAAATAATTGAGATTTAATTAAAGAAAGTGTAATATAAAATAACTATATATAAAACCTCTTTTTTTCGAGGGGTTTGAAACTTTTTTTCATAGAATGCTAACTTAAAGTGCGAAATGAAAGTAATCAAAAAGGTATAATCACATGTAATCAGTTACTTTACTTTTCTAAAGTAATTGAAAAGTTACACTACGTATTGCATTTTGTAATGTAATCTGTCATCAAACAATGTATATATATATATATATATATATATATATATATATATATATTTATATATATATATATATATATATATATATAAATCTTATGCTTTCTTTTAAAGATAAAGTACAGTTTGGAGAGGTTGCTATGGCTCCTCCGTCACTAACTGTCAAACCAAAGAAAGCTCCTGTGAAAACTCAGGTAAGCTATATCTGAAATCGAGACATTATATTCATACATTATACATAAAAGTCTTATAAATTTATTTAAATACATTTTTATGTTTGGTTTCTAGAAGGCATGCAGCAGTCTTCTTCTGAGTTCGATGCTTGGCCACACTGAAGTGTCGACAACAAAGCCGTCTATGGCAAGGCAGAGGATAATTAAGGAAGAACAAGAAAGGGTGGTCCACGCTTACCGCCAACTAAAGAAGCAGATTAAAGAGCGAAAAGAGCAGCAAAAGGCAGGAATAAACCAATTTTGAAATCCTCAATGATACTTCTAGGAGGATTGTACAAAAGACTGTTTCCTATAAATCAATAAATTTTTGTACAGTTTGTATCGTATGTCATTTTCTAAACATTTGGATACACATAAGCTCGCCATGCACATGATTAAATATGCTGATTGTTAGTAAAGAATATTCCATCATTTTCAAACTGTTGTATGAAAGGAATTTTCTGGAAATGTGACGTTTGTGGTAGCATGATAACCGGGTGGTGGGTTTGATATAAATAGTGGGATTTTTTATTTTTTTTTAATACAGATACTGCTCTTGGTTCAAGTGATATTATATATTCTTAATTGAACCTCAATGAATGTATTGCAGCACACAGTGAGGTTTTAACAATAAACAGCCGTTTTCCAATACTTATCTTATGTTGGCACAAATATTTTAACAATGAACAAAAAGGTTGGCAATCCATGCATAGAGCCGAACAACTCATTTTCACCCCAGAGCAGCATAATAGAGATAACCATAGCTGTGTGGATAACAATTCAACATAACCTCTTTTTTCTTTTTGTTCATTAATAATTATTATAAATAATTTATATTGATAAATAAATTGATGAATTTATAAATAAATAATAAATCATCAATATTTCTCTCCATGTGTGTGTGGAATATGCATGTTCTCCCCGTGCCTCAGGGGTTTTTTCTCCGGGTTCTCCAGTTTTCTCCTGGTCCAAAAACATGCATGCTAGGTTGATTGGCACCTTGGAAAATTGTCCGTAGTGTATGAATGTGTGTGTGAATGTGAGTGTGTGTGTCCTGCGATGGGTTGGCATTCCATCCAGGATGTATCCTGCCTTAATGTCCATAGATGCCTGAGGCACATGCTCCCCGCGAACCGAGGGAAGATCGCATATAGCGGTAGAAGATGAATGAATGAATGAATATTTCTCTGCACCGCTATTGAGTGAAAATAACCCTAGGATGAATAGAGCTCTCTTTATGGGTTTCTAGCTAGATATTAGTCAATGACAGAACATGAACTAAAATTATTTTTGGAAACCATGGTCACCGCATCCTCTGGACTAAAGAGAAGAAGGACCATCTGGCCATTCGGTTCAGACGCCTTCATCTCTGTATGCTTTAATCCAGACCATCTTTGTTAGTGAAGGCCTGAAATCTATTTTGGACTCTGTCCAAAGAATGGACTTCCAAAAGTCTTTGCTTTCAGGCAAATTTGAAACGGGCAGCTTCGTTCTGTTTTGAGAGCAGACGCTTCTCTCTAGCACACCTCCAATATATGTCATGTTTTCGTCTGATTATAGACGCCTGTACATTTACCCCAGACGCTGCCTAGAGTGGTCTGAAAGTCTCTAGAGGTTGGTGTTACATTATTTACCTCAGTATACCTCATTATGGTGCTTCTTGATGAGAGTTTTGATGGGCGTCCACTTCTAGGCAGAGCTGTGGTCATGTTGAATGCCCTCCATCTGTAGATGATTTGTTTTAAAGTGGACGGATTGAGTTAAAATCTCTTGGAGATGGTCTTCGGGCCGTCACCGCCTTCCTGGCGTCCTCAGATATCTCCTTTCCTCTTGGTATTGTTTGACTCATTGGCGCTACAGTGGTTTGGTTGGTTTCCTCTCTCTTTTAATCTGTATTGCTCAACCATTTTCCTAAGGTGGTCTAATTTGATTGGTCTGCTTAACTGATTAATTAAATCTGATACCCATTTGACTTGACCAATGCCGCTCAGGCTTTAATTACTTTTGCACATACAGATTTTTGTCTACTGGCAAAACTAAACAAAACTAGGTAAGTGATCAACATTGATCTGACATATAATTTAATTTGGGCTGGGACAAATACAAACATTCCTGCTCATTAAAGTATTTTAAATTGCTAAAACTATTTTCATAAAACAGATAAAACTGTAGTTCCAAATAATTCGCCAAAGGATTGTTCAATTTCGAAGACTTGATTGACATCCATAGTACAAACACATAGAAGATCAGGGTGATTCTGTTGTTCTGACTGAGGATCCTGTACAAAATCTGGGGCAGATAATGTCTCTCTCTCAGCGTTTCCATCACCGTCCCTTTGTGTTTCCATTATCAGAATACTCTCTGCACTGACGGAGGCCTCCATGGGGTTCACCACAATGCCATGTACCACAAGGTCCTGATTTTTTGGTACTGGGTTGAGAGGACCACCTTCATCCGTGCTACAACCCTCATTCGTGTCCGAGTTTAGCTGAGCTTCCCGGTCAGGATATTCACGAACCTTTGGTTCCTCCGTGCGGTGCGAAAGGGATGGAACTTTGGCAACTCGACCCTGTTGATCAAATGGATTTTTTCTTTTGTGACCTTTTGCCGCACTGCAGCCGTCAAACGGAGTGGTTTCTGCTATGTTTGCAGCCGGGACATTTGTTGGCACGGTGTCTGACTGTTGAGTTTTAAAATCCGGATTGATCCGTCCTCGAGGCATCTCTCGCTTTTTATAAAGCCCCCTCAGAAGATGTCCGGCATGTTCTGGATCAATCGTCCAGTAACCACCCTTTCCTGGTTCATCCTTTTGCCTCGAAACTTTGACGAAGCTTTTATTCACAGAGAGGTTGTGCCGGATGGAATTCTGAAAATGAGTAAACGAAACCAAATTGGAAACTTTCATTTTTGATCTCTCTTGTGAACAACAGCCTTTTCATAAATGATGCTTCTCTATAGCAAAGAAGAAAGTACGCTGCTATGAAACCATGCATCTACTCTAGTTTAATCAGTATATTTATTAGTGGCAGGCCATGCATTTCGTACCTGGGCCTACAATGGGGATTTGGCCTTTTAGCATTTAGAAACCCAGTTAAGACAAACCTCTACACTACAACCACAACTGCACTACATGCATCATCCGGGGCAGTTCAGAATCAGTATTTCTATAATGAGAAACATAGTTATAGCATGAGAAAAACATTTTTTAAAAATACAATAAAATACATCACTCACCAGAGAGGCTGATTAATTAATAATCAGGAGGATGGACAAAATCCATCCTCCTTTCTTTGCACAGGAAGACTTCAATGACTATCATAGAGTCGATTTCTTTTCTGAAAAAGTCCCCCATGAAAATTGATTTTTACGTATGTCCAAGACAAAGTCAATTGCCTCCCTTCCACCAGCAAATGTAGGCGTGAAAAATTATTACTGTAATTATTGTAGGCGTTTTAAAAATGATCAAATCAGAGGATTGTAAAATGCTGACATTTGTTGTAGGCCAGCTAGGTGAGGCGAATACAATGTAAGTTACATCGATCAGCGATACTGATTCTGAAGGCCCGGGGCAGATTAGATTGACACTGTAGCACCTTGTGACTGAAATCTGATGCACTGAAAGCAGTGCAGCCAAGAGAAACAAAATAAAATAAAGAGAATCAACTGTTGGGAATAAATTAATACAATTCCAATGCAAATTTGCACCTTCTCTGCTGGCCTAAACACTGGCTCTGACAGCCCACCACTGATGTTTTGTGTTTGTCCTTTTAATTATTTTAATTATTATTTGTCTCACATGAAATCATTCACCAACAAGAGTTTGTATTATTATTATTATTATTATTATGTATTTCACCAAGAATTCCTAATTTAATCAGTACATCTAATGGCTAAACAGACTTTTCTGTATAATCTGTCTAAAGTTGAGGTTATGCTTAGTTGAGGTTTATTTCTGTCTAAAAACTGTTCTACATATTTCTTCCTCACCGTAGTTTACACTGACATTACAGCTTACATTCAGTGAAAATAAATAATTCAAGTAAACAGCATAAGCTTACCTGCCAGGTGGACTCAGTGTGGCGGAAGTAGCAGAAGTTGTCGCTAATCCATTTGTAAATATTGGCGAGTGTGATTTTGTAGTTCTCACTTGCTTGTATAGCCAAACAGATAAGTTTGGCATATGTGTATGGGGGCTTGATATGGGGATTTGTCCTGTAGTCGATCTCCTCTGCGCAGTATCGATATTCAGCCATTACGGGAAGACTGCACATGGCAGGGAGAGCAGGTAATATGGGTTTACCAGGGGTCACTGGAATGCCTATGGAAGCAAGGTCACCTTCTAGAGGAGATGTAGGAGCATCAGAGAGGCCACTCTGGTTATTCTCACCCACATATTGCCCTCCAGTGGTATTACAAAGGGAGAAATCTTGTAACCATTGCAGATTGGTCAGGTCCAGGTGATCAGAACCGCTGCATTTGGCATTGCTGCTTGTGTTGAGCTTCTTGGGTTTTGTAACAGGAATAGACACTGCATTCTCCAGTCGTACAGATCCCTCGGCCCATGCTGAGGGAAACAGCATGATTCTCTGTCAACGCTGAATGCACTTCTTCAAATGTGGCCTGCGTACAAAAGAATCACATTTAGTTTACAGCTAGTTTTAATTGTTCACAACATAAACATGAAAGGAAAGTTATCTACAGCTAGTTTTAATTAAGAGTAAAATTAAGAAGCTGTAATTGTAACCTTTGAGCAATTAGTATGTTAAACTATTAATTCATTCATATTAAGCAATATAAATTACATTTTTATATTACAAAAGAAAGATATTAGGATTGTTAAAAGGGTTGATTATTACAAACCAACAAATAAATTCTCTATTAATTCACAGGCTTTCAAATTGTATATACATCACAGACAATGTACAAAGTTTACAATAATTTACTCCCTAATTGTATTCAGAGGAACAAATGCAAAAAAGGAGGTGTTTATCTGTTAAAGGGGTAAATCTATGGAATAAACATGATGATGAATAAATACTATGTAACTGTAAGTTTAAGAAAATGTATACAAATAAGGCGAGATATATTTATATGATACAGTTATAAATACATTGCGAATGTTTTTGTTAAAATTATCTAAGTATAGTTGGATTGTGTATCCTTGTTATGTTTTTTGTTTGTAATTATGAAGGTACATTTTGGAAAATGTTAGTGTAACCATGTTTATCTTGAATTACCAAACAAATAAATCCATCCATCCATCTTCCTCCGTTATCCGGGACCGGGTCGTGGGGGCAGCAGTCTAAGCAGAGATGCCCAGACTTCCCTCTCTCCAGTCACTTCCTCTAGCTCCCCCGGGGGGACACCGAGGCGTTCCCACCCAGGACAGTCGAGAGACATAGTCCCTCCAACGTGTTCTGGGTCTTCCTACCCGAGGCCTTTTCCCCGAGGCCTCTTCCCGGAGGGACATGCCCGAAACACCTCCCCTGGGAGGCGCCTAGGAGGCATCCGAAATAGATGCCCGAGCCACGCCAGCTGGCCCCTCTCGATGTGGAGGAGCAGCGGATCTACTCTGAGCTCCTCCCGAGTGACTGAACTTCTCACCCTATCTCTAAGGGAGCGCCCAGCCACCCTGCGAAGGAAGCTCATTTCGGCCGCCTGTATCCGGGATCTTGTCCTTTCGGTCATGACCCAAAGCTCATGGCCATAGGTGAGAGTAGGAACGTAGATCGACCAGTAAATTGAGAGCTTTGCCTTTTGGCTCAGCTCCCTCTTCACTATGATGGACCGGTACATCGACCGCATTCGATCTCCCGTTCCATCCTCCCCTCACTCCTGAACGAGACCCCAAGATACTTGAACTCCTCCACTTGGGGAAGGAGCTCTCCACCAACCTGAAGTGGGCTAACCACCTTTTTGCGGCTAAGGACCATGGCCTCGGACTTGGAGGTGCTGATCTTCATCCCAGCTGCTTCACACTCGGCTGCAAACCTTCCCAGTGCATGCTGAAGGTCTTGGCCTGATGGAGCCAACAGGACAACATCATCTGCAAAAAGCAGAGACGAGATCCTGTGGTCCCCAAACCAGACTCCCTCCAGCCCCTGGCTGCTCCTAGAAATTCTGTCCATAAAAATAATGAACAGAACCGGTGACAAAGGGCAGCCTTGCCGGAGTCCAACATGCACCGGAAACAGGTCTGACTTACTACTGCCGGCAATGCGAACCAAACTCCTGCTCCGTGCATACAGAGATCGAGCCGCCCTCAACAGAGGGCCTCGGACCCCCCCATACTCCCGGAGCAAAACCCCCACAGAGTGCAGCGAGGGACACGGTCGAATGCCTTCTCCAAATCCACAAAGCACATGTGGACCGGTTTGGGCAAACTCCCATGATCCCTCCATTACCCTGTAGAGGGTATAGAGATGGTCCAGTGTTCCACGGCCAGGTCAAAAACCGCATTCTTCCTCCTGAATCCGGGGTTCGACTAAAGGCCGAATTCTCCTCTCCAGTACCCTGGCATAGACTTTCCCAGGAAGGCTGAGGAGTGTGATCCCCCTATAGTTGGAGCACACCCTCCGGTCCCCTTTCTTAAAAAGAGGAACCACCACCCCGGTCTGCCAATCCAGAGGCACCGTCCCCAGCTGCCACGCGATGTTGCAGAGGCGTGTCAGCCAAGACAGCCCCACAACATCCAGAGACTTCAGGTACTCAGGGCGGATCTCATCCACCCCCGCTGCTCTGCCACCTGAGAAGCTTCTCAACTACCTCGGTGACCTCAGCTTGGGTGATAGATGACGCCACCTCTGAGCCCATGGCCTCTGCTTCCTCATCGGAAGGCATGACTCCGGGGTTGAGGTAGATCCTCAAAGTATTCCTTCCACCGTCCGATGATGTCCCCAGTTGAAGTCAACAGATCCCCACCTCCACTGTAGACAGTTTTGGCAGGGCACTGCTTCCCCCTTCTGATATGTCGGACGGTTTGCCAGAACTTCTTTGAGGCCGACCGATAGTCCCTCTCCATGGCCTCTCCGAACTCCTCCCATACCCGAGATTTTGCCTCAACAACCACCCGGGCCGCAGCCCACTTGGCCTGACGGTACCCATCAGCTGCCTCAGGGGTCCCAAGAGCCAACCAGGCTCGGAAGGACTCCTTCTTCAGCTTGACGGCATACCTTACTTCCGGAGACCACCACCGGGTTCTGGGGATTACCGCCGCGACAGGCACCTGAGACCTTGCGGCCGCAGCTCAGAATGGCTGCATCGACAATGGAGGTGGAGAACACGGTCCACTCAGACTCAATGTCTCCAACCTCCCTCGGGATCTGGTTGAAGCTCTGCCGGAGGTGGGAGTTAAAGATGTCTCTGACAGGGGGTTCTGCTAGGCGTTCCCCAGCACACCCTCACAATACGTTTGGGTCTGCCGAGTCTGTCCAGCTTCCTTCCCCGCCATCGAATCCAGCTCACCACCAGGTGGTGATCAGTTGACAGCTCCGCCCCTCTCTTCACCCGAGTGTCCAAAACACACGGACGGAGGTCAGATGAGACAACCACAAGGTCTATCATCGATCTCCGTCCTAGGGTGTCCTGGTACCATGTGTACTGATGGACACCCTTTGTGTTTGAACATGGTGTTCGTTATGGACAACAAACTATGACTAGCACAGAAGTCCAATAACTGAGCACCACTCGGGTTCAGATCAGGGGGGCCGTTCCTCCCAATCACGCCCCTCCAGGTATCACTGTCGTTGCCCACGTGGGCATTGAAGTCCCCCAGTAGTAGAACAACGGAGTCTCCAGTCGGGGCGTTTATCAGCGCACCCCTCCCGGAGACGCCAAGAAGGCCGGGGCCGGGTACTCTACACTGCCATTCGGCCCATAGGCACAAACAACAGTGAGAGACTTTTCCCCAACCCGAAGGCGCAGGGAAACGACCCTCTCGTTCACCGGGGGGTAAACTCCAACACATGACGGCTAAGATGGGAGCAGGCCATGACACCAGCCCGTCGTCTCTCACCGCCGGCAACTCCAGAATAATGGAGAGTCCAGCCTCTCTCGAGGAGTATGGTTCCAGAGCCCAGACTGTGGGTGGAGGTGAGCCCGACTATCTCTAGCCGGTATCTCTCAACCTCCCGCACAAGCTCGGGCTCTTTCCCAACCAGCGAGGTGACATTCCATGTCCCTAGAGCTAGTCTCTGTGTCCAGAGGTCGGGTCGTCGAGGCCTCCGCCTTCGACCACTGCCCGAACCACATTGCACCGGTCCCTTATGAGCCTTCCTGCAGGTGGTGGGCCCACGGGAAGGTGTCCCCACGTCACTCATTCGGGCTGAGCCCGGCCGGGCCCCATGGGTGGAGGCCCGACCACCAGGCGCTCGCTTTCGAGCCCCAGCCCCGGGCCTGGCTCCAGGGAGGAGCCCCGGCTGCGCCATACCGGGCGACGTTACGGTCCTTGATTTTAATTTTTTCATAAGGGGAATTTGAACCGCTCTTCGTCTGAGCCGTCCCCTAGGACCTGTTTGCCTTGGGAGACCCTACCAGGGGCATCTAGCCCCCGACAAGCATAGCTCCTAGGATCATCCGGTTACTCAAACCCCTCCACCACGTTAAGGTGGCGGTTCAATGAGGGGACAAATAAATCTATCTTTCTATTTATCTAGAGACACTGTTTTGTGTGATAGATAGATAGATCGATAGATCGATAGATAGATAGATAGATAGATAGATAGATAGATAGATAGATAGATAGATAGATAGATACGATAGATAGATACGAACGATAGAACGATAGATAGATGAACGATGAATGAATGAACATTATTGTCATTCGTTGCGTGGTACAGGTACACAGCAACAAAATGCCATTTAGAATCTACCAGAAGTGCAAATAGTATCAATGTGCAAATAGACGGATATACGATATATAGATATAAGTATGTGCCAAGTAAATATATATATGTACAGCTTGTCATATAAATATGATGTTGGTACAGAAATAGATAATGGAATGTGTGACAGTAAGAGTACAGAATAAGACATATATATATATATATATATATATATATATATATATATATATATATATATATATATATATATCTAATATATATATGTATATATATATATATATATATATATAAAAAGGTGTGCAACATTTATAAGAAGAAAAAGAAAGTATAAGGAAAAGTACTTATTTCTACTTTACTTACTTAAGAAAAGAAAACTAGCAAACTCACTTGTTTGAGATAAAAGCGATTGGGGAGCACACAGGAAGTAGAAAAATTCAGGAAATGTCGTCTTTATCCGGACTTGTTGGATGTAGCAGTAAGTACTATTTCTTTGCAGGAAGAATTTGAAGCTCCCGCTGCTCTGGTTGACGGCGTTCTGACGACATTGGGTGGGGTGGGGGGGGACGGGGACGGGACGGGACGGGATGGGATGGGATGGGATGGGGGGGTGTGTGGAGTGTCATATATACCGGCTTGCCAAGTTGTTGCTGTGACAACGGTATGCAAATTTACTGTAAACTAGTTGCTTGCTTCTGTTACGTAATAGTAGGCGGAGTTTAGCCAAAGATCAAAGAGGAGGTCCGGCTCCTTCCAAAGATTCAACTCTTTTGGCTCGGCTCCCTTAATGGCTCTTCACCAAATGTCACGAGGATCCTTATTTTAGCCCAATTGATCATTTATTAATGGTTTGTGTGTGGTTTAAATAGAAGAGCAGGTCGGTTCTCTTCTTCTGACCAAATATCCTGTACAAAATCTTTAAGACAATCACACTGAGACTTTATTCTGTACTTCTGTCAACATCTATATATATATATATATATATATATATATATATATATATATATATATATATATCCATATCATCCCTGCTATCTGATTCATGTGTATATACACTTTTCCAAGTGTATGTGTGGTGTGTGTAAGTTATTTTACACTTTACATAGTTATATTTTATACACCTTTATATTTTAATTCATTTTTCTGTTATTATTAAATTTTTATTGAAATTTATACGAGTTTTTTTTCTCTTTACATACTCTCATTTTCATGTTTACATGTCAGTCATAGACAGCATTGCATATTGTATTCTGTATGAATATGTATGTGACAAATAACATTTTTAATTTGTTAAATCTCGAGTAGATTAACGCTCTACTGTGTGGTTGTTCTCATAAATACGCTTCAGTTAGTCCTGAAAGCAGCAGCAGCCAAATTCCTTACCAGATCTAGAGATTAATGGCCACATCACCCCTATTTTAATCAGTTAAACACCCAAATGTATTTCACCTGAATCTGTTACCAGCTTGACTTTACTAATGCAGCTCAAGCTTTAATTACTTTTTTTGCATGTGCAATAAATAATTCAATCTTTTAATCTAGTTTGCCTATTTGCAAAATTCCCTCTAAACAAAAATATGTAAATATGCAGACACTACATTGCACATGTAAAGCTACCATCATAGGAAAATGAAGGAGGACTAAATTTGGGGGTGGCCATGTATGAAAATCTTTCGATTAAATTGTAATTCCATGCTTAGCCATGAGGGGGAGATTTCCAGTACCATTTACATTTACAAAGACAGCATTTGGCAGACGCCCTTATCCAGAGCGACTTATCCAGAGCAGTTGATGGTAAAGCGCCTTGCTCAAGGGACCATTCATGGCAGCTTTATGGTGCTGGGATTTGAACCGGCAACCTGCTGGTCAAGAACCCAATGCCTTAACCACTGAGCTCCCACCTCCCTGCAGTGCCAGTCTTGTTAAGTTATCTCTGTGACATCACACTGCAGCGTATTATGACATCCACACTGCATATACACACACACACACACACACACACACACACACACACACATACATATATATATATATATATATATATATATATATATATAGTTTTAATTGTTCACAACATAAACATGAAAGGAAAGTTATCTAAGTAGAATATCTGTAACAAGAAAAAGAAATAATATAAATAGCTTTAGAATAATTTGACATAGAGAATATCACAGGTTATTGTTGCTTTTAGTGAGGATTTAAAGAATTTTCTAAAGAAGAGTTTTACGTAAGTTAGTAAAGAGTATTATGTGATTTTTTTATTTATGCTTTTTGGACTTTATTAAGTGAAAAAAATATTGTTATAGGAAATTAATATCTATTAGAAATAAACAAGTGACAAAGAAATATGATATGATATTCATATTCCTAATTGTAGAGTCAGTATAGTCAGTATAATCTAAGAGGAAACAGAAAGGCAGAACTAATGCAAAAAAGTAGGTGTTTATCTGTTAAAGGAGTAAATCTATGGAATAAATGTGATAAGGATTAAATATTCTGTAACTATGCAAGTTTAAGTAAAGGTATAAAAATAAAGCGATATATAATTATATGACTCAGTGTTGATAAATTATGAATGTGTGTGTGAAAGTATAGAAAAGAAGGAACAGTTGGATTGTGTATCCTCGTTATATATTTGTTTGTAATTGTGGAAGTTCCCACATTATTTCTACTTTACTGAAGGAAAGAAAACTGTCAAACTCACCTGTTTGTGAAATAAAAGTGATTAAGGAGCACAAAAAGAGTAGAACATGCAGGAAAAGTCGTCTTTATTACTACTTGCTATTATACTATTTCTAATATTTGTAATATTTCTAATACTATTTCTTTGCAGGCAGACTTTGAAGCTCCCGCTGACGGTTCGTATATGCCGGCTTGCCCAATTGTTGCGACAACGGTATGCAAATTCAGTACTAGTCGTTTGCTTCTGTTACGTAATTGTGGGCGGGGTTTATCCAAAACGCCAAAGGGGAGTCCCGGCTCCTTTCAACGATTCGAATCTTTTGGCTCGGTTCCCAAATGGCTCTACATTTAATGTGATGCGGAGCCTTATATTAACCAAATTTTATCCTTTATTAATGGTTTGTTTGTCCGTTGCTTTTCATAAAATAAGTGTGCGTGTATTTTATTTAATAGTAAATAATCTTAATCTTAATTTAAACATCTTAATCTTAAAATGTTTTATGATCATTAGTTTACTTCATTCGTTCGGTTATTTATTGATACACGAGTTTATTCCATCCATCCATCATTTATTCATTCATTTACACAGATATTATTGAAACTGTACATTAAACGAATCCATTCTTTCTCCCTGCAGGAAAACGCACAGGCACAAATGGTTTCCCTAGTACTGGTTTATTTGATCGCTTTCCCCCAAAACCAAACAATGGAAATCAAAAATACATTAACATCATAAAACAAATACAAAGCGAATGTTGCCGTTGTTGTAGTTGTTGCATTGTAAACCATATACACGGGTGTAATAATCATAATAATAATAATTTATCATCAACATAATCATCATAATGTTGCTATTATAGTTGATGCATTGTAAACCACCATACACACTGGTGTAATAATAATAATATAATAATAATAATAATAATAATAATAATAATAATAATTTATCTTCATCATAATCATCATGATGTTGCTGTTGTAGTTGTTGCATTGAAATCCACAATATACGAAGAAGTATTTATAATAAGAATAATAATAATCATATTATTATGATGATGATAAAAATATTAATACTATTATTATTATTTTGTTTTTTTATCATTTATAATCACTGATCAAACCTTTTTTGCCCTTTTTTTTTTTTTTTTACTCTAAACTAGCTTGTATTCCCCACTCACTTCCCTCAACGTCATCGCTTCCAGCCATGTGAGCGCCAATCACAACTCAGTGCTGCCACACCGCCAATCCCTCTAACAGGAACTCCTAATGGCTGGTCAAGAGCGCGAAGTCTCTTTCAAAAAGGTACATTTTAAAATGATACTTCTCGATATCTAATAATGACATTTGATAACTAAATTAAATCAATTGTACTGATACTGCATTTTTGCTGGAGAGCGGAATGAACACCGTAAAGAGCATATCGTGTTTTCAGGAAACCATCAGCAAACTGTTGACGTTGTTCTTCAAAGACGAGAAAAGTAAAGGTATGGCCGTGTATTTTATTAATGTTCTGCTTAGAAAAGTTTTTTTTTAAGAAAACTTGTTTTAAAATGTTTTACCCTTTAATCTTGATGGGGTTTTTTTTTGTACATAGTCAGCAATGACACTGCGAGTCTCATGGCTGAGATGCTGAGGATTTTTGTTATTGGTAAGACTGGGTTTGTTTCGTTTTCGAAATAGATTTCACCTTAAAAGTGTGTGTGTGTGTGTATGTATGTATGTATGTATATGTATGTGTGTATATATAGATATATATATATATATATATATATATATATATATATATATATATATATATATATATATATATATATAGATATAGAGAGAGAGAGATGGAGAGAGAGAGGGAGGGAGAGAGAAGAGAGAGAGAGAGAGAGAGAGAGAGAGAGAGAGAGAGAGAGCACTGTGGCTTAGTGGTTAGCATGTTCGCCTCACCGCCAGGGTCCGGGTTCGATTCCCGTCTCGGAATGCCCCATCCCGTCTGTGTGTGTGTGGAGTTTGCATGTTCTCCCCTGTGCCTCTGGGTTTTTTTCTCCGGGTTCTCCGGTTTCCCCCCCCGGTCCAAAAACATGCACGCTAGGTTCATTGGCACCTTAGAAAATTGTCCCTAGTGTATATGAATGTGAGTGTGTGTGAGCCCTGCGATGGGTTGGCACTCCATTGCACCCTTGCCCATCGACGCCTGAGATAGGCACAGGATCTTCGTGACCCGATGCAAGATCGGATATAGCAGTAGAAGAATGAATGAATGAATATATATATATATATATATATATATATATATATAGAGAGAGAGAGAGAGAGAGAGAGAGAGAGAGTTGTATGTATGTATGTATAGTGGTGTGAATATTATTATATATTAATAGTGGTATGAATATTACATATACATTCATTCATTCATCTTCTACCGCTATATCCGATCTTTCCTCGGGTCACGGGGAGCCTGTGCCTATCTCAGGAGTCTATGGGCATTAAGGCAGGATACACCCTGGATGGAATGCCAACCCATCGCAGGGCACACACACACACACACACACACATTCACACACTAGGGACAATTTTCCAAGGTGCATTACATATACATATATGTAGTTTATTCTTTCTGCCATCTGGTTCATAGAATGAAATAGATTCATATTTTCTTATTTGAAATTGAATAAACAGTAAAAATCATCAATAAGCATTTTTGGGGTGAAAAGAATGAAACGTGATGGAATAATAAACATCAGCTGTGTTGCTAGTTTTCAGGATGACCATACATTCAGCCAAAATGTCTTTCATTACCCATTGCAGAAGCGACTCGCAGAGCAATAAAGCAGGCGGAGAATGAAGACTGTGTTGGTGTGGATTTGGATCATGTCGAGAAGATTTTGCCTCAGCTGGTGAGTATATTTCAAGCAAAAATATTTCTTAATGTAATCATAGTGCAAAAAAAGTAATAAATAAATAAAGATAAATAGTCAGTGGGATTTATACCAGAACAATCCTATGCCGCACCAGTTACAGTGGAATTGTAAATGAACTGAAGTATTGTTGAGGATTTTACATGTAAGGACGGAAGCAGGATTTTGAGATCATGTCAGCAGGTGTTATTATGAACATATGATGTAGGTCACAACGATTGTTTTTACCCCCCCCCCAAAAAATGCATTTGTTTACAATTGGAATCCATAGTGAGCCGCAGTGTGAATAAGGGCGATGAACCGCGAGGCTATTGAAATGGTTTAATACAACTTCAGTATTCAATTTCAGTGCAATTCAATTTTATTTGTAGAGCACTTTTTATAATTTGTCATCGTCTCAAAGCAGCTTTACATAATACTTAATGAAACATAATACATAATGAAAAACGAAGATCAATTTAGCCCTAATTGTTTCTAATTCTGTTGAAATGTAACACCAAAGAATCAGAATCCAATGTTGAATTCTTTTTTAACACTTTAAATATGAGAAATCCCATATAATGAAATACAATTCATAGACGCAACTTGCATAATTAATACTTGGGGATTTTGCAGTTGATTTTTTTTTAAACTAGTTTGCTTGTTAGGTAACTAAAGACTGACTCAAATTGTAATAATGCATTGAAGTTTGATGTCCTGAAGACTCCTATGGCAGAAATGTTTCTGATCTTTGCAGCCCTAATGGCTGGTGTGCACCATAGCCCCAAATATTCTCAGAGCTGCCTTCCGTCACTGTGATCTTTGAAAATACATTGCAAGCCTTTTCACCTTGTATCAACACTCATGAGTTGACAAATCTCTTTGCAGCTTTTGGATTTCTGATGCCCATTTGCTTGTCCCATGATGCAGCAACAATAGACTGAACTTTTCTAGACAACCAACATGGTTGCAACAGTTGTTGTGTGCATGTATGTGTATATATATATATATATATATATATATATATATATATATATATATATGCAGTGTATATGTTGAATATGTTTAAACAATAAACCAGATTAATTGTCCATTAATAAACAAAATATCTGCTTTTATTTTATTTCGGGTGATATGTTTCGCTTGGTGTGCTAAAGTTAGTTTTAAATTAAAGTCAGTTTTAATTAAATAAATGAAGAATTCTTCTTCTGATGAAGATGGAACAACATTTATCTCCCAAAACTATGCAGCTTTTTATTTTATTGCAATCATTTTTTTTTTGGTGGATTCTACACCACGCTAAACTTGGAAAGCCAGTAAATCCAAAATTACCTCATTTTTACCTTATTGGTATCATTGTGCCAACGTTATTTGGCACAGTCTCATTTTTGAGACATCGTCCATGTTTTGCACGAGAATCCAGCTCTTCATTCATTCATCTTCTACGTTATATCCGATCTTCCCTCGGGTCACAGGGAGCCTGTGTCTATCTCAAGCGTCTCTAGGCATTAAGGCAGGATACACCCTGGATGGAATGCCAACCCATCGCAGGGCACACACACACACATTCATACACTAGGGACAATTTTCCAAGGTGCCAATCAACCTACCGTGTATGTTTTTGGGACCGTTGGTGGGGGGGAAACCGGAGAAAACCCAGGAGGAGAAAACCCCCCTGAGGCATGGGGGGGGGGGGGGGAACATGCAAACTCCACATACACACATGGCCAAGACGGGAATCGAACCCGGACCCTGGCGGTTTGTGAGGCGAACGTTGCTAACCACTAAGCCACCGTGTCCCTAGAATCCATCTCTTTAACAATGTAAATAGCTGGATTCTCGTGATAAACATGGACAATGTCTCAAAAATGAGACGGTGCCAAATACCATTGGCACAATGATACCAATAAGGTAACTCAGAATGCATTAAACAGCATTTGATCTCCCTTCAATTTATTTTCCTTAATATGTTCAAACATGTACAATAAGGGTTTATCATATTTGCAAATCATTGTATACTATTTTTATTTACATTTTGCGCTGTCTACATTTTGCGAAGTTCAACATATGAATGGCTAAAGAAAAAATACCAACAGTGATTTTGTAAAGAAGAATTGTGCAAGTGAATAAAGTAAAAAAAAAAAAAATTATATATAATATTATGAGCAAAATTGTCCCTAGTGTATGAATGTGTGTGTGAATGTGTGTGTGTGCCCTGCAATGGGTTGGCATTCCATCCAGGGTGTATCCTGCCGTAATGCCCATAGATGCCTGAGATAGGCACAGGCTCCCCGTGACCCGAGGGAAGATCGGATAAAGCGTTAGAAGATGAATGAATGAATGAATATTATGAGCTCCATCCCCACAAGGGGGCAGTACTGAGCTGGAGTAGCCTTGGCTGCAGGTCTGAGTTTTTTTTCCCCCTCCCTTTCCTGTATTTTTTTTCAATTGTTCTGGAAAGCTTCTAGATCAGGCCTCGCCAACCCGTGGCTCCCGAGCCTCATGCAACTCTTTAACTAGTTTCATGCGGCTCTTGAGCTTTCACATAACATGCGTCAATGGGAATGGGATGATGTTCACGTGTACCCATGTGTATGATGTGGCTCTTTACAGTAACACAGAAAAAAAGTGGCTCTTAGCCTCCTACTAGTTGGCCACCCCTGTTCTAGATGAACCCAGACACGTATTAAATACAAGATTTTGAGCACTGAAGAAAATGGAGAATCAAACCTACGAATAATAAAGACAGAAGGATGTTGCCTTTATTACAGAGACCCTCACCACATGACACAGGCCAGGGGCATTTTTAGTGAAGTAAATCAACAAACTAGTGGCATCTAAAAATAAAGTACAAACCTCACAATGCCCCACCCCCCATTGTGCACAAATGCGGTTAATGTTGGGTATTTTGGGTGTTAAGGTCCTTTGGATGTTGATTTCTTCTTGCCTTCTAAAGTTTACTATTTGCTACATGACATGATTTTAATCCGAATTGCCTCTTTGAAGTACATTTTTATTTGCCCTTGTGTATATTTATGCGTATGTCAGCTATAACCTCAAATTTTGCCTCACATGCATCTTCCCTCCAGTGCACAGGTATTGTTTATATTGTTTACGAGATAATTTAGTACATACTAAAGAAACAGGGGCAAACGCACACTTACAATTTAAACACGACAGTTTCAGACAATCTCGATTTTAACCAAAATCCCATCACTAAGTGACTGCCTGCATTCCATGTGTTGTCTGCCTTTAGATTTTCTTGCATAATATTTTCACTAAAAATTGCCACAGTATGGAATCTTTTATTCGGGGTAGAATGTTGGATTTAAGGTCCTAACTTTCTCCCGTGCTGCTTTGAAGCATCGCTGCGGCCTGGTTTTGGAATAGGACTCGTGCAAATGATTTAAGGATCTCGGTGGGTGGGAAGCGTCCAAATATAGATGGTCTTTTAGCATGTGAGGGAGCCGAATGATGAAATGTCTCTTTTATTTGTGTGTGTGTGTCTATGTGTATATATATATATGATCTGAATGATCTGGGAGTTTTCTTTGTTACCTTCTGTAGGCTACATTGAGCTAGAGGTGCTAAAGGTTTTTACCTCAGTGGCTCTCCTTCCATGTTGTTTAGAAGAATTCCAATTGTCTTTGATGTATTTTATGTTCCACTTTATATGATCAGGTAGAGCATGTTTCAGGGAAAAAAGGCCATATAAGAAACATCTGCTCAGTAATGTTGAGGAATATGCAAAGGCTTGATATCAGCCTAGTGGTGGGACTCGAAAATCCATTCTGAATCAAATTCTAATTTTGATTTCTCTTATCGATTCCTGGGTGCATTCTTTTTTTTTTTTTTTTCCCCACCTGGTAATCTGCCAGGACCTTGTGTTAATCTAAACATTGGTTTACAAGGTGGTCGGCGGGAAGCCCAGAAAAGTGTGGCAAGGCTCTGTAAAAAGATAAAGCCAAGTGTAATTGTAATAAACTAATATGCTGCAAGCGAGGTGTCATGGCCAACATGACTCGATCGGTTCACCGTTCGCAATCGAATCGGGAATCGCTAAGAATCGGAACCGATAAAATTAAAATGACACCCGACTCCACATTAGACAGTGGATGCCTATTAACTTTCTTCTGTTCAATTACGATGGAAGTACTTTTTGCTAAAACCAGCAAGAAAGAAGCTTTCTGATTCCACAGTATTGCTGTATGTCATGTGCTGTTGTAGAAGATGGATAGATTCTTTCTCTCTCTCTCTCTCTCTTTTTTTTCCCTTTCTCGATCCCGAGGGAAATTCTAGTTTAAAAAAAAAAAACCCTGATGTGATTACCTTCAAGATTAGAGGAGGGTGTCACTCAGTGCTTCAAGGCGCTAAGCTCCTGCTCAGAAGACCGGAGGGGTTCAAGCCCCTGGTATTGGGGTCCTTGAGCAAGGCCCTAAACCCTCTGTGCTCCAGGGGGCACCGTACCATGGCTGACCCTGAGATCTGACCCCGGCTTCCAAACAAGCTGGGATATGCAAAGAATTTCATGGTGCTGTAATGTATATGTGACATGAAGACTATTCTTCTACTGACTCCAGAATATTCTTTGAGGCTCATGTAGATCGTCACCACTGGAACACTTAATAAGGAGAAACTTAATGGGAGCAATTTCACATTAAATTTAGTTGTATTATATTTAGTTTATTTTATTCCGTAAGGGACAATGTCTATTGTGCCATATAAACTAAATCCAATAAATCAAATTTCATTTCTACTGGATCCAGAGACATATGGAGGTCTATACAATTGTGTGCCTTGTTTTTGCTACCATTAAAAAAAAACACATGGCTAAAAACAGTGTTGGGGAGTAACTAGTTACATGTAACGGAGTTATGTCATTTACTTACAAAATTAAATTAACAGCAATCCGGTGCAGTTTATGCAGATCAGTTTCGAAAATGCTATCCACTTTTTCCGGGTGCCACCTAGTGGACAAATAAAAGTAATCAAATGTAACAAGTTACTTTACTTTTATAAAGGAATTGAAAAGTTACAGGGGACACGGTGGCTTAGTGGTTAGCACGTTCTCCTCACAGCTCCGGGGTCCGGGTTCCATTCCCGTCTTGTCCATGTGTGTGTGGAGTTTTCATGTTCTCCCCGTGCCTCAGGGGTTTTTTCTCGAGGTTCTCCGGTTTCCTCCCGGTCCAAAAACATGCAGGGTAGGTTGATTGGTACCTTGGAAAATTGTCCCTAGTGTATGAATGTGTGTGCGTGTGCCCTGGCATTCCATCCAGGGTGTATCCTGCCTTAATGCCTATAGACACCTGAGATAGGCACAGGCTCAGATAAAGCAGTAGAAGATGAATGAATGATTGAATGAGTGAAAATTTACACTACTTATTACATTTTCAATAGGGTCATTTTGTAATCTGCAACCTATTACATTTCCAAAGTAACCTTCCCAACACAGGCTAAAAACCACATAACGTGTGTTCTTAGGTTTGTTCGTATAGTGTGTATTTACACATTGTATAGTACACTATGCAGTTCCGGTTTGCCAGTTTTTCAATTTCAAAACCTAAACGTTTTTCCAAATACGACTTTGTAGGACGTCTCGCACCTCGTCCCTTTGTACAAGGACAAGGCAGGAATCTTGGGGTTGGGCGGGGGGGGGGGGTTCTCATTTAATTTTAGGAATTGTCATTAAACAGCGTAATGCGCATGAACCGGCCCTCTAGGAGATGTAATTGCAGTCCTCTAGACTCTACAGAGGGAAAAACCACATCCCCGCCCTTGGATAACTACATACACTTTTTGCTTGACACAGACACATGTTCCTATTTATAGGGCTGGTTGGTTACAACTCTGTACAGTTGCTTTACTCTTCCTAGCAGTTCGCGACGGAGCGTTTGAGGGGAAAGTCGGACACAGAAGCAACTGTAAGAGAAAGCTTGTAGCATTTGGTTTTTCTTTTCTTGATCTTTCTTTTTCTTCTTCGCGGATGAGAACCTCCTGGAATCTTGTCTTTATGAAAAGGGACTACATTAACAGGACCTTGAAGTCGGCGGAGGAAGCTTTTATATACCATGGATAGTTTACCGAGCACTGATATTCTGTCACTCTGTCACTAAAGGCATTGAATGCGTTCTCTTTTTCATAACGGACAACCATTTTGCATGTCGATTAAAATATGACAAGGAAACAGCGCTGGGTAACATTGTTCATGTTTCGCGAAAACCCCAACTGAAAATCTGATCCCACCCGTCAGGATCAAACGGTGTGGCAGGAAAGCACTGGTTAATTAAAGGGCATCTAAAAAAAGAGCTGGACAGAGGACTGCGGAGTCGTACGTGCTGGGAACAGAACGGAGCCTTTACAAGTTTAAATACGCCCAGACTGGACGACAAGGCTCATGGATCCCTATGGAGGCCACTACCTGAACAGGGATGCCGTGTTGTCTCTACTCGGCATCGCTCGCATGTGCCAGCTGCTATTGGGCTGCACCACCATGGCTTTGGTGGCTCACAGCGCAGGCTTCAGCGCCAGCTACGGCACCTTCTGCATGTTCGTTTGGTGCTTCTGTTTCGCCATGACTTCGATCATCTTCGTGCTTGACGTGGTGCGCCTCCACGGCTGTGTGCCCATCAGCTGGGACAACTTCACGGTGGCCTTTGCCATGCTCGCCACATTAATGTACATCACCGCTTCGGTCGTGTACCCCGTGTATTTCCTCAGCAGCGAGTGCCCGACCGAAGGCTGCGATGTGCAGGGCTACCGCATCGCTGTCACCGTGTGCTCCAGCGTCTGTTCGTTTGCCTACGGTGCCGAGGTCCTCCTCACCCGAGCGAAACCGGGCCACGTTGTGGGTTACATGGCCACCATGTCAGGGCTGCTCAAGGTAGTCCAGGCCTTCAACGCTTGCATCATCTTTGGCGCCCTGGCAAACGACAGCGAGTACCACCTCCACATTCCAACCCAATACTGTGTCGTGGTCTACAGTCTCTGCTTTGCCATCACAGTAGTCGTGGTTATCCTGACGGTCTCGGGGAGGACCTTACTTCTACGACTGCCCTTCGACCGCTTTGTGATCATATACACCTTCCTGGCAGTCCTGCTTTACATGAGCGCTGCAGTGGTGTGGCCCATCTTCAGTTTTGATAAGAAGTACGGCGCTCCCGGGCGGCCAGACGATTGCCCCCAGGGAAAATGCCCATGGGACAGCAAACTGGTGGTGGCAGTGTTCACGTTTGCCAACCTAGTGCTCTACTTCATCGACCTGCTCTACTCCCAGAGGATCCGCTTTGTCTCGCAGTCAGCCTCAGCAGCCTAAAATAAAACTTCTACTATTTGACATGAATTAGTTTTTGTGCTCGCGCAAATACAGCCTCCGAACATTTCACGATCGGAATTCGAGGCGATATGTACAATACTGTGCAAAGGTTTTAAGCAGGTGTGAAAAGATGCTGCAAACCGAGAATGCTTTCAGGAATATATCGTCTATTTTTGTCAATTTACAAAATGCAAAGTGAGCAAAAAATCTAAATCAAATCAATATTTGGTGTGAGTGACTTTTGAAGAAGTAGAAGTAGTGGAAGTGATGTGTACGACCCCCACAGAGCCCTGATCTCAACATCATGGAGTGTGTGTGGGATTCACATGAAGAGACAGAAGGATGTGAGAACGTCGACATCCACAGAAGATCTGTGTTTACGTCTCCAAGATGGAACAACCTACCAGCCGAGTTCCTTCATAAACACTGTGTGTAAGTGTACCTAGAAGTATTACTGCTGTTTTGAAGGCAAAGTGTGTTCACACCATAATATTGATTTGATTTCCATTTCATTCATTGATAATAGGAAATAATTAACACTTCCATTTTTGAAAGCATTCTTTGCTTACAGCATTTTTTCCACACCAGCTTAAAACTTCTGCACTGTACTGCATACGCAAGATGTTTCATCTGGAAAGTTCTACAGCATCCACTAAATGTAACCCCCCCCCCTTCTTATATTCAATAATATAATCATAATGCTTTAACTGCATAATATTAATAATGGATGCTGTAACGAACTCAGTAAGTGTCTGAATGAAGCGGCAGCTTCAATGTAACTGAAATACTTTTCTTGTATTCCTTTTACTGTGTTTTTCCAGTTCGCTACATCTTGGATAAACGAGTTTCGGAAATTTCGGATTAAATATCGGATTTGCCTGCAGTGAAGCACACCGTCCCATTATCAAAGACAAATAAATAGACAAATTCTTACTTATCCTTCATGTTCCATATGCGTTAATCTAAAGGTTATATTTGTAGAAATGAGCATTGACCATAAATGTAAGTTCTTTAGTCTCTACAGTGATGTCCCCACCCTACCATAACTACATACACTTTTGCCCTACACAAACATGCTTCTATTTATAGGGCTGGTATGGTACAAGTGGTGTAGTGTTCAATAGTTTACTTTTCCAAGGGGGAGTTTAAAGCAGAAACTTAGGCTAAAGGTTGAGATTTTTCCTTCTTTTCCTAATAACTTTTGGATGTCTTTAATGGCACTGACGGATCTACACTGACTGGCATTACTTATTTAAAAATGTACACAATAATGGTGAAGATACATTTACATCCTCATCCACCAACACCTACTCAAACACATCGAATAGTTTTTCTATTGTAATGACTATTATTTCAGCATAAACAACGCCCGGTTTAATCCGCATATCCGTTCTAAATCGTATCCACTGTTGACGACTGAAGCGCATCATTGTACAATTTTGATTTGTAAACAGATTCAAGGTCAATGGAACTTGGTACTGGATGTAACTGGATGTGTTTTGTGTTTTCAGGCCCCAGATTTTCACTTGACTGACCCTACAAGAAGTTTAGGGCCGTTTAAAATATGGAATAAAGTTTACAGTTCCAAGTTTCTGCTGCCTAAATCATGTAAAGTTTGTTGTACAAATTGTATGCTTATATATGCTTCATACATGGAGGTTATTAACAGTAATACAGCCTAAAAATAGAAATTTTTACTTCAAATTACTGTTGATAAAATGCTACTTTGCTACTGGTGCACTTATTTTGTCATTATCCGGCTTCAGAAGGTTTACAGTTGAAGAATTCAGTAGTCAGTGTAGTTGGTTACAACCACATATTATTAATTATTCACATTCTTCTTCTTGGTTGACAAGAAGCCGATGCCTCGCCCTACTGTTTGATGTACATTCTGAGATTATATTGGTTTTATTGCGGTTGTAAAGAGTGTTTATTTATTATCTGCTCATTTATTAGCTCATTTTTCTACAACAACGTATTTCCATCTGCCTGAAAAATAATGATATTCACCTTATTTAAATATTATTGTATAGATATTTCATAAAAATGTTACACGCTAATATACATATGTTTGTTTACGTGCAGATAAATGAATGAAGAATTAGATATGGAGATGCATTTATTTGTAATACTACATGAGTTTTGTTGGTTTCTTGACATTATCCAATATACCTTTAGTCCTGTCAATAGACATCAGTGGGCAGCTTGAACTCTTTGAAGCAATAGAATGAAATATCCTCCATGATCCACAACTGCAAATGTCACAGGCACATCTCCGCTATGGAAGGACAGCTGCTTCAGGACGTGCAGGTTCGGGACCGAACCATCAAAACTATGCAAAGTAGACACAGATGCTCGAGTCGGTGTTGTCAGAGTGAAATTTCAAAACGCATTCAAAGAACCAAGCTGGCATGGTGCACTACGTCTGCTAATGAATGTTAAATAAAAGATAAAAAGATAAAAAGATAAGTTGAATCTTTAGAAATAGTATCATTATTATTTTCAAGTTCTATTAAACTTAAGTGTATTTAAATTATAGTTAGGGTAGGGAATTGAAGATCGATTCCGATTCTGGAATCGTATACTTGTTATAAAAAGACACATTTTCTCACCTGGCAATCTGCCAGGACCTTATGTGATAATCTAAAGATTATCACATAAGGTCCTGGCAGATTGTGATAATCTAAAGATCTAAAGATGGACCGCAAAAAGCCCTCAAAGGTGTGGCTAATGACAAGTGTAATTATTGCAAATGTTGCAAACAAGGTGTCACGACCAATCGTGAATCAATAAGAGTCGGATTCTATAAGGCGAATCGGAATTGATCAAATTAAAATGATGCCCAAGCCTAATTATAACCCACCAGATAGAGAAAGGAAAACGTATGAATCCATAAAATCTATTTAAATTAACTTGATACATTGTGATTTCAAGTGCAAAAATTATGATGCATAAATCTTTTTGAAATTATATAAAATAATTATACTGACAATAATGCAGATACAGCAACAACATAATTGTATGTTTCTGTCACTATCAGTGGCTTTGTTTGTCATTTTGTATCGGGGGATCCCTGCCCCAATGTCTAATCACCTAAGGGGTCCTTGAACTAAAAAGATCCCTCTGCACTAGATAATACTCCTAGTCAGCTCAAAAATTACATTAATTTGCTAATCGCGTCTTTTTTTTTTTTTTTTTTACCTGCAAACACACAAGCGGGTATAGGGCTTTCCTGGATAACTCTTCTTAAACTCAGTGTCGGGCTGGTACACGTTGAAAGTGATCCTCCACTGGTCTGAGTTACACAGCCTAAGACACAGTACATTAATAAATAATCTACATACATTACCACATACTGTCATGTTGCAGCTTTATGCTAAAATGCCTCCCCTCTGTAAACAGTAAAGTATCAGATTGCTGTAAACATGAACAGCCTTTAATTGGTCACTTGAAATTTAATTTAACACACAGCGACTTTTGGGATGTTTCCACACTTTTATAAGCCTCAAGGTCAAATGTCTGCAGAACTATAAGTATGTAAATTCTTTTACCCGTGTCATGGCTCAGTTCTTTATTCTGCTTCACTTTATGGGGTTTTTTTGTCTACATGAGTTGTAATGTAAAGCATTTTTGTATAAGGCTGAGCGGAGGTGTCAAATACGTCATTACTTTACTTAAGTAGAATATACTTATGCATATACTTATACAATAGTGGAGAAATTATTATTTTACTTCTACTCTTTACATTTTCATGCAATTATTTGCACTTTCTACTCCTTACATTTTAAAAACAGCCTCGTTCATTCATTCATTCATCTTCTACCGATTATCCGATCTTCCCTCGGGTCACGGGGAGTCTGTGCCTATCTCAGGCGTCTATGGGCATTAAGGTAGTTTACACCCTGGATAGAATGCCAGCCAACCCATCGCAAGACACATACACACACATTCACACACACATGCACACACTAGGGACAATTTTCCAAGGTGCCAACCAACTTGCCGTGCATGTTTTTGGACCGGGGGAAACCGGAGAACCCGGAGAAAAAAAACCCTGAGGCACGGGGAGAACATGCAAACTCAACACACACATGCCCAAGACAGGAATCGAACCCGGACCCTGGCGGTGTGAGGCGAACGTGCTAAACACTAAGCCACCGTGCCCCCGCCTATTTCATTTCGGCTAATTTAAATTTTATTTTGGCTTGTCAGCTTTCAAAAAAAAAAAAAAAAAACCCTATCTAGATAAATCCGGATAGAGTGAATGTATATGTGGTTGGACGAGATATAAACATATATCATTCCGACACCCTACTGGTTTGTACTCAATCAACCGCACATGCACTCGACAAATCACGTCACACTCCAGCAAGGACAAAACCAGTGATGGGGGTCGTTACTCAAAAAAAGATTATTCCTTAATAGTGATTATTTCTCCACTACTGTCTCATTTATCAAACGTTCTCTTCGACCTCCACAATCAAAGATACAGTAGGGAGTTTGGTAGAGAGATGTTTGAATAAATTTTGTCCTAAGCGTTTGTCCTTAATTGCATTCTTTTATACTTGAAGTGGTTTTGAAACCAGTACTTTTTCACTTTTACTTCAGTAAAAAGCTTGAGTTGATACTTCAACTTCTACAGAAGTCTTTTTAAACCCTTGTATCTACAACTTCTACCTTAGTAATGAATGGGAATACTTTTAACACCAGTGAGGCGGAGACATAAAAATGAAGAAACATGTTCAAATCAATGCAATGTTAAATTCTAATTCATGCACCAGTGTCAAACCCGTCTACATAAAACAACAACATATTACGAGTAATCCTCTTCAGGTACCTGGAGTTTCCTTGTAGCAAATCATAAGACTGAATAATGCTGACTTGCTCCAGGAGCTCACCTATACAAGAAGAAATGAGAAGATAAAAAAACAAATACAAGAATGATTCTTTGATGATATTGTCATTTGTACTTTTAACACTTACGATGTGAGCTACACTTTCGGGGTTGAGCGAGAGGTTTAACCTCCTGTTTGTCAAAGCTTGTAGTCCTTTCGCTTTGCTGCTGCTTCCTTCTTTTCTCCATCAGATCTAAATACTCGACCCAGTTCCTGCACTGACTCACCCCTTGGTCATGGTTAATGTCGCATCTGTGACGGTTTTGCTCCCTCTCCTGTTGTTGACTGGACAGACGTTCTTTTTTCAAATTGATATTTCTCTCCCAGTGAGCCAGTTTGCACTCGGGCACTTGCAGACCACCAGGGATTAAACTGGGATCAGGAGGGGGCAGGCACACACGGTCGGCACTATCCGAACCCAAGTCTGGAAAAACGATGGCGCTGAAGTCCCAGGATGGATCCGGAGGCCGGGATGAATCAGGCTGGGGTTCGCTCGATATATCTGTCCACCAGTTCCTCCCTGGAGCGTTGACTGATTCGGGGTCAGACTTTAATGTCTCATCGTGAAAAGCTTGTTTTGTTTGGAGCTTGTTTGGTGCTTCAGTCATAATATCACCTTCTTGTTCTCCTGAAGATATTTCGGAGGATGCAGTGCTTTTCTTGTGACACGGTCTAAACAAGAGCAGAATCGTAATGTATGAAAAGAAACTGGAAAAGAATTCCCCACACACAAAAATAGTATATATATATATAGATATTATATAGGTTATATATATTTAGGTTATATATAACCTATCCAAATGAATCCCAAAAGACTTTGGAGAATCGATGAGAATAGTCCTGGGCATCTTTCAAATATAGGTCTTTTATCCTTGGTATATCCACAATAAAAGAATGTTATGGATCCAGGTTTAACAAAACTGTATCAAGTTTTAGATGGAGAAATCTCGAAGCATAAATCCGCAAAAACATCAAAGGATATTATATATCAGCAAAGTGGTAGCTACCTAAAACTGGCTCCATTTCCTCTTTACTCTGGCTCCATTTCCTCTTTAGGTGGTTGCCTGATCTGTTGCTGAATGGGGGCTGATTTACCTGCTGCTCATATATCGATGATGATAACAGACAAAAAAAAACATGTAATATATATATATAACAGACAAAAAAAAACATGTAATATATTATATATAACTTTGGTCAATGAAAGAAAAAATAATCCAAATGACAAAAGTAATACTAAATAAAAATTCTATAAATCCCAAAAGCTTCAACTTTGAAACAGGAGAATTGTACCCCTAACTTAATAGTGAGAATCGCAATCAAAGTCCTGGGCATCTTTCAAACTGATTTAAGGTCTTTTGGATCCAAAGATTTGGTATCAGGGCTATAGACGGCCACAATAATTTTTTCCTCTTAAGAGCTGTGTGTTTTGGGTCATGTTCAGTGGAGTCCAGTAAATTTCTCTCTAGTTTAACAAAACTGTGTCAAGTTTTAGATGGAGAAATCTCGAAGCATAAATCCGCAAAAACATCAAAGGATATTATTGATCAGTCAGCAAAGTGGTAGCTACCTAAAACTGGTACTCTGGCTCCATTTCCTCTTTAGGTGGTTGCTTGGAGATGGTCTGATCTGTCTATAATTTTCTTTCTGATCTTTTCTTTCTAATCTTTTTCTGAATGGGGGTACACACCATATCACCAAACAACACTGATTTAAACAACTTTTTCAACCGTTGCTTCCTCTGGCCCAATGGCCTGCTGCTCATATATCGATGATGATCTATAACATTCTGTTGACATGGTTGAAAAAAAACTTTCATTGGTTTATTTTTTTAACATTTATAGAATTTTATTTATTATTAACTTTTGTCAGAATGAAAAACAAAAATTTCTGTGACATGTAATATATATATATACCGTACGTCTGTATATGTGTGTGTGTGTGTGTGTGTGTGTGTGTGTGTGTGTGTATTAGCCTGTTTACCTAGCCGTGTTACCTAGCATCAAATCGGTTTAAGACATATCCCAGTCTCTTTAAATGACTAAACACCTATGAAGAAAAGGAAAAAAAAGAAGCATATTTCAGAAACAGAATGAGATGAATGAAACATCTTTCATAAGTATAGTAACAGAAGCATATCCCCATATGCTTTGAATTTTTTCCCAGACTTTTTCTATACATATTTAAGCTCATATCAAACCTTGTTATGTGTGTGATGAAATGCACTGCAACATACTGCAAATACAAGAAGCTGAACATAAAGAAGAAAAACAGTGAATCCCCTCCCCCCAATCCACATCCCGAGTCATGTTGGTGTCATAGGCTGGTTCACCGTTTGGAATCATAAATGGGAATCGATAAGAATCGGAATCACTAAGATTCAATAAGATGATACCTAACCCTATACGCCACTGCTTACTACACTACACCACTGGGACACTGATGCTTTTTTTTTACTGCATGTTTTCTTCTCAACTCTATTCTTCTAATGGAAAGATCCAAGATCTGACTACAACAAGTACTAAACATGGATTACTACCAACCTGGTACTCAAGGTACGTCACAGTTTCATCAGAAAGGAAACTTTCGTAGCCCTCCTGAATGGAGAGAGGAAGCTCCTTGTAGAGCACTTGCAAACTGCCCTGTTAATGTTAATAAATAAATATTACAGCATAAACATAAAAAGGTTGAATTTGATGAAATTATAAAGAACAGATTTGCTCAAGAATGTTCATGGTCATAAAATATTACTAATCTAAATAACATTACATAATAAAGTCTAAGAACAATCGGTATCTAAAATGCCCACTTTTTCTAATCATTATTAACCACACACTGTGCTTACACATTCCATTAGGTAAAGAGCCTCCTCTGGGAACAAACACTGTTTTCCTTGATCAGAAAATCCCATTGTCTGCCAAAACTTTCCCTGCAACAGAATTTAGTATTTTAGAATTGCTGTTATTTCTATCAAGGAAAAAAACGTGTAACGTGATGAATGCCAAGATATCTTAATTAACAAAGCAAAAGCATCATTTAACAGTTTTGTTTTTTTTTTTAATGGTGGAACTCACCGCTGGAGTCTTTAGCTTCACTAGCTTTTCCTCTGGGATCCATTCTGCATTCACCAGGTTTCCACTACACATTAGGAGAGAGAATAAAACAGCATTATCAGCCTAATAGAACACTGATTAGTTGTGCAATTGAATTTACCAGCTTCCTGTTATAATGTTTAAGAGCTGGATTGAGAGCCGAACATTTGAAATCTATTGTCCATTGTTGAAATAGGCATTGTTGAATTAGTGTGTATTCATTCATCTTCTACCGCTTTATCCGATCTTCCTTCGGGTCACGGGGAGTCTGCCTATCTCAGGTGTCTATGGGCATTAAGGCAGGATACACCCTGGATGGACTGGCAACCCATTGCAGGGCACACACACATTCACACACTAGGGGCAATTTTCCACGGTGCCAATCAACCTACCGTGCATGTTTTTGGACCGGGAGGAAACCGGAGAACCCGGAGAAAAACCCCCTTGAGGCACGGGGAAAACATGCAAACTCCACACACACACATGGCCGAGACATGAATCGAACCCGGACCCTGGAGGTGTGAGGCGAACGTGCTAACCACCAAGCCACCGTACCCCCTAGTGTGTATTCACTAGCAGCAAATACAAAGTGCAGGTTTGCCCTATTAAAAATGTCCCACAGCACAAGGCATCTTAGAATTACAGGTGGACGTCACTGTCCAAAGACTCATGGAAATTGTCAGGGACCCTAGAGATTTCATGAGTCCAGGTGAGATCTGGTTGACCAGTATTAAAGTATTGTTCCTAATGGACAACAGAGTGCAATTTAGAATGTAAAATTGACTGTGCAAACTATTACCGAATAATGTCCATATGAGCCAAACACTAGCCCTAGACTGAGGCAAAGGTGGTCAGATGACTAGAACATGAGATGTCTACTTAATAGTGATAATCGCCTTACTAGGCACGTTGAAGGATATAAATCACTGAAAATACGAGACATCAGGTTTCCTTGTGTTACTCACAACCGCTCCACTCGTTCCTCTGTTACAAGCATCCAGTGCTCTTCAAGGGTCTTCTCCAAACATGCCTTTTGCTGTACTGAGTCGTTTGGCAAAAAATCCTTTTGTCCCCTCACAGGAATCTTGTGACTTTGGCTCCGTCTTTGAAAAAGTTCTGATGAACTGTAACGAAAAAAGAATTAACGAGTAAATCAAAGTTTCAGCGAAACACCGTTTTAAGTTGCGCTTTTACGTTGAAATGATTACATTATTCGGTCAGTTAGCTTGCGACTGCCTAAGAAATGTTTAGGATGTTAAAGCGGGACAATGCAACACTGATGTGTACTGTGCAAGTCAACACGAAAAGTGTCTCATGTATATTTAGACAAGTCCTCTAAGGCGTGGCCTTTAAGTTAACCACATAGTATGGTCAAATTCTGTTCATCATTGTCTTGATGACTACAAGATTTCCAGGTCAAAACAATCAGAATCAGGTTTATTCGCCACGTGTGTTTACACACACAAGGAATTTGATTTCAGCTGTTGGTGACTCTCTACAGAAAAGTATTACACTATACATTTATCTTACAGACAGGTCTACGCAACACAGTACAGACTATACAACACAACACAAGTGGAACATTTGTGGTTTGTTCACATGCAATTTTTTCTGCCATTTTCATTTTAATAGAACAGCTTTCTTTATTTCTCCGAGTGTTAAAGTACACCATGGGGTTCCAGACCTCAGGCAAAATGTTTGTGTCTGATATATATATATGCTTCTAATTATAAATCTATTAGTTTTCCTTGTTAAAAATGTCCCACAGCACAAGGGATCTTGAATTGCAGGTGAACATCACTGTCCAAAGACTCATGGAAATTGTCAGGGACCCTAGAGGTGTATAAATGAACACACTGAAGGAAATAAAATGCTTTACAAAGCACCCGAATTTGCCTGGATTTCTTCACATTAGGAAATTGTGTGTTGATTTTATTTTTTAGTGTGAGACGTTTTTTTGTTTACATAATGAGAAAAAGTGCCATAATGAAGATAATATCGTGCCATCAGTCTTTGACATGAACATACATATTAATACAAGTGGGGATTCTTGTCTGTTTGATAAATGAATATAAATAATGCTTAAAAATCCATAAATAATACAAATATAGCTGCAAACAGCGATATGCGGAGTTCAAGCATATGAGGCACTGAAAGAAATATAAGGACAAAGTCAGAGTTTTTGGACGTGAAAACCTTGGAATCTCTCTGTGATGTCTCTGGGGACCCTGTGACATCACAGCATATTTGGGATGGATATCACCCCCACCCAGTGGCTATTGCGTAGCTATTGCCCAGCTTTGCCACTAGGTGGTGCTATACAAAGAATAACTGAAACGTTTTTTTCTTCGTTTAGAGCCGTTAATTGGCATAGCTACGTATTGTTTTGGATTTGACCAAGGATTCAGGACGTACAGTTCATGACGATATCTCATTGCGTTCAAGAGTTATAGCCATTTGTGCCAATGTGGCCCCGCCTACTTTGAACTTTTACATGAGGCGTTTCAACGGTGAGTCTAAAGTTCCATGTTTTTTTTTTTATTATTGATGAGCTTTGTCCGCTGAACATTTCTACACTGGTTTTGTTCTGATGCCGCAAAAAACCCAGGACTGGTTCACAAAAGTAGGTTTTTAAAATAACCAGCTTTTATAGAAAAAGCGTACATCGTAGCCTAAAACAGTCAATGAGGATTTTCTGCGTTTTGATCCAAGGATTCCAGAAATATATAACTTTTGAAGGTACGATACATTTTCTACGATCTATGACCAAAAATGTGTGAAATTAATTTTGGGGGGACTATAGCGCCCCCTCGTGTCCAAATTGCGTGGATACTTTGTCAACCTCTCCCCAAATTAAATTACTATCTGTCCAAGTCTCTAGGACTTACGGTTTGGGCTGCATACATATTTATTCGGTTGTTTTGTAAACAATGGTCTGAGTAACAGACAAAACAAACGGCCGCCTCTGCCCGACACTTCAAATGACACTGAATGGGACATATTCCAGAGCAGCTCCGATGACGTCAACGTGTTTACGGAAGCGGTTGTGGGGTTTTTAAGCGGATAATACCGAGTGTACTTCGGTGTGGATCAAACTATCCGCCATGATCTCGCTGTGTTGCCTACAACGTGGGACTCGATACCGGGAACGTGGAGGATTATGACTTAAAAAAAAAGCACTAAAGTAACATTAGCACCTCCCAAAGGAGGGCATCGTACGCAGCAACATTTACATGTAAATAAAAGTAGCACAGTACACTCATGTGTCCCGCTTACCTCACAAACTCGTTACTGAAATCGATCTGAACAAATTCAGCCTGAATGCTGTTCGCGTCCATCTTTACAAACTTTCTCAACCCCCGGGTCCTAGCGCGCGTCCGAATTCTTCTTCCGTTTGCGGGTGTGCCTCATGAGGGCAGCATAGTCACAGAAACCATTCATTCATTTTCATTCATCTTCTACAGCTATATCCGATCTTCCCTCGGGGAGTCGGTGCCTGCATTCAGGCGTCTATGGGCATTAAGGCAGGATACACCCTGGATGGAATGCCAACCCATCTCAGGGCTCACACATTCACATTCACACACTAGGGACAATTTTCCAAGGTGCCAATCAACCTACCGTGCATGTTTTTGGACGGGGAGGAAACCCGGAGAAAAAAAAACCCTGAGGCACGAGGAGAACATGCAAACTCCACACACACATGGCCGAGACGGGAATCCAGACCCTGGAGGTGTGAGGCGAACGCGCTAAACTCTAAGCCACCGTGGTCACAGAAATCATAGAGTCCTAATAGTATTTTGTAGTTATTAAACAATTAATGATTCATGGTGGCACGGTGGCTTAGCGGCTTGGCCTCCAGGATTGGGGGTTCGATTCCCACCTCCGCCATGTGTGTGTATAGTTTGCATGCTCGTGCATCAGGGTTTTTTTTTCTCCGGGTTTCTGGTTTCCTCCCGGTCCAAAAACATGTACTGTAGGTTGATTGGCACCTTGGAAAAAATTTCCTAGTGTATGAATGTGTGTGTGTGTCTCAGGCGTCTATGGGCATTAAGGCAGGACATTCCCTGGATGGAATGCCAACCCATCTCAGGGCTCACACAAACTCACACACTTGGGACAATTTTCCAAGGTGCCAATCTACCTACAGTGCACGTTTTTGGATCTGGAGAACATGCAAACTCCACACACACACGCGGCCGAGACAGGAATCGAAACCCAACCCTGGAGGTGTGAGGCAAACATGCTAACCACTAAGCCACCGTGCACCCCCCCAACAACAGAATTATAACATTTTTAATTACACATTACACATTAATTCTGTCATATATGGACTGACGTGCTGCTTCTTATTCTTCCTTCTTCAATGGGGAGGTGGTGGCATACTGCTTAAGGTATTGGCCTCTGAACCAGAAGATCACGGGTTCAAACCCCACCGTCACCAAGCTGCCACCAGTGGGCCCTTGAACAAAGCCCTTAACCCTCAATTGCTCAGTTGTAAGTTGCTGATAAGGGCGTCTGGTAAATGTTGATTATAGTTACAATGTTTTATGCTCAGCATATGATTTATTAACATGACACTCTTTTGTCACATCATTCAGTTTATAAATGCTGAGTTTATAGATTTTATAAAGTGAAAAAATGGTAGATCTGACAGTAATGTTTCAGGTTTGTATATAGTTTTCAATATTTGTCTTAATTTTAAGTGTCTGGCGTTGTACTGAAGGATTTTCTTTCTATGTGAGTCCTTAATCAGGAAAATTAAAAACTCTATAAAAAAACAACAACAACAACAAAAAACAAATAATAATGGGAGTAAAATGTGTTTTAGACCATTTTTGACAAGTATGTTTTAAACTGTTTTTTTTTTAAACTGGTGGAGAGATTGAATTCAATGGAATCTGCTATAGTTACGCCAGTAAGACTACATTGTCTGCTCGAGGCTGTTATGCAAACAAAGCTGGCCCGAAGCAAAGTTGTCATTAGCAAGCAAAGCCGCACAGAACAAGCTTATGAATGGTGTGGAGGAGTGATTAAGTTTAATGGACAAAACAACACACCAATAAAAGACCAAACTTTTTTTTGGCATTGGCTACTGAAGTATGAACTCTTTTAACATTCAAATAAACAGACATTTATTGAAAGCAAGCCAAGAACAAAATGTTTGGCAAAAAATAAATACTGCTTCATGGTACAGTTCAAACGCAACAATAATTATAAAAGTGGCAGCGAGTTGATGTGAAACTCAGTGAATGGAGTGGCTTGAACCTTATAAAAGACATCCGAAGAAGGAATTAACCAGCTCTAATAGAGAAGAAGGACAAGCCCATGACCAGTTCATGAGCACTAAATGTTTGGGAATGAAGTCTAGATCATCTGCGCTAATCCCACGCAAAAGACCCTAGTATAAACTGCAGAGAAAGATCATGCTGGCACAAAGGTGACACAACAACTGACATCATCTTTTATCTTTTAACATCATGTAATGAATGGCTAGATGTGTGTGTGTGTGTGTGTGTGTGTGTGTGTGTGTGTGTATGTGTGTGTGTGTGTGTGTGTCGCTTACCTAGAGAAGAGACGTCACCAATATTCACTATGGGGGAAGAAAGCAAGTTTTAGAGCTATGACCTGGAGAAATGTTGTACAAGGAAACGTGCCTCTTAATTATCATTTAAATATTACTTTGACATTCACCACCTACCTGTAATTTGTTTTAGGCATTTTCAGCAGGACTATGCACCACACCAAACTGCAGTCATTCTAATTTGAGTTCCTTTTTCTAATTTCTAAAACTGCTTTGGAATTTTAGCAGTAATTTTTTATAATGAAACAATCATTGCTGCTCTCTTATTATATATATATATATATATATATATATATATATATATATATATATATATATATATATATATGTAATATATGTCATGTGCTTGACAGAAGCTAAGGTTCAGCTCTCAACATTTTGTATAAAAGTAATTCCTTCTATTTGCAACACTGCATATAATAAATCATTCATTTCTAACGGATGTGTTCATAAATTTCACAAAGTGGCATTGTATAAGGTAGTGGTAGCTCAGTTTGAACATTTTAGATGTCCAGCGTCGGACGAAGTACACAAAGAGTGTAGTTAAAGTTAAAAGAAGAGGTACACTCGGTAAAGTATTACTCCAGTAAAACCGAGTGTGACTTTTAAACCTTCACTTGAGTAAAAGTACAAAAACGCACTGAAATATCCAAATACTCTCACTTGTTATGGCTATAATGTCTCTATTATTATTAAAGTCACAAGACTCTTGTTTAATCAATGCATTTTATAACTATTAAAAAAGACTTTAATCTTATTATCAACACAACAATTTATAAATAGAAAAATTGACCCCCCACCCCACCCTCCCAGCAGTCTGGACAGCTGGTTATATACAGTGTTAACAATCACTACTGCACTTCCTGTACATCCTCGTTACACTACTTTATATTCCTTCCGGATCTATTCTGTATATACTGTATCATACAAGCACCTATCTATCCATTCTGTCCTTCGTTCGCACAGTTGTATCTGTACCTGTATTCATATACCATATATTACACTATTGTGCACTTTTGATTAGATGCTCACTGTATTTCATTGGCATTTCATTGCATGTACCTTGCATCTAATCTAAGTCAAGTTAGTGATAGGAGTCATTTATTCCTCTCAAAATGTCCTGTCACATTGACACTAAACTGTATTTTCATGTAGATGCCACCAAGCGGGAATCAAACGATCAATACGGATCGCACTCCTCGCTAATCTTGACTGCGTTCTTTACTCTAGAACCACTGGGGACCAATGATGTAAATGTTGTGAGTTCAAATACTATAGCAAACTGCTGCTCCTTGGATGAAGGTGTCTGTCAAATATGTTTTTATACCGTATTTTTCACAAGTTATTCTTAGTTTACATATACACACTCGAGTATGTTTCAATTAAAACTATAAAGGGAAACAAAATTCACACTTGCGTCACCTTTATTTCACTATTAACAGTTTCCATTGTTTCAGGATATTCATTCAACTAGTCATTTTGTGTTTGCACGTAGAGGAGGTGGTGGCGGTGGTCTGTATGTGTATGTGTGCGTGTGTGCGTGTGTGTGTGTGTGTGTGTGTGTGTGTGTGTGTGTGTGTGTGTGTGTGTGTGGGTAATACCCCTCCTTCCTTTCTCGCTTTCGACTCTGTCTAGCCTTTAAGGTCTGACTTGTTTGCATTCCTCTCAGTTAATAAGTGTTTGTCTGATCCCTCGCAGGGGCTAAAGATCACCCACAGAAACAGTCACTTTCTCATTTCCTGTAAGGCAAAAAAAAAACAGACCAGTGTTCACCTGATGACCAAGATAAATTTCATGCTAATAATAACTAAAGTGCCAACACAGATTAAATACACAGGCCAACCACTTTGCGATGCTGTAATCTGCGATCGCGTGATAAGAGGTCATAATAGAGTGAATGCATTCGTAAACATTCTTAGCGATTCGCAAACAAAGCTCTTCAGGTGATTTCTGTGGAAAAAAGTCTTTGTTTGATGCTTTGTTTGACAGTTTTCTAAACAAGACCTTTAAAATGACTGCCAAGCGCTTTTGGTTAGCCATCCTGAGAATAGCTAGCGCTGTGCTGGAATTAGGACGAGAAGGCTTTGGCCGGTGCTGCTCTACGAGGGGGGTCCCGCTTTAGATCTAGTATTTGCGCCTTTTGTGGGGTTTTGTCATCCCAGCTGCTCACCTATTGTAGGACGAGCCTAAGATATGTAAACTAGCATCATTTTGCAAACTAGCAACATGCGCGCAACAATTAAAGGAATGAAACGAAACATTTAGAGTGAGCAGAAGTGGAAGGGGGACATCCTTTAAACAAAGTGCTCAAAAGGTGCTAATATTTTAATATTCTAATATTTTCTTTTTTTTTTTTATTAAGGCCTACTGACATACTACAACAAGCTTGGCTTGCCTCCCACTCGGCATTGCTAAGCAAGTCTGGACTTGCCCATTCAAAACAGAAACAAGACCACAATGATTATACACGGCAAAGCTTGAACCTGGCTGCTATGGGCTTTGTTGTGTTTCTTTTTCTTCATCTCTATGTAATTCTCACCCTTTCTCCACTCTCAGGGGCAGTCCTTTCGTACAAAATGTCCGAGAGATGAATCCAAATACTTTTCCACATGGCAAGTGCATTCCAAAACAGTGTCATGGTAATCGTATGACTGTTTCTTAACCTAAGACCAAAACGACAATATCATATATTTATTTTTTCCTGTTCCTTGTCCAGTACAGCGTGAAGGTTACAGGTGCTGTATGCTCGGACTGTTCCTTTTTTTTTCTTTTACATTTTTACGATCCTGACGTTCGTAGCCGTGTTAATTCTGAAATCGCTGCCAGCATTGCGTACACCTCCTGCCATAAAAGACATAAGCGAATGAACATAATGCCACGGAATGGCATCTTATCACGTCAGGATGAAGCCCCTTTTAACTGGTGAAGGTGGTAAACAGTTTTGTCATGGCAATCTTCTGCCATCTCACCCCCACCTCCCCACCCCTCTGATTCCCAAACACCTACAAAAGAGAGTCACAGCTATGTGTAATGAATAAGAGGCCTCCCACAGTTTCACTAGGCATTGTTCTCGCTGCACTTGCTCACTGTGTGTATTGCCCACTAAGTTGGTGATGGATGTCAGATTACCCTGAAAGAGGGTGATACTAGTGTCTCACTCACAAAGAGGCACTGGTTCAGAGAACACACACACACACGCACCATAAACCCACCACCAGCAACTCTGCATACAATGACTAACTGCGCTTGTTTGACGTCCACTTTTCAGATGCATATGTGTCTCTAAAGGGATGATCTTAAAATTTTTTTTTACCCGCAACACGACCGGACATCACAACTCAACGAGGAATACCTTTAAAGTAGTGTAGTGAACTTTGATGCCTAGTTTATCTGTAGTTAAAGTGTGCGAATACCCCCCCCCCCCGGTGTAAGAGTTCACCGGTGCACACTTCTTGAGGCTTTAGCAGGTCATCTTGGCTAGACAAGTGTCATTTAAAAACGCCGCACAATCCCTGTGATAAATCTTGGGGAAACACCGGGGCTCTTTCTCTTTCTGTGTATTGCAGCAAACGTTATGGGCCTTCTCCCATTTTGCATCCAGTCTTCATGACAATGGCACCCACAGTTACCCAGGAGACAGGCCTTTATGGGAAGAGCATGTGCTGGAAAAAAAAAGATGTTTTCTACCACTCCCTTGACCAGTTTTTTTTCTTCCCCCTTTTCACCCTTTTTCGGGAAAAGGGTCTAAATTGGTGATTCCTGAACCGGTGGTTGCTCTGCGTGCTCAACTTTTGGTACATAGCTCCAGGAAAAGCTTTGGAGTTGTGCTGGTAACAGTGGAATCTAATACTTGAAAGACAGCATGATCCTAGCTCTGATATAAAATACTTGTTTTTTTGGACATAACAAATATGTTCTTATAGCTAAAAGAATGGCTAAATACACAATACACACGCACAAAAAAACGGACATGTGTTCGTTTTGGTTTTAAATATGTCTGTGCCGCTGAAAAAGTGCTACGGTTAACATTTCATCAGGCAGCTCTCCTTACGGGCAGCCTTTAGAACTGATGGGCAATAATGCTTGGATCGGGTTACTCTGACCTCTCATTTAATCAAGCCACAACATTCTAATTACCAAGCTAGGCCTTCCACCAGGAACGACGGGTGGAATTCCAGCATATGTCGCCTGTGTTATTTCAGCCAGGAGACTCGTCATTGATAATACAGTGAATAATAATCCTAACGGTATGTGCCCCATGTGTGTTCAAAGAAATGCATCTTGTTTTGCATTTTCGTTGAATATTTAAACGAAGGTGAATAAAAAAAAATAAATCAACATTTATTTTTTTGATCACCTTCAACGGATTTGATTAGATTAACTTATTAATAGAAAGAATACTAGGTTAAAAGTTTTTAAATGCAGAAGAAGATCCTCTAAGCTAGCCATGTTCACGCAGTAATTAAGAGTTTATGGGAGTCATGGTTGTAGGCAGTGTGCACTGTTCAGCCAATGATATATGAGGGAGTGGAACACTCATAGCCATCAGTCTTCCTCCGGCTACACAAATAGTTGAAGGCCTGGGATTATAGGGGATGTGAGAATTTGTTTGGGCACAAAAACGATCACACACACCATATACTTCAAACCGGCAGAAATACTCAAAGTACCACTGACTGGGAACCTCTTCACCAACACAAGCCTGATAATTCTGTCTAATAGCGTCAATGCTGCATTAAACTTTCATTAGAACACCAACAAAACGGCTATTGATTTTTTTATTTCAACTTCTTTCCGAACGTTTTTCATGAAGTAATGCATCACACAATTTCTTTTCCAGCAATTATTATTTGGCACGTTAAGCATTATTCGTACAAGCAACAAAACATTACTGAGTAAATACAACGTTTTCAGCTAAATGCACTGTATTGTAGAAATGTAATAATGCAGTAATACATATAGATTCACCAGTGAAAACCATTAGCATAAAATGACATCACAAACAAAAATCAATAGATATTTTAAAGAAAAAAATAAAGTGTTTTTTTTTTTTACAACCATTTAATTTTCAACATTATAAAGTAGGGCTGTTGCTAGTATTTGAGTATTCTAAGGATTATTCCATTGATTAATCTGATCTTTTATTAAAGAGCAACGCTATTTAAAAGACAGAGAGCGAGAGAGAGAGTGAGTGAGAGAGAATAAGACAGGTCTTTTAAAAATGAATGTTTTGCTGAAATTGCATACAAGTATATCGGTGAAAACTAAACCCATTTAGTTATAATTATTTGCCATATTACATTAAAATACAAATAGAGTGCGTTCAAAAAGTCCCTCCACAGTCATGGGAGACTAAATGAAACGCTTGGTTTTTCTCATTCATGTATTTCTTTCTTTATTCGCTAGATATCGCAAGTGGTGTGGTATTTTCCAATGTCGGGGAAAGCTGCTTTAAATTTTCCACTGACTATATTGGTGGAGTATTTCTATTTTTTTGACAATTGCAGAATGAAAGACATTTTTGCTTTTTCAATGAATTCAGAACATTGGAAATCTTCTTTATGTCTCTTTGTTTTTTCCCCCGTACCTACATTTTTTCTTTTTGCAGCCTCCTCTCTTACCTGTTTACAGCACTCCAGAGTTTAGCAGGTGATGTATCATTAATAATGGCCCGTGAGGGAAACACAATGCTCCGCGTTTAGTTAAATTTTTGTAATAGAGTTACAGCCCTAGTTCAGTTTTTGAAACATCATATAAAAGACCTCAATTGCAATAAGCAATTACTTTGACCTTGTACATTGAAATTGCAGTTGGTTCAAATGACATCAAGACTGTAAACAAATAAACATAGGACTTCTTGCAATTAACTTATACGCTTATGTTTCCTTCTGCATTTTGTTCTGTTCCGGTTTCCGCCGTTTTTGATCTGCGACTCAAATGTAGATTGTTTGCCAAACGAGTATAAAAACTTCATAACAAGTAAAAAATAAAATAAACAACTCTTTGGGATACTGCATTCCTGCTCCTTACAAATGTATTGCTATTATTTACAGTGATGTTTATTTATTTATTTTTTTTCATAAAAGAGATAAGATGGTACTGTCAAAAACGTCGCCGAATGATTGTTCGACTTCGAATAGTTGATTGACATCAACAGTAGAAATACTGAGAAGGTCAGGATGATTCTCTTCTTCTGACCAAGGATCCTGTAAAAAATCGGTGGCGAATAATGTCTCTTTGTCAGTGCTTACATCACTGTCCCTTTGTCTTTCCATTAGCAGACTATTCTCTGCACTCTTGACAGAGGCCTCCAGGGAGTTCACCTGGATGCCATGTACCATTTGTGGCACTGGGTTCAGAGGACCACATTCATCCATGCTAAAATCTCCATTCATGACTGAGTTCAGCAGAGCTTCCCAGTCAAAATTGCCCTTAAGCGATTCAAGAACCTTCGGCTCCTCCGTAGGAACGCACGGGGACTCGGAAAGGGATGGAGCTTTGACATCTCTATCCCAATGATCATATGGATTTTTTCTTTTGTGGCCTTTTACCGCACTCCAGCTGTCAAATGAAGTGGTTTCTGCTAGGTTCGGATCCCAGATCAGATCATGCCCATTGATGTTCTCAAATTCTTCCAAGAGTTCCTGTGAATTCTTAGTAACATGGACAGCATCCGGGGCATTCGTTGGCACCTTCCCAGGCACAGACTCCGGCTGTGAACTCGTTCGGAGTTGATTTTTAAAAGCTGGGTTAATCCGTACTGGTGGCATCCCTCGCTTTTTATAAGCCCCATTCAGAAGACGTTCAGCATATTCCGGATCAATCTTCCAATAACCACCCTTTCCCGGTTCATCCTTTTGCCTTGGAACTTTGATGAAGCATTTATTCAGCGAGAGGTTGTGCCGGATGGAATTCTGTAAACGAGTAATCAAAACGAAAAAAAAATGTTTTTTTTTTTTAATTCTCTCATTCATCTATTTTAATTAGTACCATCACGGACAACTAACACCTCTTCTACTGCCTTTTCCGCCTGCTACCGCTAGGGGTCGCCACGGCAGATCCTCTTTTTGTGATCCGCATATTTGGTCTGGCACATGTTTTAGGCTTGGATGCCCCCATTCCTAAAGCAACCCTCCACATTTTATCCGGGCTTGGGACGGACAATAAGAATGCACTAGTTTGTTCAACCTCTTATGGCTGGGTTGGAAAATTAACACCATAAAACTTGGATTTAAATGAGGGACTGACCCCCTGATCTTAGTTAAACATTATATCCTAATGTTTTGAGTTAGACTGGCTAAAACCAGAGGAAATGTCTGGATAATTCTAAGAAAGCTAGAGGGTTAATTAATCATTCACCAAAAAGTGTGTGTGTTTTTTTTTTATTTCACAAAAAAAAATCCCAAATTTAATCAGTACATCTGATGGCTAAACTGACCAAACATTGTTATTATTATGGATATCTCTTTCTCACTGTAGTATAAACAATATAACTTATTATTTGAGCGTACAAAAAAAAGTAAACAGTATAACTTACCTGCCAGGTGGGCTCAGCGTGGCGGAAGTAGCAGAAATTGTCAGTAATCCAGTTGTAAATATGGGAAAGTGTGATTTTGCTTTTCTTACTTGCTTGCATAGCCAAACAGATAAGTGTGGCATATGAGTAGGGGGGCTTGATATGGGGGTTTGTCCTGTAGTCGATCTCCTCTGCACAGTATCCATATTCAGCCATTATGGGAAGACTGCACATGGCAGGGACCGCAGTTGCCGTGGGCTTACCAGGGGTCACCGGCATGCCTATGGAAGCAAGGTCACCTGCTAGAGGAGATGCAGGGGCATCATAGAGGTTGCTCTGATGCTGGTTGTTAGAAACCACATATTGCCCCCCTCCGTTGTTATTACAAATTGAGAACCCTTGTAACCACTGCAGATTGGTCAGGCTGTCATCCAGGATGTCAGAACTGCTGCATTTGACATTGCCGTTTTCGTTTGGCTCCTTGGATTTTACAACAGGACTGAGCACGTCTTTCTCCAGTCCCACCGATCCCTTGGCCCATGATTTGATAAAGTTCATTGACAGCATGATTCTCAGTCAACTCTGAATGCACTTCTTTCGAAGTGGCCTGACACGAAAGAATCACAATTAGTCGAGAGAGCCAGTTTGAATTATTCATGAGACAAACATTAAAGGGAACATCTGTATGTAGGTTAAAATGAAGTTGAGAAAATTCATATTGAGCCAAACACGCTACGTTACACATGCTGACTGAAGGTCATGGGGTTTGCCTTAACAGTAACAGTTTGATCTGTATTAGTGATGCTATTTATTTATTTATTTTTTTGCCGGGCACCCTTCGTGAAATACGAGAGACAGAGAGAGAAGACGGGGAATGTTCTAGTTGTTTCTACGTTATTAAAAAAAATAAAAAACTTTGCCAAACTCACCTGTTTATGGGATCAAAATGATTGAGGTGCACATCGAAAGCAAAAAAAAGTCACGCAATGTTGTTTATATCCTTATTATGGCTTGCTTGATGTACCGGGAACTGATGATTGGCAGGACGAATTTGAAAGGATGAGTGGCGAGAGCTCCTGCGGCTCCGGTGAAAGGTGTTCTGGCGAAACTGTCAAGGGGGGCCATATAAACTGGCTTGCCCGGTTGCTATGTCAACGGTAAACAAATCGACGTTTTTCTATTGGTGGCCTAGCTACACCAACGTAAAGCGAGAATCAAATTGGAGGTCCGGCTCAAGTCGAGAGATTCGAATCTTTTGGCTCGGATTCATCAGAAGAGCCGGCTCCCAAATGGCTCGTCGTTAAGTATCACACGCAGCCCTCTGTTTTTAACATCGTTTAGCAATCGTTTGTTTTTCGGTACAAATAAAACGCTAAACTTGAAGTGTCTCCAGCCACATATCTCTCTCTGACCTTTACCACTGCATTCAATGTATTTTGGAGCATCTGCTAATGTGTTCATGGACACGAGTTTCCCCCTTTGGACTTATTATTCTTTTTTTTTTTTGTGAACAATGTCTTTCATCTTGCCACTCTTTCATAATAGCCACATTAAATAAATTGCATTTCTAATAGTTATCCTGTGGACAGACTTTCAGGTGGGATCTGCAGCTCCACCAAAATTACCATGAGCCTTCTAGCTACTTCTTGGATCCATGCTCTCCTTACACCACCTGTCAGTTTAGGTGGACGGCCATGTCTTGGTTGGTTATCATTTGTGCTATACTTTTTCCCTTTTCAGATAATGGATTGAACAGTGCTGGGTAAGATGTTCAAATCTTCAGATCTTTTTTTTTTTTAACCTAACCCGGCTTTAAACCACTCCATAACTTTATTCCTCACCTGTCTGGTGTGTCTTCATGATGCAATTTGATCACTAATGTTCTCTAACAAATTTCTGAGGCCTTCATGGAACAGCTTTGATTATACCGGAATTTAAGTCCACACAGGTAGACTCTTCTAACTAATTAGGTGATCTCCAAAGACAGTTGATCGCACTGGATTGTATTTAGGGATATCAGAGAAACACAATTATTCTTCACATAAAATTCCAAAAACAAAACATGTAATAACATGACAAAATATCATGAATATTGTGTGTGTATATATATATATATATATATATATATATATATATATATATATATATATATATATATATATATATAATAAAATATAAATATGAATATTTAATGATAATTGAAAAGTGTTCATTATATTTGCAATTTTCTATGTTATAAAAACCAAACAAAATATCGTGGAAGAATAGGGCAAACATCTAAAAGCAATTTACAGTTTATAATAGGTGAACACACAGGATTTATAAGGATTTATACATGTAAAAAGACTGCAAGACAAACAATACTGCTTATTAGCTGCATTATTATGTGATGTGTAATACATCACAAGGCTTCACCTGTAGCAGAATATAAAATGACACTGCAGCCTCTATAGATGATGACTTTAAAACTAGTGTAATCCTACAATTGGTTCTTGGGTCTTCTAAGAGACATGACGCAGAGATTTTCCCTTGATAATATACCAAATGAGAATAGTGAGACAAACACTGTAATCTTTTAGCTTGCATGAAAAACACCATGACCATATATCAGCAGTAGATGACTAGCAGAGAGACGTGTAGTAGTCATATAAACTATTCAGCTGATGACAACTCGACGATGGCTTTGCTCAGAAGCGCTCTGAGGAAAGATCAGCGTGTCGTGAAAGCAAAAGCTAAACATTAAGCTTCGTGGTTGATGAGTCAAATCGAGTCATACAGCAGGTTGTCACTGAAGCCAGCAATAATTAGTTTAGCAATGCATTTTATTAATTTGCAACTTCGTCCGTGCCGCAAATGTGTAAAATTCACGGTCTATATTATTAGTCGTTCAAAGCAGCGCATCGCTTCTTCCAAAGTAAATTGTTTACTGACTATACCGCTGAACATACAGTGCTTCTGTATTTAAATTATTCTTGTCATTTCAATTATATTAGCGGAATTGCGATACTGTATTTTCTCTGTGGGATTTACAGACAATGACCTGATACACACAATAAGCCAGACAGTGTATTTTACACGGGGTTGGGTGGTGGGTTTCACTAAGGTGAATACACCAATCATGTTTTTTTCCCCCAGGTATTTGTCTTTCCTGGTAGGTGAACTCCTTAATGGAGTTTGAAATAAATCTAATTCAGTTTTCCTTTCTGTTTATTTGTTTGTTTGTTTATGCATTTATTTGCCGATACCGAAAAATCAACAAACCCGCTACTGACCAAGTATGCCCTAAGGCATGCAAGGAATTTATTTCCAGTTAAAATTAAACCACTCATAGTCAGGACTGAACAAAATAGTCATTCATTCATTCATCCATTAAATTGCAATTTTAGCATGCACATATACATTTAATTTATACATACTACATACTGCTATTAAAATCAATAAAGCAATATCCCGAGTTCATTATGGTGATGGGAGTCGGTAAACAAAAAGAGCCAACAGCTCATTTCAAAGAATAGCAAAACCCAATAACACGTCCTCAAACAATTACAAAACAGAAATTTTCTTTTCAACAAAAATAAATATTTATTATTAAGGTCAGTAAAGGTAACGGAATTGGAAATGGTATATGAATTTGTATTAGAGTTACCAAATGTGTTACAAAATCATTAAAAAAAGATCTTAAACCAGTTAACACAGTATCTGTATTAACATTACACCTCTTTTTTCCCAGTGTCTAATGAGAATATTATAGACATAGTATAAATAATATAAAAATGCACATTTTCCCCCTCTAGAAATCTCTGCTACCCTACTGTGGAAAAGCACCCCCTCCCACACACACACACACACACACCCTCTGGGGCATAATGTTTACTCTTACACAGGGGTCAAATGTGTAAAACGTTTGCAGTGTGGAGACAACAAACAGACTGAATAGAAGCAACCTTTTGTCTTTTTTTTCTGAACTATTTACTTAAAAAAAAGAAAAGGGTCTTATTAATATTTCTAAAAAAACACAAAGTTTTGTGTCCATCATTGCCGTGTTAAAAACAATTCAGTTCTATTTACACAGTGTTTGTTTGATATTAGCTTAAGCTTAAATAAGTTTGTAGCGTTTGGAGTTATAATTACAAGTATACAAGAATTATAAGCATACATATATGCTTGTGTATGTCATAAGCATACAAAAAATGACCTTAAATGAACCGGTTTGTAAGTTTCTATGAGGCAGCTAACAAACAATTAAATAGCTAAAAAAAAAAAAAAGGAAATAAAAAAATTCAAAGGTATGCCAATACAATGCCTTTCTTTTAAAATTTAAAAACTAAATTATATATATATATATATATATATATATATATATATATATATATATATATATATATATAATCGCAATGTACAGTATATTAACCACAGGTTATAGCTGTATTTTCCTGACAGTCTTTGACGTTCAGAACAATCAGTCAATGATTATATAGCGCCACTTAGGGGTTTTCAGTAGAAATACAGGGGAGGTTTGATACTTGCATATAGTTGGACAGGCGTGTGGCGGTCAAGGGCAGGTGTTAAATATCAGTTTTAAATTTTGATATCAGTTTTAACTTACATGCTAATATTATATTGTCATAGTCATACATATGTATGTTGTGGTCTTCTTCATGTTTATCTTATGCCTAGTTAATAATTGTATTTATTTATTTATTGTATTTTTCTATTTTTCAGTATCCTGCTTGATGCATCTTATATGTTGCTATATGATGTCACATTAAGTCATTATATCAGACTTGAAAAGAAATTGAAAAGGATGGAAATGGCAGTGGTGAATATATTTATAAGAATATAATATTTTAAGAGAGGCACGGTGGCGTAGTGGTTAGCACATTCGCCTCACACCGCCAGGATCCGGGTTCGATTCCACGGCTCGGTCATGTGTGTGTGGAGTTTGCATGTTCTCCCCGTGCCTCAAGGAGGTTTTTTCTCCGGGTTCTCCGGTTTCCTCCCGGTCCAAAAACATGCACGGTAGGTTGATTGGCACCTTGGAAAATTGTCCCTAGTGTATGAATGTGTGTGTGAATGTGTGTGTGTGTGTGTGTGTGTGCCCTGCGATGGGTTGGCATTCCATCCAGGGTGTATCCTGCCTTAATGCCCATAGACACCTGAGATAGGCACAGGCTCCCCGTGACCCGAGTGAAGATCGGATAAAGCGGTAGAAGATGAATGAATGAATGAATATTTTAAGAAAAAGGAGGAACGGAGCGTGACAGAGTGGAGGAGGGTGCACACAGGTGGACTATATTCTGTGCGGGAGACGCCACCTGAAAGAGACTGGAGAACGATAGGGGGCAGTGTAGCTACATTGGATGATGTTCTGTAGGAATGCTTTTGAGGTGAAGGAGGAGGATAGTGAGGATTGAAAAAAAAGAACAGGTGGTGGAAACTGAAGCAGGAAGACTGCAGTGTGAGATTCAGGGAAGAGGTCAGAGGGTGGTGTTGGATGATTGGGTAACTATAGTGATAAGGAAAGTACTTGGTGTGTTATCTGGGAAGAGAAAGGACGACAAAGAGATGTGGTGGAATGATGAAGTGCAGGAACGCGTATGGGGAAAGAGGTTCACGAAACAGAATTGGGATCGAGAAGAAAATTAGGCCGGTGTGTAAAGTGACGAGGCAGCAGATGCAAAGGCTAAGGATGAGATGCCGTATGTGGAGGAAAGGATTTGTACGGGTTGGCCAGGCAGAAAGATCAAACTGAGAAGGATATGAGGCAAGTTATAGCAATAAAGGATTCAGACAGAAATCTAGTGAGGATTGTGTGCTCAGAAGGTCGAGGGAATATTTGGAGCAGTTGATGAATGAGAAAAATGAAAGAGAAAGAAATGATGAAGCAGGAAGTGGATAGGATTAGTAAGTAGTCGGAGCACCTATTAAGTGAATGAAGAAAAGCCGGTTAGATCAGACGACATTCCACTATAAGTGTCAAGATTTTTAGTAGAGATAGCAGTGGAGATTTGTTTAACTTGATTGTTTAACAAGATTTTGAAAGATGAGAGGATGCCTGAGAAATGGAGATGGTGTGTGCTGGTGGTGAGTTCTAAGAATAAGAGAGATGTGCAGCCCTGCAGAAACTACAGAGTTGATCAGTCACACCATGGGAAGTCATGCGAAAGAGTAGTGGACGCTAGGTTGAGGGAAGAGGTGACCATCTGTGAGCAACAGTACGGTTTCATGCCGGAGCGTCACACCTTGAGAAGAGTCTGGAGAGGTGGGGGTACATGCTGGAGAGAAGGGGAATGAAAGACAGTAGGAGTAAGACAGAGAACGTGTGTGTGAAAAAGAGGGAAAGTAATGGAGTGGTGTGGTTGCAGGTAGAAAAGGTGCTGAAGGTGGATGAGTTTAAGTACCTGGGGTCAACAGGGCTAAAAAGGGAGATTGCATTAGGGAAGTGAAGTAAAGAGTGCAGGCAAGGTCTTGATTTGTGATAGAAGGGTATCTGGGAAAGTTTATAGGAGTGGTGAGACCTGCAACATTGTACAGTTTAGAGACAGTGGGGTCTCTAAAAGACAAGAGATGGAGATGGAGCTGGAGGTGAAGTTAAAAAAGTGACGAGGATGGACAGGGTTCGAAATTAGAGGGACAGAACATGAAGGATGTTTTGGAGACGAGCTGAGGCAGGCTAGATTGAGATGGTTTGGACATGTGCAGAGGAGTGACACGGGGTACATTGGGAGAAGGATGCTGAGGATGGAGGTGCCAGGTAGGAGGAGGAGGAGGTTTACAGATGTGATGAGGTCAGTTGTTGTGGAAAATGTAGATGTAGAGGCGCTGGAGCGAACCCTAACAGGATCAGCCTAACAAGATTTAGCAAGTCGCAAAGTTACTTTATTGTCATTCAGCCAGGCAAAAGAGTGTAAAGCAGGACACACCCTGCATGGAATGCCAACCCTTCGCAGGGCACACACACACACACACATTCTCATTCACACACTAGGACAATTTTCCAAGGTGCCAATCAACCTATCGTGCATGTTTTTGGACCGGACAACCCGGAGAAAAAAAAACGCTGAGACCTGCAATCTCCACTCAATCGAACCCCGACCCTGGAGGTGTGAGGGGCGAACGTGCTAACCACGAAGCCACCCTGCCCCTAGATTCATATTATTAGTAATATAAATGACTAGGATTGACTAGGACCTTATTACTGGTGAAAGAACAAGTATACAACACAAATGCCTGGGGAAAATATAAAATAATAAATGCACAAATAAAATACATAAAGTAAATAAAAAATAAAAGGGCTTGCTACAATCACAATAACACTTATATAACGCTTATATAAATATCGAACTCTTTCAGTACCACAGAGGAAAAGAGGTTTTCCGGATTTACACCTATTAGTTCACCTAACTATATTTGTGATCTGATCATTCCTGACCACGCCCCTGTGCCACTTTAACCCAGCCACGAGAAAGACCAATCAGGTGCACCCTTTTGAGCGGTATGTTTCACCCTTTGCGTCCTATTGGTTTATCCTTTGACTGGCAATTCATTTCCCCCCCAGCCAATAACATTGAACAACTGAACCTCATCTCCCAATGTAAGCAAATCGGCTCAAGAAGGCGGGCTTTCATCGTTCGGTAGGTTGTCTTTCACAACTCCTGTCACTGTTAAGTTTTTCTTTCCTCTCCCCGAAAACTTTCTCAGGGCTGCTGGACGCGTACCGGAGGAGACGTGCGCTTTTGCGACGCATAATGAGCGTTCAGACTTGAATCCGTGTGAAAAGCTGATGCTTTGCTGCTCGTTCGCTGGTCAGCGCGATCCCTCGGTTCTTTGGCACCCTTTTTTTTTTTAGGGAGCTAGCCTCGCCGGCTAAGCACGTTTTCCCGAAAGACTCCGCTTCCAAACCCACCCAGCGGGAATGAACCATAAAAGTAAGAAGCGAATCAAAGAAGCGAAGCGGAGTGCCAGGCCCGAGCTGAAGGATTCACTTGACTGGACTAAACATAACTACTTCGAGACCTTTGATCTCTCGCATCGGACAGTGAAGGTAAAACCTGGATGCTAGCTAGAAGACCAGGCGCAAGAGCGTGCGGCTAAAGGCTGAAGCTGCACTAAAATGCCCTACGTTATTGTTGTTGTTGTTGTTTCTTTTCTCCTTGTTGACTTGTTGCATGTGTGCGCAGGGCGCCGGAAGGGAATCTGAATCCGTGTTCAGCTCCAGGGTTAAATCATTGCTCGGGAGGATTTGAGTTGGAGGTGTCCATGGTGTTAGCAGCGGGGTGGGGAGGCTAGGTTCCTTCTTCCTGCACGTAGGCTATGGAGGCGTTTACACATGCACACATACGCGCGCTGGCTCGCGTGAGCGGGCGCGTGCTTAACTAGCGCGTGAACTTCACGCGCAGCACTCAGCAATTCCAATAAACGCGCTTATTAAGTCTCCATTCCTGTCCATTTCTAAATGCAACGTTAGTAACGAAGAAACTTGCTTATTATTAAAGCTCATTTCATATTCAAGAAAGTCACATCTTTACATTTGACATCACCTTCTTGTGTATAATCAAATTGCCACTGTGTTAAAATCTTTTGTAAGAGAATAATCTTGGGCGTGGTTTTACTTTAAGACTTGTAAAGACAAAAAAAAAAAAAAACAACAGCAAAAAACTTCAATATTATATTTTGTTGGGTCTCAAACTACATAGGTGTGGATTGTGAAATGCAGCCTTCGGACCTCAGACCTGTAATTTATACACCTCAAATCAATTGGCAGGGAGAATGGGATTTACACAAAAAGGAGTAAATTATACCACACAAACCGTACTATTAAAAGCAAGATCTACCATTGCTTCAAATCAAGGCATGACCAAGTGGTCTACACCAAGTGTCGACTTTGGCCACTCAAGACTTACCTATGAGTCACTAGTGATGGGTGAAGCCCCTCCCACAGGTCTCTTATGTCAGGGGGCTGTTAAACACATGACTTGTTATTTTCTTAATATTAATAGGACACGTTTTTTTCCTCAGAAACGTGTCTTGAGGGGATTTTTCGCAATGTTTTCTGTCAACGTGACTACTCTGAACTAGGTGACAAACTTGCGTATACCGTGTGTGTGTTCTCTCTCGATGCTAAAGTGGCGTTAAAACCCAACGAATAAACATCAGAAGACCCTAGATTATCTGTGATGAATATTTTGTCCCTAAGTGGGTTTTGGGTGTATTATGAAGTTTATATTAATTTGATAAACACTTTGTTTCCCCTCACAATGTGTAGAAATTTTTCTGTTTTCTCCTGCCTCACAATCCATGGCACTACATTTACAGAGCTTGTACATTTTAGGATGCTCCTTGCATTCATTTCCATCAAATTGGTTGAGGTTCTTTGGTGTCTCATTGGAATTTCTTGGCATGTTTCGATCCGTTGTTGTGTATGATTAGGAAAAATGTCATGTTTCAATTATTGAGGTCAATATAGTGTTTGGTCCTGTTAAGTCTTTGAACAGTGAATTGTCGTGACCTCTGCCCAGTGGTGGTGTTGGTGTTTAGTTTCACCAGATTTACATTTTTATATACGGCATTTGGCAGATGCCCTTAGCTAGAGCGACTTACAATTGAGGGTTAAAGGCCGTGCTCAAGGACCCACTAGGTGCAGCTTGGTGATGGTGGGATTTGAACCATCTTCCAATCCAAATTCCTTAACCACTGAGTTACCACCTCCCAGATCTTTTCTCTTTGTGGGTTCAAGCTCTGTTTTTTTTTTTGTTTTTTTTTTACAACTGGCACTTTTGCTGTTTTTCGCAGGACAATGTAGAGCGAGTGGACGCTCGCCACCTTAACCAGGAAGAGTTCATTCAGCGCTTCGAAAAGCCTTACAAGCCCGTAGTTCTTCTTAATTGCCAGGAGTCATGGCCTGCCCGGGAGAAGTGGACCCTGGAGCGTCTGAAGCGCAAGTATCGCAACCAGAAATTCAAGTGTGGCGAGGACAACGACGGCTACTCGGTGAAGATGAAGATGAAGTATTACGTCGACTACATGGAGTCGACGCACGACGACAGCCCGCTCTATATTTTTGACAGCAGTTACGGCGAGCACGCCAAACGCCGCAAGCTGCTCGAGGATTACGAGGTGCCATTATTCTTTCGAGACGATCTGTTTCAGTTTGCTGGAGAGAAGCGCCGACCACCTTACAGGTAACGCGAAAGAGTTTCTGTTGCCCTCGACATTGAATATTGGATGGAATGTATCCATTTGGCTTCTTGGTAAATATCTCATTAAAAGCTAAAGTTTCTAATGTAATTGTACCATTTCCCCAGGTGGTTTGTGATGGGCCCTGCACGCTCTGGCACAGGCATACACATCGACCCACTAGGCACGAGTGCATGGAATGCCTTGGTGCAGGGTCATAAGCGCTGGTGCCTGTTTCCCACACACACCCCACGCGAGCTTATAAAGGTGACAAGAGAGGTGGGCGGCAACCAGCAGGACGAAGCCATCACCTGGTTCCGTGTAATTTACCCACGGACACAGTTGCCGTCGTGGCCTGCTGAATTCAAGCCAATGGAGATTCTGCAGCGTCCCGGAGAAACCGTCTTTGTTCCCGGTCAGTTCCTGGTTTAATTTTCCTTAAAATAGTTTTTGCAAATATTCTATGCTTATTGTTTAATTGTAACAGTTTATTATTGGTGTCAGTGTGGTTATATAAGAAAAATATGGGGCGCATATGCAGGCCATTAAGGAGGTCATTGACACTTTTTTTTTTTTAAACATTTTATCATCCAGTTATATATTTAAATGCTTTTGTTGAATTAGTGGTTAATCATTTTTGTGTGTGTGTGTGTATGTATATGTATGTATATATATATATATATATATATATATATAATATATATATATATATATATATATATATGCATGCACAAGAAAGAAACAGTAAAGCAAGGGTCTTGTGGTCTAATAAAATATTTTACCACTGAAGGCAAAGAGGCAATGCTAAAAAAATGTTTGGTATATTCTTCCTTAAATTAAAAACTTGATTGTTCATAAACATTTTTTAACAGCACCATTTATTCCAAAGAAAGGTACCATTTTGCTATAAATGGCGCTGTTGTGATTTTTGCACTATTTGTTGAACATTTCTTTCTCGACAGGGTAAATGGGGAACGTTATGCCACTGCAACCGACGTCACCTTGGAGTGTTCTCTTAATCAGATTAAATCTCCTCGTTTAGGAAATGTATGCATCAAATAAACCTGGCTGCATTACAGCGTTAGAAATGAAAAATGTATACTTGGGTGGTTATGACATACAGGCGAATGTGACTATTCCGACCTGCCAGTTAGTTGTATGTTATTCATCATTATGTTTTACAATCAGGGGAAGGGGGATGATTTGATCCCCTGATGATTTTGTACATTTGCCCACAAAATGGTGTATAATTTTAATGGTATTTTTATTTGAACATTATAGAATTTTTCCCCAAAAGTTATAAATTGATTTGCATTTCAGTAAGGGAAATAAGTATTTGGTCCTTTTGCCAACAAGTCATGTTTGCACACATCTCAGGAGACATTTTTCACACTACTCTTTCCAGATCCTCTCCAAGTCATTAAGGTAACTCGAAACTTCACCTCCCTCCACAGATTTTCTATGTAATTATGGTCTGGAGACTGGCTAGACCACTCCAGGAACTTGATGTGCTTCTTCTTGAGCTACTACTTTGTTGCCTTGACCATGGGTTTTGCGTCTGTCATGCTGTCCAAGACCCGTTTTCATAGCCCTGTCTGAGGTTCTTGCACAAATGCACGGCCCCACCCAATGTCCCTTTTGTTGCAGTTCAGTTGTCCTCAAAGCATAACATTTCCACCTCCAGCTTTGGCCTCAACTCTGTCAAAGAGCTTGATTTTGGTCTCGTCTGACCACAACACATTAAGATGTTCATTGGCAAACATGCTTTTCTTGAGCAGGGGTAGACAAGGGTCTACAGTCTCTGACATCCTTGCACAGCTCTTACTTATCTTAGTATGTTGAATGACTCCCAGGTCTCATATATAAGTAACTAGCAAGGAATAGGAACACTTTTATCGTGGATTAGGAGCATTTCAAGAAAGACACCTGGGAGTCTGAAATCTTACTGATCAAATACTTATTTCCCTTATTAAAATGCAAAACAGATTATAACTTCTTTTGTTTTAAATGCTTTTTTCTGGTTTCTTTTTAATCCGTTTCTGACCATTTAACAGAAACCGCCCATTTAAAATTATAGACTGGTCATTTCTTTGACTGTGAGCAAATGAGCAAAATCAGCCGGGGACCAACACCCCCTCCACTGTACCTAAATTATTGTTTGTCTGACTTTTTATAATTATTGTTATTTTATAAACCAGTTGTACTAATCCAATGTGTTTGAAAAGTTCCTTGCCCCAGTTTACAGCAAAGTGCTGCTTGGATTTTTTTGTGGTGTTTTAAATAGTATCTCTGGATGTTTTCATTAAATATGCAAATATAAAAACACCTAATCTTGTTTAGAGCATTCCCTGTCAAATATACATTTGAAGGAATAATGAAAATCACTCGGCTATAGTTGCCCATCGTGTGGGCTTGAAAGAGATATTTGAGGGAGGAGCTACCACCTCAGGTACCCTGCCCTTACAACGGTTTAATACTTGCGTACAATGCAAAGCCAGTAGCTCTGCAAACTTGCTAGTTATAAACTGAGTGGGTCCATGGCATATCCCGTAGGTGGCTGGTGGCATGTTGTCCTCAACTTGGAGACTACCATTGCAGTTACTCAGAACTTTGCAAGTACCACAAACTTTCCCATTGTTTGGCACAAGACTGTTCGTGGGCGACCTAAACTCTCCAGGAAGTGGTACAGGTGTGTCAAAGTTTACATGTTTACTTTAGACGCCTACACAGCACTGATTAAGCTTTACTCTGTACGTCGTTTTTAATGTTTTAAGTTAATGTTTTCCAGAATCCTAAAGCAGGAGCGGCCCGATTTAGCTTCTCTGGCAGACAAAGTGGACCTTCAGGAGTCAACAGGCATTGCTTCAGACAGCTCTAGTGACTCCTCGTCCTCCTCTTCCTCTAGTTCCTCTGATTCCGATTCAGAGGTATGTCGTGCGATACTCAGCCCCGAATCACTTGTTAGTCACGTCAGTTTATTAGCTGCTAATGTGGCACTAAAACCTAACAAACAAAGAAACTAGTTAAATGTGGAAAGCCTGGGTGATGGGTTGGGGTTGTTTTAAGTAAAAAGATATGTATATAACAATGCACACCTCGCATAAAGAGAAGAAGAGTAGATTAGCCTCTTTTTGTTTTGTTTTGTTTTGTTTTGTTCTGGAAGCTGGGGTCAGAGAATAGGGTCAGCCATAATATACCACCTCTGGAGCACAGCAGGTTAAGGGCTTTGCTCAGGTGCCCAAGAGTGGCAGCTTGGTGATTCCAGGGGCTCGAACCCCCTCCCAACCTTCCGATCTGTAGTCCAGCGCTTTACCCACTGACCTTTGATCATTAACATTAATTTATTTCATTAATGTTGCGTATGTTCTGAAGGCATCACAACCAGTAACAACGAGGTTGTTATTCTTTGAAAACAACACTGCTTCTTATCTCGTATTCCCCCTTTTGCATCACTTTGTTCTCTTTTCTTTGAATATATTTGTTTATTCTTAAGTAAGCTTAGATTTGAGTATAAATGTACAGGACGGTATTAAATGTAAAATTGCAACACGTTCAGTATTTTTGGTATAGTAGTGCACTGTAGTACACTTCTATTTCATGTCACCATTGTTCTATTTAGGACATATTATTATTTGGCTAGGAGCATTGGCTACTAGTTTTGTCACAATACCAAAATTGTGACTTTGATATGATAATGTAGATGAAATATCATCTACATTATTATTTATTTATGTAATTTTTTTAAAGGAACCCGTAGTAATAAAATAAAAATGGCCTCGTTTAAAAACAGATTACCTTTCCACTATCAATATATCGTGCTACACTGTTGAATTTGACGTCCATCTTCGATTGGGAACCCTCTTATGTATATCCATAAAAAAAAGGTAACTTTTAAAAAAAAAATTATTATATTACAACGAATTGAATGTAATTATTCTCTTTACTCCGAAGGCTGAATCAGGGTCCGAGGGTGATGCCATGACCCACCGCAGAAAGAAGCGGAGAACCTGTTCTGCAATGGAAAACGGTGACAGTACAAGCAAAGATGACTGTGTGAGCAAAGAGCGGAGCTCCTCACGATGACCCTCCTTCCCAAAGGTCTCCACCAGAAGAATCTCTGTCATTTGTCAGATCTTTCTCTCTCTGGTTTGCTGCTCAAATAAATCGCTAATGACTTCATTGGCACACCAAGAAATAAATCGCCATCATGTACGTGGTACTTTGTTTGACAGGGTGACCTTGAAATACTTACAAATAGTCTGTGCTCATTGCATAAACGCTCCTGTCGATCGATTCTGGCCTTTGGGTAACCAGCGGTAAATGTGTTCCTCTGCGACATTTAAACGGGCTGTCTCTAGAAGATTATGAAATTCTTTTTGGTTTCCCCTTACTGATTTAATACTGTTCTATACTGTCGCGCCTGTGCTTTACTCTTCTAGACCTGGATGCGGTTCAAAATAACGATTCGTCGCCACGTGCATGCATGTGAACATGCACTAGCCCACATGGCTGCATTACTGCAGGGGTTTTCTGAATGCAGGATTCATGTTGGATTTTATATTTAAGGCATTTGACTTTTTAATAGAGTAATGCTCCAGTTTTTTAATCAATGTACTGCATCTGTAGTGTATATGCACACAATGTTTCTCTGTACAGAGAACGGAACCATCCCTCCTACTGGACATCTAAAAGTATTGTTAATCTGTCTCAATAAATGTTTATTATAAATGTTTGTAGAATGCTGTCATTTATACTTATTTAAAAAATATATGGGTTGTCCATGCTAACTGTGTCTAAGTATTAAGTTTAAGTTTCTTTTAGTTGGAATTTGTTAATACTCTGTGATCAAATGGTGGTCAATAATATACTTGCACAAGTCAGCATTGGCTGGAAGAGTTGAACGACGTTTGCATGAGTGTATACATGCATTTGATTACATGCCCTGGGATACTTCATATTCAGATATTTATTATCCCTCTAGTAGTTGCTTCTTGATACAGAGGACAGTAATGTGACAAATTCAACACCTCTGGTACATCAGTTTAATTTATACTATTATAATAATTTATTCCACTACATATCTTGATACATTGTATTTGATGCTGTCTACATTATGTATAGGAAAACCTCATTTAATCAGACTGGGTCTATGTTCCATTAACAATGCTCATCTGTCACATTTACCATGTTTTTAGAAGGTTTAATTAAAACTCCCCTAAAATATATTACTTGGAAAAGCAAGAAATCTGGAACACATCAACAATAAAGAGAAAGTAGATTATATACGGGTGTAAATCTCAGTAACTTATCACTGAAAAGATGATTTATGTCAGTAAAAGGGGAAAAAAGGGAAATTTGTTGACTGATACTTTTAAGTGTTTGGTTTTCTTTTAATTAAATTTTTAATGTGGGTGTTAAAGGTAATAAAGAAAACCCAAAATTAAGTATCTCAGAGAAAATAGCTTACTTTATACCAAAAGGCTTCTTTTAACAAATGATGGAGTAGTGTATAGTATAAACATGTGCACCACTCAATCCTTGGTCTTTGCATGAATGGCTACAGCGTTGAAGTGTGGTGTGGAGCTGATGGGTCTGTAGCACTGGTTAGGTGTTATGGAAGCCCAGGTTGCTCCTGTATGGGTGTTTGTTGGGTTTAGTGTCTTACATCTTCATTTTCATAATACCCCATACATTCTCCATGGGGTTTAGGTTGGGTGAGTTTATTGGCCAATCAAGTATAATGGTCCTTAAATTAGGGATTAGTACTTTTGGCAGTGTGGGCAGGTGCCTGCTGGAAAATGAAATCAGCAAACTGGTCAGAAGAGGGAACCATGGAGCTGCTCTGACCTTGCACCTGAGAAAACCCCAACATCAGCAAATCATATCAATCAGCAAGTATATTGGATTCTGTGCTTTCCTCTATTCTTTTAGCCCAATGAGCAACAGTCCAGTCTTTTTATCCTTAGCCTTAGGTAAGGTGCATCTGACGTTATCTCTGGGTAAAAAGTTTGCCTTGGCAACTGAAATGGGACACTTGGCAATTGGCTTTTGTATCTTATTGTCCATGTGCAGAGTGTCAATGACGGTTAACTGTGAAATCAACAGTCCTCCCTTTGGTTACGCAGCCTACTGTGCCAGACTGTGAGGCCATTTAAATGCTCAGGAAACCTTTGCAGGTGTTTTGACTTCTATCTACTATACTAATAATACTAATAATACTAATATATCTACTTATATCTACTACTGTGTTTCACTTTTTGAAATTAATTTTTGAAATATCAAGTTAGAATTTTATTTGGTACACACACATACACGGTACGACATACAGTGAAATGCTTTTTACGACATGAAAAAAGTAGAGTAGACGTGGATATATATACTGTATATATATATATATATATATATATATATATATATATATATATACACACACATATAGTGTGTATAAATGAAATGAATGAAGTAAAATTTTTAATATAACGTATGGGTGTGAGGTAGATATGGAGATATGACAATGATATATATATATATATATTGTCATATCTCCATATCTACCTCACACCCATACGTTATATTTAAAAAAAAAAAAAAAAAAATATATATATATATATATATATATATATATATATATATATATATCTATATATATATATATATATATATATATATATATATATAGGGCGAGAGTGGGAAAGTTGAAGGGAGGTGACATGGAACATGGAAAAAACGCCAGTTGTATCAAAAATCATCCCACAATACAGAAATCCGCCCCGAATGATTTTTGGTCCAGCATCTAAAAAACGAATGAGGAGGATTTCCTTCTCAACCCCAATCTGGCAACCCATCCGGCTGCCTAGGCTCGCCCTTATCATCCCGAAGTGCGCATGCGTTAGACACAAAGCCAACATATATATATATATATATATATATATATATATATATATATATATATATATATATATATATATATATATATATATATATATATATATATATATATATATATATATATATATATATAAATATATAGATACTTTAAATAGTTATAGAAGAAACCCAACAAAACAGACATGCTAAAACATGCCTCTATGCATTTATATATATATAAAAAAAAAACAAAAACAAAAATAAACAAATAGGCTAACTAATCAAATTCCTCGTAGAAAAACTCCATTACCCATAAGCGGAGTGTTTACGGCGTTGTGTCATCAGCTGATTCCTCACATGACATCAGGGTTTCAGTGTGGAAGCGGCTAGGATCGCGTGGAGCTTTGTGCAAAGACTTTGAAATATTAAATGTAAGCGAATTAGTTGAATTGTATGCGGAGGCGATTTCCGATGGAAGGCTTTTTGGCCTGGTCCTGAGACCCTACACACAGTGAAAAACAGCGGTTCGATTTCTCCCCGGTAAGCTGCGACTCACGGATTTCTTCCTGGTTCGTATGAAACAGCTTAAAGAAAAGGATTTACACTACTTTACACTAATAGATCTCACTACCTGCATTAAATGCATCAGTAGGTATAGAGTGCTTAAATACACACCGACCTGATGTAGCACTGGCAGCCTTGGAGAATATGAACAAAGCGGGCTGTGAAAAATGTCTTTATAAATGGACGTCTCATGGGTATTAATCACCGGTTTTATAAATATACAGTGGCATTTTAATCAATCATTTTGATAAGACAGGATCTGTATTACTTGATGAGGTTGGATAACATTCATGAGATGGAATTTGAAGAGCCACCACCATATTTAACCCGAGCATGATGTCCTAACCCTGTGTGTGTGTGTGTGTGTGTGTGTGTGTGTGTGTGTGTGTGTGTGTGTGTGTGTGTGAGTGAGTGTGAGTGAAACAAAATCCACTAAGGTTTATCCCCTAGAAGCTGTTTCATCTGATCATAGAGTCTGATCACCTTTTCACGTTCCCAGTAATGTTTGTTTTAGAAAGAATTACATTTTGGTAAGAACCTGAAGGGTTTCATTCCTCACGTGATGTCAATTTTTTTTTAATGCATCCTCTTTTCTTTTGCACAGTAGCGCCCTTTCCCCCCTTGAAACTATTCAACCAGCCGTGACGCAAGAGATGTGAGCTTGGAGCTTTGGACCCTTTCTGACCCCATGACCCGAGTCGTGATCCATACAGATCAAATTCACAAGGTCTAATATAGACGCACATCCTCTTTGGTCCGTAACTGTTTCAGCAGAAGGGGCACGTGTTTATTTTTTTGGCCTGAATAGTGTGGGATAGTTTTTTTGCTCCTTGCTTTTTGTTACAGGCTTATAGTCAATTCAGATTTTGTGCACACTCGACAATCGTTTGCTGCACTTCACCGCTATATCGCTCTTACTCATTGCGCTGAATGTCTAAAGGAATTTGACCCATTTGTTTCCTCATCCTTATAACCGTGTGACAGGAAGTCAAGATTGAACAATTTCCTATTTCTAGTCACCCAGGTGTACAAAAAATGTTTCATATATATATATAATTATTATTATTTTTTACTAAACATTGCTGTGTTTGCCATGATTTTCTTTTAGTCTTCTACATACTAATGAGGTGGGAAAAAAAAGTACATTATCCTATAGGACGCACACACAGTAGGCATATAGTATATATATAATAAAGAAAAAAAAAGAAAAAAAAAGTAGAGCCGGAGGACTAGGGCACCAGACATTCATGTTATGACAAACATGTTTTAAATGATAATTATTCTTAAAGAAAAATGTTAAGTTGCTTATTGTGCAACCTCGGGGGAACTGTATCAGCATCCAAGTATTCATATTGCAAATATTCATATTTGCTTATAAAACTGTGGAGGAGTTGAAATGAAAAGTGAAGCTTGGTTGCTTACTGTAGCAGGCATTATTACAATGTGAGAATGTGCCGTCTGCACAAATCCTACACCCCCCCCACCCCCCACCCCGTTCAGATGATCAGCAAGCAATAAAGTACAGCGTAATCGTGCATCTCCGCACCTTACACGCAACACCGCGTCTGTGCCTAAGATATTTCCTTTATGACAGGTTTGCGCCAACTCTTGAACAGCTATCAAAGGCAGCAATGAGAATTTAAACCTAAATCACTGCACACGTTGCGTGTATTACTGTAGTATTGCGAAATTTGAATCTATGTTTATCAGTATTGCCTATAAACGGAACGTGACATCACCCCAAGTTCTCTGCAGCTCGTGCTCTGTGAATGACCGTGGATGTTGCATAGCCCAGAATGCGGATATCTGACCTGCACTCCGTAGCATTCGTGCATCTGTTCATTTCTCCCTTTTTACATTTGTCTGTGTTTTGCAGAGTGCTGACGAGCGAGACCATCGAATCAAGATGAAGCCAGAAACGAAATCGCTCCTGAACATCATTGTATTGGGTCTTGGCTTTATGTTAATGTTCACCGCTTTCCAGACATGCGGAAACGTTGAAGTAAATCTTTTAAAATTGATTAGGGCCTTCATGTCCAGTCTTTTTAACTGGAATATAGTTTGTGTGTTATAAACTATTGTTCACTTTTTGCCCAGCTATTCTTTTTCATTGCATGAAAAATCATCAACATTTACCTCCTAATATTTATTTATTTATTCATTTATTTTTCCAGCAAACTGTGATTAAGGATTACAACAGTACAGAATTCCATGGAAGCGGCTACACGAGGTATTACCGTTACTGTTATTGCTTTTTCTGTGCATTTTACTATACAGTTACGTCGTGCGATTCTCTCGTACAAGCGGCGTCCGGATTTTCTTTCGATTTAAAGACACGGGGAGAACGAGTGATTGGAATATGACGCCGTCTTTCTCCTAATACGGTCCTCATTCCTTTTGACAGCATGGCTATTATCTATGGTGTCTTCTCCGCGTCAAACCTAATTGCACCGTCGGTTGTAGCTGTCATCGGGCCGCAGTTGTCGTTGTTTTTCAGCGGCCTTGTGTACAGGTGAGATCAATCCATGCTGTCGTATGTACTGAAAGGATTACATTCTTAAAAAAATGTTCTCATTTGTTTTTTTTTTCTTCGTTTTCTTTAGTGGCTACATTGCCATGTTTATTCACCCTTTCACCTGGAGTTTCTACACTGCTTCAGTCTTGGTTGGAATTGCCGCTGCAGGTAGTATCACAGTTCTTCTGTGGTATTAAAAAAAAATGTTTTTATACCTTTTAATATGAGGATATTCGGCTCCTCATGGTTGAGACATTGAATAGCCTTTATTTGTCACATGTACAGTACAGTAAAATGCTTTTGTTTGTGGAAGCTGGGGTCAAAGCGCAGGGTCAGCCATGATGGAGCACAGGGTTAACGGCCTTGCTCAAAGACCCAAGGGGGGCAGCAGATTGGCGATACCGGGGTTCGAGCCCCTGCCATTCCAGTTAGTAACCCAGAGCCTTAAACCACCCCTCCCGGTTGGACCGGATGATTGCTGGTTCAAATCCCACCACCTATTGGGTCTTGAGCAAAGGTCCTTAACCACCAGTTGCTCAGTTGTAAGTGACTAGATGATGGCGTGAATGTAAATATTTCATTCTCAGTGCTGTGGACGGCTCAGGGGAACCTCCTCACCATCAACTCCACTGAATCCTCCATCGGCCGTAACAGTGGGATATTCTGGGCTCTGCTGCAGTTCAGGTGCCTGTTTGCTTGCAGTGCCATTATTGAGATTCATTTCTCTTGCGCACAAGAATGAGTTGTTTACTTATTTCTTTTTCCCTGCGCCTTGCGTTCAGCTTGTTCTTCGGCAATCTGTACATTTATGTTGCCTGGCATGGGAAGGTTCACATATCAGGTGAGAGAGACACCACTACGTTTATATATGCAGTTGAGTGTAAAAATAAAATAAAGATCACCAGTCTGAGACGGCTACTTCCTTACGTGTCTCAGATAAAGACCGGCAGACGGTGTTCATTTCCCTCACCATCATCAGTCTGGTTGGAAACTTCCTGTTCTTCCTCATTCAGCGGTCTGAGCCCGAGGCCGTGCCTACTGAGGGCTCTGAATCACCGTTGCTCGGAGATGCTGGCGAAAGCGACTCATCGGTGGTGTGAGTGTGGAAATCATGAGCCCACTGTAGGAAATGCTTTAAATACACGATGCTTACTATAAAGCGATGTTAAACATCTCCGAATATTTGTTTACCTGTTTACGCAGACCACCCCAGGGGCTCGGGACTCAGGCTTGGGTGGCGTTCAGTAAGTTTTCTGTCTTGGGTTGTCTCTAGCGTTGGGTATCATTTTAACTTTTTTCGATTCCGATTCCGCTTATCGGTTCCAAACGGTGAACCAAAAGCAGATGCTCAGTCATGTTGACACCGTGCTCGCAACATATTCGTTTATTACAATAATTCCACTTAGCTTTGATTTTTACAAAGTGGCTATTGTAAACCGCTGTTCAGATTACCACATAAGGTCCTGGAAGAAGTGTGGAAGGTCCCGGCAGGTGAAAATCGATAAGAAGAATCGAATGGTTTGTTTTAGAACAAGTATCCGATTCCACACTGGGAATCGAGTTTTGATTCCCAACCCTACTACTGTAAAATACCTGTGTTTTTTTTTTGTTTGTTTGTTTTTTTTCACTTTTACTATTATATGTTGTGTGAACAGAGAAATCCATTCAGCTGGCAATGACAAAAGAAATGCTGCTGCTAAGCATATCCATCGCGTACACGGGTAAACCGTAAACTTGTTACTAGACATTTAAGTCCCATGTTAGAAATGATGATAATTCAATTGAAAATAATGATTAAAATATGCTTTTTGTTATAAAAAAAAAACACATAGCATGAGATTTGGAATGGGGGGAGATTTTTATTTATTTATTTATTTTTGCAGGACTGGAATTAACGTTTTACAGCGGGGTTTATGGGACAAGTATAGGAGCTATGAACCAGTTTGGAGATAGTGCCAAAGGTCTCATTGGCCTTTCAGGAATTTTCATCGGTGTTGGAGAAATACTTGGTAAGATGGTTTTAGTATTTTTTTTGATAACGTTGCATTAGACAATAAGTATAATATATTATTTTCTTTGCTCAGGTGGGTCAGTGTTTGGGATGCTGAACCAATGCACCCGGTTTGGAAGGAACCCTGTGATACTATTGGGAACGATCACCCATTTTTTGGCCTTCTTCCTTGTGTTCCTGAACATAGCCAGTGATGCTCCCATAGCTCCAGAGGAAGGCACAGACCTGCAAGGCTTTATTCCTCCCAGGTATAACAATAGAGATGAAGACAAAGAGCACGAGTTTTGTCAAACACTAAGTGTGTCACTCTTTAGAAGCCTGTCTTGACTCTTTATTTGGTTTTCCCCCCTTTATTATACGTTTACCCGGGAATCAGCGTCGGACTGGCATTGTTCTGCAGTTTCCTGCTCGGCCTAGGTGACAGCTGTTTTAATACACAATTGCTCAGCATCGTGGGCTCTATATTTCGTGACGACAGTGCCCCAGCGTTTGCTGTTTTCAAGTTTCTTCAGGTAAAAGAAATAAATAACAGTAGTTTTTAGAAAGGATTTATCTGCAAAGTGAATCAATAGATGTTAATAATAATAATAATAATAATAATAATATGAAGAAAGGAATGTTCCAACACGTCTAATGATTAAATGCAACAAATATGTACCTGTCCAAATATTTATGGATCTGGCTCCGACGGAAAAACGATTGGATAATCCTTATTTAAAATGGTCTGATGTAAGTAAAACGTTCATGATAGTTTAATAAACACAAATATGTTTGTCGATCATAATTCTGATGTACAGTATGGACATATTATATTTGTATATATTATTGGCTACACCAACAACGAACCCATATTCCAGTCCCCTACAAATAATATATAAACTTATCATTGTCATGTAATTGGAACACTTTTAGCCTTTTAACGTACAAAAAGTTGTATGTACACTCATAATTATTGGCACCTTTGTTAAATATGAGCAAAGAAGGCTGTACTTAATGGCTAACATTTCGTTAAAAAAAATTTGCTGTCAGGTATAAACAATTGCAATCATGATCTCTGGTGTTTTTATTGACACCCTTATTTGTAGGACAAAAAAAAAGTATATTCTCATTGATATTTTAAATGTAGTATAACTGGTGATATTGAAAACTGCCTATGAACAGAAATTGTTCAACTATGACTTGTCATTCAGGGGTAAGACCAGGGAATATTGTGGTGATGTGCAGAAAAATCTTGTTAAACTTCCAAAATATATGGCTATAAATAGTAAAAATATTGAAAAATGCCCATATCCAGTACAGGGAGAATAATTTGTGCGTGTAAGTGAACTGGAAATGAACCTGAATGGGAAGAAGGATATGTTCTCTTCAAGGATCTTTTCCGGAGAACTGTTGGGAAGAGTTTTATTAAAAAAAACTTTAGTTTCATGTATTGATTAAAAGAGAGCCAAAATTGTGTGGCCAGTGGTTATTTAATAAAGAACGAATGATTAAAGAAACTTCAGTCCATGACCTTCCAAGATAAATTCAGCATTGACTTTTTTAACAAAAGATCAAAGGGTAAATAATAATGAAGACATTTTTTTCCCCACAGCATTTATTTACTCAAACCGTGTATTATATCCCTGTGCTCTCTGCAGTCGGTCGCTGCTGCTCTGGCGTTCTTCTACAGTAACTATCTCCAACTCCACTGGCAACTGCTCATTATGGTCTTAGTGGGCTTTAGTGGCACCCTCTCCTTCTTCGCGACTGAATGGATGGTGGACCGCCGCAAAAGGAATTCTGATTATGACAGCATCTAACAAGAGCAAGAGAAGGCGGCACCAAGAAGACTTTCTGCCCTCATTTTGATCTTTGTCCTGCAGTTTGCTGTATCCTCAGGATTGGTGTGAAATGAGACGGGCTGCAGAATTTCATATTACGTTTTCTTTTTCTAGCTAAAAAAACAAAACATGTACACATGCTTTAAGCTCAGGTGTACAGAGTTGTATTGTTTCTTCTTTCTTCCAGCAAGGCTGCACATAAAGAAATCTCTCTTTTTTAAAGCCTTTCAGTTTCCTATATAATTTAATGAAACATTTCTAAAGGGAAAGGGTTGGGTGAGTGAACAACTCAATTGTTTTACTAAAACAGGTTCAAAGAACGTACGTTATACTGTTATATATTTTTTCTATGACAGAAATACGTACCAAAATCGTTTAACGTGTACGTCGAATTGCTCAGGTTACTCTATTAAAAACACACATTTCCCACAGAAGCCCTTGAAAACGCAGCGCGACGCCATTACACCGATTCTATTCTTTCACTCGTTCTTCTGATTACCGGTTAAGAAGCTGGTTAAGGGTCATGATTAAGGGCCTTAATAATCCGTACAAGTTTATGGATCTGTAACCCAGAACCTTTTTGGCTGAGACAGTATTGATAGATTCTTGATTTCCTGTATTTCACTGTATTTATCTTAGATTTTGTTGGGATCTTTGTATCAATTTTATTCTTCCTGGAATATTAATCTTCTAGTGAGCAGGAGTCATCTTATCAGCCAGTAATTCTGCCATATCCACATGTCTATATGATACCATTTATAAAACTGTTTGCCCCCCATATGCAGCCCCATACTTCCACATCCGTTGAGGCTATGCAATCACCGTAGTGATCCTGGTCAGGTTCACACCAAACATGTTGAAACCCGCCTGAGCCAAACAAATGTCTTTGTGTTTCTGATATTTTTCTGGATTTTTTAAAAATTGTGTAATCAGCAGCCGTTGTCTGTCCAAGTGATGCAAGTATGTTTTCCTTGATCTGATCTGCGACTAGAGAAATTTCTCGTAATAAATTTCCAATTTCAAAATCACAGACAATTCAAACGATCTTGCACTTGCACAAGCCTATAGCAGTACAGCAATTCACCATGGACATGTGCGTACTGGAATCCAGTCCAGATATAATTCAGTGATTGCAGAGACTTTTTGCCTGGGATTGTACAATTTATATATATTTTTTTATCATAAGATAAAATGCTAATGCGAACCGTTTTTAGGGGGCGGGGCGATATAGAACAGCAATTTTGGAGTGTATTAAGTGAAGGTTCAACGATCAGAATTTCCTTCGCAACACTACAACACAACTGTAATGGCACGGAACATTGGAGTAACGTTCTAATGTCTGAATAATATTGTGTTGAATTAAACACTTCAGCAGTGTACATTTGAAACAGGTATCGCCTTACCCATGGATTTGTGCTACAATAGGTGTTTTTTTTTTTTGTTTTTTTTACCGGGATGCACTGAATACAAGCAGTCCAGCTTTAATTTACGGTGGTTTCGCGGATGTTCATTTTGTAGGCTCTACAAGTGTTTACCTGAATCATTTTTGGGCCTACTGTTAACCATTGATTATGTACAATGCATGCGCACGCACACACATGATTAAAGTTTATTTTACACCTTAATTGTTTAATCATGATATTTACATATTCCTTCTGCTTTTGAAATTCTCTCTCCAGTAACATTAATGACAGGCAGATGTTGAAAGGACTTGATGTTTTATTTAGTAGCTATTTTGTTCATGTGCTTTTTCATTGCATGCGTCATGTGACCTGTTATTTGTGTATGCAGTTTAAAACCAAATTATGTCGGTGACCTCCTACTTCCACATAATGCTTAAAAACAATAAGTAGACCCAGCTGTCAGTGAGATTTGTTGACAGGTTAGATCAGAATTGGGCAAACTACGGCCCGCCGGCCCTTTTAATCAGGTCCTCCGAATATCGTAACAGAATTGGGCAAAATGAAAGTGAAACCAATATAGCGAAGCTCATGCAAAGGTTGAACCAGAATGCACTCTCCGTCAAAAGCAATTCAAAGCATGGCAAGCAACAGCCCACTCCATCCATCCATTGCGACACCAAGTAACGCTCACTGGCAACCCCCGTGAACAATTCACAATGCGACACAACTACATCCCATGCAACTGCCCCCCTAAGCCCAGGTTCTTGTCCCCAGCCTGTCTATACAATTTTCAAAGTCAGTGTGGCACCTGAGCCAAAAAGTTTGCCCACCACTGGGTTAGATAATCGTTTTGTATCATTTATGTTGTAATCCACCAATCTCCGTCTCATTTTGTGTCGCTGGTACTGCTGCCACAGTGTTTTAAGGGTAGAGCCTGGCGGGATTTGTATATGTTTACTGTTTTCCTGAGATCTCATTCCCTGCAATCCTTAGAGTTCACAAACACTGGAAAATCATAACCTAGACCTGAATCTCAATGTTTGCTGAGGCACGCAAACACCAAGTTCAAAATTTTGCCCAAACAGAATGGATCCATCAACCGAACCTGACTTACAACAGTCCAGGCTGGTGGAGGTGGTATAACGGTCTGGGGAATGTTTTCTCTGCACACTTGAATTATGACAATTGAATTATTGACAATGCAAAAATCAACTCAAAATAAAGCCATGAGGAGAGTTGGATGCGCTTGTGTAACCTTCTCAGTCACCGGATTTGAATCCAACAGGACAGGGATTTGGGACTGGAGACTCAAGCTGGACCTGAGAAATCTGCAGGGACTGTGGGATGTATTTATTTTGAAAGGGCTTTCTCAAGGACTGCTACAGATGGTCAGTGTTCAGTGGCTGTAGGGAGAAATTAGGAATCATGCTTATATATCGTGTGTTATTTCCATTTTTGGTTAATTAAATAAAACTTTGATTTGATGGGAAAGATGCAAATTTGGGCAGGCTAAGCCAACCACCACCCAATGCTGTCGCTGGTCTTGATGCTGGAGGATGACATTTATTTCACATTCAGCGGCAAAACTATTGAATATAGTAACGCCTAGAGGTCTCCGGTTTTATTTTTAATATACTTTCATACACAAAATATAAATACGGAATATATAAATAAAGCATTAAAAAAAAAACTATAAGTTATAAATATGATTTCAATATACATCCAATAATAATGTTATGTTTTAGTGCTTGCTGTTATAATCATCATTTGTATTGAATGATTTCCAGGCAGAGTCGATCCCGCTACATGTTTTTTGTTTGCATGAAATATATCTAATGGGACATCTGTGGACTGCAGGTTCCATTTGTTCAGCAAGGTTTCAATAGTCCAGTCTGAGCTGAAACAACAGTTTTAAAATGTAATTATTTATCAGATGCCTCTCAAACAACACCACTGTATAATACCAAGGGGTTGGGAATCGAAAATTGATTCTGGAATTGGATACTTAAGATTAAGAATGAGACACTTGTTATAAAATTTTGATTCCTGGACGCATTTTTTCCCCCCACCTGCCAATCTGCCGGGACCTTCCGCACGTCCAATCTACCAGGACCTTATATGGGAATCTAAACATCGGTTCACCATTTGGAATCATAACTGAAATCGATAAAATTTAAATGATACCCAACCCCAATAATAACTAGTCAGTAGCAACTGATCAGGAATGTCTGTGAAGAATTAGCCAATGTTAAAACCTTAAATATGGTCTTTTTTTCTTTAATAACTGAACTCTGAGAATTAAATGAGAAGACCTTCTTTCCTGAAACGTTGTCCAAAACTGCCCAGAAGGGTTTCGCCTTAGTAGAAAAGAGATCGTCACAAGTACGTCTTCAAAGTCTGATAAAAGAAGCCATGAAAGGCGTTTGGTGAGGCAAACACAAGGAAAAAGAAATAACCCAGGAATAACACAGATTAAGGTTTACCTTCGGGGTCATAAAAAACGTCTGATCCCAGTATGATGTCTACAGGGGGCAGAGAACACAGTGCAGGTGATATCTCTCCCCAGGTGAGTCCAAGCACAGGGACATCAGGCAGACCGTTAAGTTCACAGCACCGCCGGCTGTTTTCCAGGCACAGAGGAATTGCGGCACTGTCCGACAGAGTCACGTCTGCGCCACATTTCGCAGCCACAATGCCTGGCAAACTCACCCCAGCACCCAGCTGTGATACAGTGTCATACAGAAGAAACATAGCATGTAGATGAGAAAATAAGACATACGTAGGTTCTGTCGAACAAAACGGTAAATACTCTTTGTCAGAAAAGGAAATGTGGGTGAATTTTGTGGCTCCATGACTATAAAGTAAATGGGTAAATAGAGTGTGAATCAGAACATCATAGTGTTTCTCATCATGTGCAGATATGAAACACTAAATTCCCATCATTTATCTACTATGCTTATTGACCTCATCCTCTTAAGAGTGCATTTCATGGGCAAATAAAAGGTTGAGGTTAACTTTTATACACTATAAATGAGCACTATAAATGACCTTTAAAAAAAAGCTGAGGATTATTTTAAAGAGCTCTACCATGAATTTACATACATACATACCGGTATAAAGCAGGCTAGATATTCATTAGATACCATTTAAAATTTGTTTGTATTAATAAGATGTGAGCTAATTAATAAGATGTTACCAGCATGACACTTTTTTTTTCATTCACTTTAACTTGATTTAAAGAGTGAAGTCAGTACTTCAACTTTAACCCACGTCTTTGTATCTACATTTGTATTTAAATGGAAACTGTGTGGATTTTTGTCACCTCCGTTCTAGACTTTTTCAGTGGTACTCGTGAAACCTTGGTTCCAGATTTCTTTTCCCAGGGCAAAAATGAAATTAATGAACCCTGTTGCCTTTTCTCCATAATTTCTACTGATTAATGCCGATTAATGATTAATTAGAGATAATATTCACATTTCAATTTTAATCCATAGACTGAGCGTACACAGCACGCGTAACTATACTGGAAGTAACTATACTGGACAAGACCACAATGCCCCCCCACCCCCACCCCCCCCCACACACACAATATGACTCTGACTCTGAAGCATCTCGGATATGAAAATATGTCCTTCTTTTTCAAGAAGAGGAGTGTACAAAGGTGCATTTGTCACAGTGGACAAATGAAAGTAATCAAAAAGTAATCAGTTACTTTATTTTGTAAAGCATTTAACTTAGAATTCTGACGTAATTTTCAAAAGTAACTGTAATTTAATTACAACGGATTACTGTTACTTTTATTTTGTAATTAAATTATGTAACGCCATTAGAAGTAACTAGTTACTCCCCAACACTTTTTTATATGTGTTTATATGTTGATTTATATATGTGTATATGTTTTAACTGTTATATAATGCTATTATAAATGTTGTGCACATTATTGCTCCTGTTACACACACACACACACTTAACCCCTGAAATCATGTACTTTCTACAATTGCACATTTATTACTTATCTACATTTACAGCATTTGGCAGAAACCCTTATCCAGAGCGACTTACAACTGAGCATTTGAGGGTTAAGGGCCTTGCTCAAGGGCCCACGAGTGGTTACGTGGTCGTGGTGGCGTTCGAACCCGTGATCTTCCGGTCCAGAGGCCAACACCTTAACCACTGAGCTCCCACCTCCCTATCTAAAGGCTGTACATAGATTTGCATATTTATACTACACTTGTACTGCTGTACATACACTACCTATTTATATTACGTGCTGCACATTTACATATGTCAATTTGCACATGTATGTAGCGTGAGTTTAACCTCGAGGACGGATTTTCTCGGGATCATCTCCCTGCAGCTCCACACATACTGGGCCAGGACCACTGCACAGGGCCACACGTACATCCCATACTGAGCACTGGGAACCTGCACATACACACACACACATACATACATACATGCACACATTAGCGCGAAAGTCCTGCAATGCTGCCATAATAACACACAACTACACCTTTATTACCTCTGGAACCGACACCGTTAGTGTACCGGCCTCATTCTGAAACGTGAACGTGTTGTCAGTAAAACCCGGAGTGATAACGGTTTCCTTCTTAAAGTTCACGTGTAGCGACATTTCCCAATTTCAAAGGAGACCCGGAAAAGGAGACCCGGTTTTACCCACTGTCCTATTGGCTGCAATTAGTCACGTGTAAATTTCACGCCGCACCCAGCGGCAAGTCCCACACGCTGGTCACGTGGTTCCTGGAGCTCTCGCTTACTGACGTGGGGACGGTATGAGGACGCGAATGGAAGAAAAATAGCATTTAACTTAGAATTATGACGTAATTTTTAATTACGCAATACCATTTTTGTACACGTTTCACACACGGGTATCCTACAGGAACCACTGGCAATCTATAGAAACTATCCAAACAAAAACAAACACATGTTTAAGATCATTTATTCTTAGATGGAGACTCAATGCACTTTTTGTACGTCGCTCTATATAGCGTCTGCTAAATGTTGTAAATGTAAATAAATAAACACAGCTATTACCCAAGCGAGAAACACATTTTAACAAGTCGGTTTTCACTGCAGCCACAATTCCTCCCCTCCCTACGTCATCTCTAGGAGAATCATTCAGTATTAACCTTAAATGACTCCATGTGTGCATGTTTATACATTTCATGCATTACAGTTTTCCTGGTGATTTGCAAATAATAATAGTAATAATAATAATAATAATAATAATAATAATAATAATTCAGGGGGTTTAGTGGTTAGCACGTTCGCCTCACACTGCCAGGGTCCAGGTTCGATTCCCGTCTGGGCCATGTGTGTGTGTGTGTGTGTGTCTCCCTGTGCCTCAGGGTTTTTTTCTCCGGTTTCTTCTCGGTCCAAAAACATGCACGGTAGGTTGATTGGCACCTTGGAAAATTGTCCCTAGTGTGTGAATGTGTGTGTGTGTGTGTGTGTGTGTGTGTGTGTCCTTCGATGGGTTGGCATTCCATCCAGGGTGTATCCTGCCTTAATGCCCATAGACGCCTGAGATAGGCACAGGCTCCCCGTGACCCGAGGGAAGATCGGATATAGCGGTAGAAGATGAATGAATGAATGAATGAATAATAATTCATTACATTTATATAGAACATTGTCTGTACACTCAAAGCACTTTACATTTACATGAGAGGGGGATCTCTTCATCCACCACCATTGTGCAGCATCCACCTGGATAATAGTGTGCCAGAACGCCCACCAAACACCGGCTTACTGGTGGAGAGGAGAGAGAGAATGATGAAGCCAATCAGTAGTTATGGGCACTGTGAGGATGCCATGATGGTGAGAAGCCAATGGGTGAATTTGGCCGGGATGCCGAGGACACGCCTCTACACTTTTTCGAAAGACATTTTGGGATTTTTAATGACCTCGGTATAACGTCTCATCCGAAAGAAGGATTAGGGCAAATTGTCAATAGAAGTCAAGTAGGCTTTATTGCCATTTCAACAATATACAACGTTTACACAGGACAAAGGTGCTCTAACATACAACATAAATTAACAAGACACACGACTGCACATAATTCTAAACTAAAACAAAAAGAAAAATAGAAAAACTAACTATTTTGTATACATTGTGCAAAAAAAAAGGATTTGTTCCTGCGAAAAATTGTCTAGGCAAGAAAATAGAGAAGCATAGATGGGTCGTGAAAAAGATTCTTGGCTCACCCTTCCTCATGATGTCCTTCTTGTAAATGTTCTTGTAAGTGTATCTTCAACCATACCGTTGTTCTCTGTCATCCTATTATGGATTGGAAAAGCAGCTATTAAATAAATGTGAATATGTCTTTGAACTTGTGTAGTTTGCTATGCGGGTGGTTCGGTAGCTATGACTATCCAATCAAAGGGCATGAAAATGCCAATGTAACTGGCTGGCAGAGCTCAGAGTGAACACGTTGCAATCTGATTCAAAGTTCAAGCAAAAGCTTCAAGTAACACAGAGTTGAAGGTACCAAGAGCCACCACTGCTGGCTTTAAGGCAATACGAGATGTAACGGCTGAAATCTGATAATAAAATTACACTCAAATATAAAAACATTTTGAGCTTGTGGAATCTAGTAGAAAAATATAAAGCTTCTCTGTTATTGCCTGACATGCAGATCTAATCAATGATAAAGTGATTTCTTTTTTTCTGCTATTTAGTTGTTGTTGTTGTTTTTTTACACCTGACTCTTGTGACAGATATTCTTTTATTCCTTCAATTTTGTTGTCTTCTTTCTTATTAAAACAGTAAAAAAGTACTGTAAAAAAGTATTTAAAATGTAAAAAACAGACTATTTGGAATAATTTAATATATAATCATGGACAAAAAATTTATTTTTCATATATATATATATATATATATGTATAAAAAAAAAAAATATATATATATATATATATATATATATATATATATATATATATATATATATATATATAAGGGGCACGGTGGCTTAGCACGTTCGCCTCACACCGCCAGGGCTTGGGTTCGATTCCCGTCTCGGCCATGTGTGTGTGTGGAGTTTGCATGTTCTCCCCGTGCCTCAAGGAGGTTTTTCTCCGGGTTCTCCGGTTTCCTCCCCAGTCCAAAAACATGCATGAACGGTAGGTTGATTGGCACATTGGAAAATTGTCCCTAGTGTATGAATGTGTGTGTGTGTGTGCCCTGCGATGGGTTGGCATTCCATCCAGGGTGTATCCTGCCTTAATGCCCATAGACGCCTGAGATAGGCACAGGCTCCCTGTGACCCAAGGGAAGATCGGATAAAGCAGTAGAAGATGAATGAATGAATGAATGAATATATATATATATATATATATATATATATATATATATATATATATATATATATATATATATATATATATTCAATTGAAGGGTGCCTACAAGGCAGTGCCCTGCCAATCAGACTATCCTGTTGATAACAATGCATCATATTTGAAACCTTTTTCAAATTGACCAATCGTAGTCCAGATATAAATCCTTTTAATAAACCCTGATAGCGCCTTTGTAACCTGGATGCCAGTTTGTGAATAGAAGGTAGTGATTTGTACTTACAAGGAGTGGTGGGAAAGATATGAGAGAGAGAGAGAAAGAGAGAGAGAGAGAGAGAGAGAGAGAGAGAGAGAGAGAGAGAGAGAGAGAGAGAGAGAGAGAGAGAGAGAGAGAGAGAGAGAGAGAGAGAAAACAATGACATTTAGGAAGAAGAACCTCTTCTTTACTTTCCATTAAATCTAAGGCAATTTCCACAGAAAGAGTAGAATAAAATATGCTCATCTATTTCCTGTATTACCTGAGACTCCTATATTATAGGAATAAGCCATTAAATATCTGACATGATTTATTCTTTGTTAATCCTCCAATTTTTCACATTTATTATCCAGTGGAGAGATAAATCAAGCTCTATCATAAATGCTATAAAAAGTGCTCACATGGCGACATAAAAAAAAAGGAAAAGAAATTTTGAAAAAGTTTGAAAACACACCAAACAGAAAAGGTGAAAGAGCTTCCTGAAATTCTCAGCAACAATATTGTTAAAACATTATTTTAAGAAAAATCATTTCAATGGAGAAAGTTCCAGATTCTGCCAAACTGGTACAACAGTGTGTAGGCGGAACAGCAATGAATCATCCCTTGGCAGCTGCTTTACACTACATTTCACAATCGTCTCTCAGGTTAATGATAAGGAAGGTAATGGAAGGTAAGGAAACTACAGTTACACAGAGAACAACAAGGAATGGACATTAATACGAGCAGCCTCGTTGCATTTCGTATTTCGTATAATATCGTAATGAAATTGAATCAATGCGATTTCCCCTCGTTTTCTCCGGGTCACAGAGCCCAAATTTCTATGAAATGCATTTCAGTAGTAAGTATTTTTGGTGCCTCCTATTTTTTCCCCCTGTATAGACACTGTATAGTTTTTCCCCCCTAATTTGTTATTGATATTTTTAATCTTCAAGCACTATTATTCAACCTTTAAGCAGGTGATTTAATCCTGCCCTAATACAGTACATATATACTAATCTTAACTCTATATTTGATGCCCTATTGTCTGATAAAATGCAAGATCACACTGCAAAAAACTGAAGTATAAGAAAGGATTTTTTTGAAAGACATGAAAGACAAAACGTCTTAAAAACCAACACTGCACATGATGACTATAAATCTTTAAGTAACTAAATTGCACATTGTTTAGTCAAGGCAAGTTTCACCAGAAAGAAGTGACAGATTGAAAGCGCATGTTCAAAATAGAATATTGTGTTCATTTTAAGACTAATACGGCAGCGATGATTTCTTTTATCAAGAATCTTAAGAATTTTAAATCTTACATTTTTTTGTCAATGCATATTTGTGTTGGCCAGGCAGGAGGTGCGAGCTCAGTGTTTAAGGCATTGGGCCCTGGATCAGAAGGTTAAAAACAACTTAAAAAAAAAAAAAAACTTGCATCACTGTCTTGATTGGTCTGTCATTCCGACAGACGTGGTGTGACTGGTGCTTCTTGGATTGGTCACGCCCGAGGTGAGAAACACATTCCCACAGTGAGATACCGAATGGATGTTTGAAAGTGATCTGTTGTTTGTCTCTATTCCTTCCAGCTCTGAGTCAATGAATCCTTTACACATATATTAAAATTAAATTATCAAAATATGTCTCTGGGATTATTTAAAGGGCCAGATCAAATGTGGGGGCGGGACGCAGTTTGGGGACCCCTGATCTAGTAGAACAGGGGTCACCAACACAGTGCCCCCAAGGACCACTTGAGTAGCTCTCAGGCCTAATCAGTGACATGCATCTAAAATTTAAAATGTAGTTAACTCATTTTGATAGTTATAGTGAGTAATCATCCCTGTCTTCACACTGATAAATGAGTATCATTAATAATTAATAATGATAATAATAATAATAATAATAATAATACAATAAAAGGCAAAATGGTGATTTTAGAGGAGTGTATCGAACTGGTCGCCCTTTGAATGACTCGGTAGTAGCTCTCAGTTTGAAAAAGGTTGCTGACCCCTGTATTAGAATTTATTATCGACTAGATATTAATACTATTAATACTAGTTTCAAGAAGTTTTACCAAGTCAATTTTGCTTCGTGCGTTGGCAGTTTTTTTTTTGCATTTTTGCATGATTTTAATATATTCGAACTATATATTCTATATAGCTATATAGAACTATATAGCCCCTACAATTCTATATTTTTCTATTTGTACAGCTAGATTTTTTTATATTTCTCATTTAAGTAATATTCTTTCTCAGTTAAGTAACTTTCTTATATTTTATTTTATATTATTCCTTTAAATAGTCTTGTTTTTAAGGTCAGGGCAGTTGCCTAAGCATTTCACTGCATATCGTATTGTGTATAACTGTGTATGTGACAAATAAAATTTGAATATATAAGTGTATTTTTTGCAGCATTCATTTGGCATTTCTGTCAGCTTTACCCATGTAAATGTGTGCAGGCAGATCTTGTTCTTTTCTGGTTCCTTTCGATTGTTCAAGGAGGTTGAGGCAGAACAGCAACCATTACAGAATTTGCAGAATCCTCTTCACGTTTACAATGTAATTCTTATTTTTATTTTTTATTTATTTGTTGTTGGTTTTGCCAAACGTATAGTATAGATCCTGAAATGCCCTGAGACTGTTGTTGGCACTTAGACGTCATCATTCCTTCACCTCGCTCACACCATCTTCCGTGGATTCTCTCTTTGTTCTTTTGCTTCCCTCTCTCCTCCTTTCAAAAGCCCCTAACTGTGACACACATGCTGTGATATTCCTGTTCGAGATGCGACGACAAAAAAGTAGTTATATAAAAATTGGTTTTACAAACAAAATGCAAGTGATAATCAGGATTGTATTATCCTGCAAATTCACTACTGTTTACAGGACATGCCTTTATTTGGTTGACTTGTTTATATAAGTGAGTCATATACAACACTGTATCCGGAGTGTATGCTCCGACCCTGAACAGCCACACCCTCTTCTTATCTTCAGGTGTAACTGACAGCATTTTACTGATTTGACGTATACCACTTTTTTTTTGCGGAACAGTATCTGATAAGCTATCAGACAGAAGGAGTGGCAAATCCCACTCTGGCTTCCGGGGACAAAGATCTCCCCGTGTCTACTAGAGAAGAGAGACAAGCTCGTGAGGACCGATCTGAGTATCACGCCAGCGTAAACAAGGCACGTTGAAACCAGGAGAGGGATTTACGGACATCGACCAGTTGTAAAAGGAGGGCGACATTTTTCAAGGACGTAATTCATCATGGTCACACTGGACACTCGCGCGTTGACCTCGCCGGTTGGCATTTTGCGGATATTTGAGGTGGTGCTGACATGCATCGTCTTCAGCCTGGTGGCCTCTGTAGGACACCAACCTATACACACATCCTACTGGTCCTGGTGCATGTTTACTTGGTGCTTCTGTTGCTTCATGACTTTTTTAATCCTTATCCTGGAGTTTACTAGTCTCAGTGTAAAGGTGCCCATCTCCTGGGACGACTTCACTACTGCATTTGCTATGCTGGCTACACTAATGATCCTGGCCGCCTCCATCATCTACCCCACCTTCTTCGTTTGTTCGTCATGTTCTCGCGAAATTGCTGCGACCGTACTGTCCTGCCTGTCCTTCATTGCATACGGAATGGAGGTGGGCCTTACCCGGGCGAGACCCGGCGAGATCAGTGGTTTCCTGTCGACCGTCCCAGGCCTGATGAAGGTTCTTGAAGCTTTCGTCGCCTGCATCATCTTCATCTCCCTTGACTCAGTCATTGAGCCGGCTTTGCGGTGGTGTGTGGCAGTTTACTCAATATGCTTTATTTTTGCGCTCCTCATCATCATCCTCACGATCTGCAAGCTGTTGGCTTTGTGCCCCTTTCCATTTGACAAGGTCCTTACCGCTTATAACGTGCTTGCCGTGATGATGTACATGACTGTAGTAGTAATTTGGCCTGTTTACAGTTTCAAAAATAATCCCAGGCCAGCAGGCTGCAATCACTGCTTCTGGGACAAACTAGTGGTCGTGTCGTTTATGTCCTGTGTCAACCTCATTGTCTATATAGTGGACACGTGCTACTCCATCCGCCTTGTGTTCATCGCACCTGCGTGAGAAAAGGCAAAATAAATGTTAATACTGCTTGTGTAACGAATTTAGAGACACCTTATAAATAACATGGAGGAAGCAGCTTATTCATCCATTTATCTATCTATCTATCTATCTATCTATCTATCTATCTATCTATCTATCTATCTATCTATCTATTTAGATAGTAAAAGCTAGTTTCTCTAAACCTACAAAATGCTTACCAATTGTTCAGTTGTTGTTATTATGTTCCACTTTCTTTCTAATATTTTGCTGAACTGCTTTTTATTACAGTTTTAAATTCTGATATTTTGTCTTTCATTTTAAAATGCAAGTTAATATGGAACTGTTGTGTTGTATTCTATATTTGTGTGTGTGTGTGTGTGTGTGTGTGTTTGTTTGTTTGTATGTAAAAATCCTCATTTTGCTCAAAGCCCATAGAATATATATATATATATATCTATATATATATCTATATATCTATATATATATATATATATATATATATATATATATATATATATATATATATATATATATATATATGGGTATAGATATGGTACATGGAGGGTGTATGAAGAATGAAGGATATTATGTAGGGATAAGGACGGTGTATGTATGGAAGGTGAATATAAAGGATATATGGAAGGGGGTATGGGTTATGAAAAGTGCGTGGACCTTACATCAAATTAATAATAAGATCTAAGTGTTCACTTGCTGCCTAATACGTCCTGCTCTTGACAGGTGGTAAAGAAATAATCATGGTTATTATATAAATAAATTAACAAAATCTGTCTCTGGGGTTAATATTATGCCTGATTGGAAATATAATTGTTGATAGTCTCAAACTAGTGGTGTCAATGTAAATTCCAGAAGGGCAGAGGATATGCAGAGGTTAACTTCAACCTGATCCAGCTAATCAAGTCATATTATATTCATATATTATATTCATATACATTATATATCATACATATATTTCAGGCTTTGAAAACTACATTTGAAAACTACATGGTTTGTATGTTGGAGCAGGGTTGGAACAAAACACTGCAGGGCTGCGGCCCTCCAGGAACTGAGTTTGACACTCCTGATCGGCCCTCGCGCAGCTCAGGCAACTCGATGCGGCAGAGGTGACCGTGTGAGACCCAACGGATGTGGGGACTGGAATAACACACGCTAGTCAGAGTTCATCACCAATACAATGTATTACATCGTCTGTATATATAGTATATACACCATCAGAGAATTATGCATACAGGGCAAAATGTCAGAATGCCGACTAATTATAATCTTCAACGGAAATTAAAACAATATGTTCTTGGAACAATCAGAAAATAAACATCCAGATTATAGAAAAGGCCTTGGCTGTTCCGGGGCAATGATGATGTTTAACCAGTGTCTTTAGGTTACAGTACCATTAGCAGGAGATGATATATGAATTTATACCTAAGGGCACAAGTAGCAAGAGATGAATCAGTTGATTCAGCATTATATTCTCACATGGCTGATTGGTGTATATGCAGTTTTTCGATTTTCAACTCGATATGAATCACTGAACGCTGATATCTCACTGACGAAAACACCTGCATTCTTTCTGGCAGTTCATATAAACTCTACTACAGGGTAATGCAAATGCGTGTAATGCAAATAAATGCAAAGCAATTGTAATATGAAAACCAAAAACATTACTTTCATCAACCTCCTGTGGTATTACAACAAGGTGATGCTTGTTTGCGGGTAAACAAACTGTTTGTTTGTTTAAGTCTTCATGACTGAACTAAAATGAAATCTAGGAGAGGTTTAGGGAGGTCGCCGATGCAATCTATATAATGGTCTATGATGCAGCATAACTAAAAGGGAGAATTGAAAGGTAATACAGACATTAGAGATTGGACAGCTCTGGGATCTATCTATCTATCTATCTATCTATCTATCTATATATATATACATATAGTATAAAGTATAGTATGTAAATATTTATAATACTTAAAATATAATGTCTAATAGAAGAATGTCTATCTTCTTTCGCTGTACCACCGCTTATTACGACACTCTGTAAAAAAAGCACACTCAGTGCACGTTTAAAATCTGGAGTTATATCACTCCGGTTAAAAATGCTGAAGCTTCATGTGACATTTGTCCAAAAACATTTTGCCACACCTCCAATTTTTGTTTTTTTTTCAGCAGACTTTCAGCAGACTGTGTCATTCACAGACATTATCCAGGTACTAAGTGCCGATTAGGTTATTTGAATACAAGAGGCTGACCTGCATTTATTTATAGCTTTACAGTATTCTGTGTGGAGCAAAATATTATACTGCATATGAGTATACATATTTCAACTGGACATTTTGTTTAAATGGTAAGGTTTTTTTGGTAAAAGTATCGGTATCGATATCGACGATATCAAACGGAAAATTATTAGTATCGCCCATCCCTACTGTCCGGTCAGGAAGAGAAGCATCGCCCCCTAGTGGTCGAATGACGCATAAGGACTACAGGAACAAGTTGAAGTGATTAGTTATAAGAAATTATACTTCTTTTATAAACTCCCGCGGAGTGTAGACGTTTACAACGTTATTGTGGAATCACTATCCTTACACTAAAACCGTAAATTAATAAAACAGCAACATTCTTTTAGAGTAATTCTGGAGTTCGAAACCGATCTGCCGAAAACAGACGCGCTTGTCGTAAAGACGGTCACTATAACAACTAGCACCATAGCGACTCAGCAACACACGCGTGTAGAAATGGCGACAGTGAGAGACGATCGTGCTGTTGCTGCTGAAATCGTAAACTCTTTAAGCCGACACTTAAACTGTTTGAATGAAGGAGAGAAATACACGAGAAAGCGCGCGTTGGAGACGATCAAAAAAGAAACCGTCGACAAAGGCTTGTCAAGTGGCGTGTTACAGGAAGTTTTCACGTGCGTGCTGAAGGCGCTTCTAAAGTGCCTGTCAGACCCGATGGAAAGATGCCGAGAAGCTGCGATTGAACTCATTGAAGACTTCATCAGATGCGTGTCAAAGCCAGAATGCTCACTGCCTTATGTCGTTCCGGCTCTAACGCAGCGACTCGGGGGGAAAGAGAGAGTAGAACCGGCGGAAGAGTTGCGTCTGGCGCTGCTGAAAGTGTCGGTGCTTCTAGTGGAGGTGTGCGGGGGGAACCTTGCTCTCTACCTGGACGATCTGATCCGAATCCTGCAGAAAACCATCACTGACCCTTTCCCCGAAGTTATAAAGGAGAGTTGTGTATGTTGCAGACTTTTAGCCCGGAGTGTCCCAGGTGAGTGAGTGAGTGTCGTGTTTACATGTGAAGTGAACCGAATCAACATGATGCTGTTTATTGGAAACGGTTTCGAACGTGTATCATTATTATTGGGGGATGGAAATACTGTTTCCCCTTACATATAGGGGAATGTAAGGAATTTAACCGATAGCGGAATGTGGAGGATGTGAATGTGAGGGATGTAGGGGGGGGGTGTTGGGGATTGTGAGGGATGTAGGGGAGTGTTGGGGATTGTGAGGGATGTAGGGGGGTGTTGGGGATTGTGAGGGATGTAGGGGGAGGGGGGGTGTTGGGGATTGTGAGGGATGTAGGGGGGTGTTGGGATTGTGAGGGATGTAGGGGAGTGTTGGGGATTGTGAGGGATGTAGGGGGGTGTTGGGATTGTGAGGGATGTAGGGGGGTGTTGGGATTGTGAGGGATGTAGGGGGGTGTTGGGATTGTGAGGGATGTAGGGGGGTGTTGGGATTGTGAGGGATGTAGGGGGGTGTTGGGATTGTGAGGGATGTAGGGGGGTGTTGGGATTGTGAGGGATGTAGGGGAGTGTTGGGATTGTGAGGGATGTAGGGGAGTGTTGGGGATTGTGAGGGATGTAGGGGAGTGTTGGGATTGTGAGGGATGTAGGGGGGTGTTGGGATTGTGAGGGATGTAGGGGGGTGTTGGGATTGTGAGGGATGTAGGGGGGGGGTGTTGGGGATTGTGAGGGATGTAGGGGAGTGTTGGGGATTGTGAGGGATGTAGGGGGGTGTTGGGGATTGTGAGGGATGTAGGGGGGGGGTGTTGGGGATTGTGAGGGATGTAGGGGGGGGGTGTTGGGGATTGTGAGGGATGTAGGATTGGAGGGTGTAGGGGGGTGGGGATTGTGAGGGATGTAGGGGGGTGTTGGGATTGTGAGGGATGTAGGGGAGTGTTGGGGATTGTGAGGGATGTAGGGGAGTGTTGGGATTGTGGGGAGGGATGTAGGGGAGGGGGAGGGGGGTGTTGGGATTGTGAGGGATGTGAGGGGGGGGGTGTTGGGGATTGTGGGAGTGTGAGGGATGTAGGGGGGGGGGGGGTGTGTGGGGATGTTGAGGGGTGAGGGATGTAGGGGGGGTGTTGGGGATTGTGAGGGATGTATGGGGGTGTTGGGGATTGTGAGGGATGTATGGGGGTGTTGGGGATTGTGAGGGATGTATGGGGGTGTTGGGGATTGTGAGGGATGTAGGGGGGTGTTGGGATTGTGAGGGATGTAGGGGGGTGTTGGGATTGTGAGGGATGTAGGGGAGTGTTGGGATTGTGAGGGATGTAGGGGAGTGTTGGGATTGTGAGGGATGTAGGGGGAGTGTTGGGATTGTGAGGGATGTAGGGGGGTGTTGGGATTGTGAGGGATGTAGGGGAGTGTTGGGATTGTGAGGGATGTAGGGGAGTGTTGGGATTGTGAGGGATGTAGGGGAGTGTTGGGGATTGTGAGGGATGTAGGGGAGTGTTGGGATTGTGAGGGATGTAGGGGGGTGTTGGGGATTGTGAGGGATGTAGGGGGGTGTTGGGGATTGTGAGGGATGTAGGGGGGTGTTGGGGATTGTGAGGGGGGTGTTGGGATGTGAGGGAGTAGGGGGTGTTGGGATTGTGAGGGATGTAGGGGGGTGTTGGGATTGTGAGGGATGTAGGGGGGTGTTGGGATTGTGAGGGATGTAGGGGATGTAGGGGGGGTGTTGGGGATTGTGAGGGATGTAGGGGGGTGTTGGGGATTGTGAGGGATGTAGGGGTGGGGGGGGTGTTGGGGATTGTGAGGGATGTAGGGGGGTGTTGGGGATTGTGAGGGATGTATGGGGGTGTTGGGGATTGTGAGGGATGTATGGGGGTGTTGGGGATTGTGAGGGATGTAGGGGGGTGTTGGGGATTGTGAGGGATGTATGGGGGTGTTGGGGATTGTGAGGGATGTAGGGGGGTGTTGGGGATTGTGGGGATTGTAGGGGAGTGTTGGGATTGTGAGGGATGTATGGGGGTGTTGGGGATTGTGAGGGATGTAGGGGGGTGTTGGGATTGTGAGGGATGTAGGGGGGTGTTGGGATTGTGAGGGATGTAGGGGAGTGTTGGGATTGTGAGGGATGTAGGGGGGTGTTGGGGATTGTGAGGGATGTATGGGGGTGTTGGGGATTGTGAGGGATGTAGGGGGGTGTTGGGATTGTGAGGGATGTAGGGGGGGGGGGGGTGTTGGGATTGTGAGGGATGTAGGGGGGTGTTGGGATTGTGAGGGATGTAGGGGGGTGTTGGGATTGTGAGGGATGTAGGGGAGTGTTGGGATTGTGAGGGATGTAGGGGAGTGTTGGGATTGTGAGGGATGTAGGGGGGTGTTGGGATTGTGAGGGATGTAGGGGGAGTGTTGGGATTGTGAGGGATGTAGGGGAGTGTTGGGATTGTGAGGGATGTAGGGGAGTGTTGGGATTGTGAGGGATGTAGGGGGAGTGTTGGGGATTGTGAGGGATGTAGGGGGGTGTTGGGGATTGTGAGGGATGTAGGGGAGTGTTGGGGATTGTGAGGGATGTAGGGGGGTGTTGGGGATTGTGAGGGATGTATGGGGGTGTTGGGGATTGTGAGGGATGTAGGGGGGTGTTGGGATTGTGAGGGATGTAGGGGGGTGTTGGGATGTGTGAGGGGGGTGTTGGGATGTGAGGGTGAGGGGGGGGGTGTTGGGGATTGTGAGGGATGTAGGGGGGTGTTGGGGATTGTGAGGGATGTAGGGGGGTGTTGGGGATTGTGAGGGATGTATGGGGGTGTTGGGGATTGTGAGGGATGTATGGGGGTGTTGGGGATTGTGAGGGATGTATGGGGGTGTTGGGGATTGTGAGGGATGTATGGGGGTGTTGGGGATTGTGAGGGATGTATGGGGGTGTTGGGGATTGTGAGGGATGTATGGGGGTGTTGGGGATTGTGGGGGGGGGGTGTTGGGGATTGTGAGGGATGTATGGGGGTGTTGGGGATTGTGAGGGATGTATGGGGGTGTTGGGGATTGTGAGGGATGTAGGGGAGTGTTGGGGATTGTGAGGGATGTAGGGGGGTGTTGGGGATTGTGAGGAATGTACTTGATTAGTAAATATGTTCACCTTCCTCATGTTTTGTTGTTTGTTTGTTCTCTGACACAGACCAATTCCACATGCAAGTAGAATCCCTGGTTAAGCCGCTGATGCAGAATATCTCCCACCAGCATTCCCGGGTGCGAGTGGCTGTTATAGAAGCCACTGGGGCTGTTATCCTGTACGGCACAGCGAAAGCCATGGACGACGTGCTCTCTCACGTAGCACAGAGACTGTTTGATGACTCACCCCAGGCAAGATATTTCTTGATTAGAGTACCTAATAATAGAATTGTAATCATTTTGTGTTTTTTTCCCCCCTAAATGTTACACAGTTGAATCAGAGCATGTGTTAATTATGGCAGCGATGAGGTGCCACATGTTTGCATGTTTATTACCAGAGCAAAATAAAAAATCATTCTTCTAACAATATTTGACATATGTCTTCCAATTAGGCATTCAATTAAACGTTTATTTCTTTTGGTTCTGCAACTAAGCAGGCGATATTTAAATGGATTATATTGAAAGTAGCTCATTGTGAAGTGTCCTTTTAAATCTCTGTAACGGTTCTACCAGGTGAGGAAAGCTGTGACGGTGGTCGCTGGTGACTGGCTTCTTAACCTCCCTGACAGATACTCGTACTTCCACAAGCTGATTCCTCTCTTGCTGAGCAGCGTCAGTGATGATATACCGGAGATAAAGTACGACTGACTAATGATATTTATCCTATTCCTAAATGTTGTTTTTTTTTTTTTGCCGGTGGTAAAATTCAGGACGCGTAAATGGTTCTTTGTTTAGGGATTTGGCGTGGGATCTCTGGAGGCAAGCCGGTGCTCAGTGGGAGAAAGAAAACGAAGACGATCTGAAAGACAAATTGGATTTTGATCTTTCCCCGCCTCTGCATTACAATCCCGGAGGTGAGCTTCATTTCCTTCATATGCCCTACTTTAAACGCAGGCACGGTAAAGAATTTTTAGTCAGAACGTGTCTAAAATCAGACTGATATCTCTAAAGTACTGAACTGTGATGGACTTAATCCTATGTCGATATATGCCAGGTCATTCTTTCCATTTGTTTCTTGTGTAAAAATTGTGCGCATTTTCATCTTTCATCTTTTCAGGCAGTAATATAAGCGTCGATAAATCCTGTCACCCCATGGGGGTTGGGATTCTGGAATCGGATACTTAAGGTTAAGAATCAGATAGGTCAGGGCCAGGACCTTATTTGGTAATCTAAACCTCAGTCTACAAACTGTTAGGATCCTCCGATCTTGAGGCACAAACTTCTGGTTTTGGGACGTCTAATTTGACCGTTTCCGACGCCTCTGCATATTTAAGGGCTTCATGGTGCCAGATGATAATCATCTGGCTCTCATATCTCTGGGTATTTTTTCTGCCTTCTGTCTCACTCGGATTGTTTTTCTTATTAAAGCTCTTTGGTTATTGCATCTTGCGACACCTCTCGTTAACCCCGTTGCTAACAGGACATTGACAGTATTTGGCAGACACTCTTATCCAGGGCGACTTTCAACAGAGCAAATGCTCAAGGGCTTGGTGGTGGTGGGATTTGAACCTGAGATCTTCTGGTACCAGAGGCCAACGCCTTAACCAGGCAGTCCGGTCTCCATTGTTATTTGTAAAAGAACCCTGGCATTATTAAAAACGGTCCCTGCTTCACTCATTGGGGTACTTAATTTGCATCCGTCCCCTCGTTTCTCCTTCCAGTGGATCGTCCCGGGCTGGGCTGCAGGGAGCTGGTGGTGAGGAACTTGTCTAAGCTAATGCCAGCCTTGAGTCGTGAAGTTGGCGACTGGCTGGTGCAGACACGAGTGAAGACGGTGCAGCTCTTGCAGGTTCTCCTGCTGCACGCCGAAGACCACTGCACGCAACACATGCAGCAGCTGCTCGCAATTCTTTACCGCGCCTGCGCCGACTCGGAACGAGACGTCAGAGAAAACGTAAGTTTCTCACGTTTATCCTTGTGGACGAAGTCGTTGTTGTTGTGATCCACAGCACATCGGGGCAGTGCAACGCGTCCATTTTTCCTGCGACTTGTGCCGATGTACGGCTTGCATTAGACGCATAATTAACAGAATGCCGATTCGCACGATTTCCACAATGGAGGAATGCTCGGTGCATGTAAGGGGTGTGACCTCAGTAGCCGTGCAGTGTGGTCTCATGTGATGTTCAGGGTAGAAATTCAAGTGAAATTGCGTTCAATATGGTTGTTTTAACCAAGTTTATCCTGTGCGTATTTGTCAATGGCAGATTTGTGATTACCCTATTTATTCCCATTAATTCCCATGGAAAGTTTCCATTGTTGAATTTTGCAACCGGTAGTAATTGTCTTTTTCCCCCCTTAGGGTTTGGAGTCAGCTAGGCTTCTAGGGATGTTTGTTAACCCAGAGGTCTTCATTAAACTTATACTGGCTCATGTGAAGGACTCGTCCTCTTGCATCTGTTCTTCTCCTTGGGCTCCTCTAATGGTATTGGCTGCAACGCTGAAGGGGAGCAACAGGAAGCTCCTGCATCCACAGCTACCCCACATCGGAGATACACTTGCCGATCCTGATGTCTGTCAGGAGTCTCAGAACGTAATAAATTGATAATTACACTACTTCCTACACACACACACACACACACACACAACACACACACCACACACACACACACACACACACACACACTTTACACTGCCCTCGAATATTTCCTGTTTTCTGCTGAATGCAATTATATTATAACACCAAACAGTTGTCTAAATGAAAATCTGGGATACAGTTCTCAAAACGCACACATTTAGGTTTGGCCATATAGCACAAATACCCTAAATCTGTTCGCTGTATAAATCTCTGGGGATGCCTTTCTAGTTTATTCAAGTAATCTATTTTTTATTTTTGTACCTAAAGAAAATCTAGATATGTTCAAAAGCACACATTTAGTTTGTTTCTTCCTCCACATATCTCTGCACTACCCAAATCACTTTAATGTCGTTTTTCTTGCAATCACCTGTATCTGTAGTTAAATTCTTAGGTTTTAACGATTTAACGACGTACCATCAAGTATGAAAATTCAAGTAATCTATTTTTTATTTTTGTACCAAGCACTTCTACTTAACAAGTAGAATTTTGCAAAGTCGGTTCCGACCAACGTTGTGCTATATCTGTGGTTATATACTTTATAGAACAATCATTGTGTTTTCTATTCCCTGCAAAAGTCAATGCAATACGAAAAGAAAAGGCACTCGCTGTGCATATAAATCCGATTATAGCTGGTGGAAATCTCTTTTTTCTTCTTTTTGATGTTTGGTTAGTTCTAACTGAAATTCCCGGCCTGTATCTGCCTGATTTTATGCATGGAATGCAAATTCCAGTCACTGTTCCGAAAAAGCTTTTCACCAGATATAATGGCTATTTGTCAGTTTCAAATCCCAATTTGTCTCCATTCCTGTACAGTGTGATTTGAGATTAGGGCCCAGTTTGCTGGGCAGTATTTCAAAATGTTCTTACCCCGCTGCTTTTAACAGCCTGTTTACTATCTTACTGCCATGTAAATATAAAACATACTATGTATGTGTGTCTGTGTATATATCTATTGGCACGGTGGCTTAGTGGTTAGCATGTTCGCCTCACACCGCCAGGGTCCGGGTTTGATTCCCGTCTCGACCATGTGTGTGTGGAGTTTGCATGTTCTCAGGGGGGTTTTCTCCGGGTTCTCCGGTTTCCTCCCGGTCTAAAACATGCACAATAGGTTGATTGGCACCTTGGAAAATTGTCCCTAGTGTATGAATGTGAGTGTGTGTGTTCTGCGATGGGTTGGCATTCCATCCAGCGTGTATCCTGCCTTAATGCCCATAGATGCCTGAGATATACACAGGCTCCCCGTGACCCGAGGGAAGATTGGATAAAAGCGGTAGAAGATGATATATATATACACACACACACATATACATATACATACATGCACACACATATATGTGTGTGTGATTAGCATTCAAGCATTTCACTGCATATCATACTGTGTATGACTGTGTATGTGACCAATAAAATTTTGAATTTTAATTTAAAATTTGAATTTGATTACATATATGCAACCTGTGTATTCTTCACAGACTCTGTATGTTGAGCAGCTACTGGCTTGTGTGAAGGTTCTCCTGGACGTGTGTGAGGAAGATTGTGGAATCATAAGTCTTCAACTGTTAAAGGTTCTAATAACCGTGCAGTGCGTTTCCACAGAGACACATATCCATATTAAGGTACAACAAAAGCTACACACACTACGCAAAACAAAACACTCCTGCTGGTTCACAAACCGGCCACAAACTCATCAAAGTTTCGTATTATTACACAGTATATTATAGATTTGCATCCATTTTCAGTCAGCGTGTGTAAACAATTTTGAAAGGTGCAAAGGCAGACGTCTAAACAAGCGGTGTTCCCTCTGCTTTTCTTTCACAGGCGGAGGAGTGTACGCTGCGTTTGTGTCGCGTGCTGAATCTCGGCAGTGTGCACGAGCTGTACAGACACCACATGGGCAAGTTGCTGCAATATCTGTCGGAATCCCAAAATTCCTGGTCCACATACACGATCCAGAAAACTCAACTGGAGATTATCGCAGTTCAATCCGGTGCGTGTAGAAAAGATCATGGCGTATCTGGGAACACATTTGAAAGGCTTTGTTACGAATCGATTAGCCACATTAATGATTATACCAGTGGAGATTATGACAATAGGACAACAGGTTATCAGGAGGAGATTAGAATACCTCTGATGCCACAGCCAAGGCGAAGTTGGAAACGCTTCTTAGGCGGGACACAACCTTTGTTCTGAGACCGGTGACGGCACAGATTCCATGACGTCGGCGTAATATATATATATATATATATATATATATATATATATATATATATATATATATATATATATATATATATATATAGTTTTTTTTTTTTTTTTTAATGGCAAAAATGCCATAAATCATTAACGACGTTGTTTTCCACCGCCCTGATTGTATCGGCTTTGCTATTCGTACCGTAGCAGTATAATCTCATTTACAATTATTTCTATTAATAATCCTCATTATACGAGCTTGTGAAACATAGGCAATATGTAAAAGGTACTGTATGAACATTACTTGAGCTTTTTTTCTTTGAAAGTTTTAATGAATGACATTTTCCAGGCGTATCTGCTGAGAAAAGACACCATTGGCTGTTATTCTTAAAAGCAGCCGTTCATTTACATATTAAATGTCTGGGGTGGGGGTGTTTACAATGAAAGCAACTTTAACATTGTTCCTCTGTCTGATTGGTTAATGCATTCTGAACCCGATGGCCAGCAAAAACACAGCAACAGTGCTACCTGACGCACTTATTCTTATTTAGGTTCATTTTCTGAGGTGATCAAATGCTCATTGTGACCCTCCCACCCAGGCCCAGTGGTTGGAGAATTTCTCCCAGAGCTCATACCTCTGTTGAAGAGTTGTTTATTGCCGAGTCAGGACCCGGAGATGCGGATGCACGTTATCACCATGCTCGCTAAGCTTCTGCTGAATTCTAGAAGTACGCTGGATTCACAAGGGTAAGTTGGTCGGTCACATTTTGTACACAAGACGGAGAACACGCGCTTTAACACAAGAAGCGAGGAGAAATCTGCTGTATTTTCATCCTGTGATCACATCTAATACGTAAACTAAACCGTTCTGTATCTTCCTGCCATGTAGGAGGTTTAGTGAATACCTGGAGGTCTTTCTGCAGGAGCTTCTGTTCCCAAACCTGGTGTGGCACGCAGGCCGCGCTGCTGCTGCAGTTCGCACTTCGGCTCTCAGCTGTCTGCTAGCTTTGCTGCAGGATGGAATTCTTTCCAAGGAACAGGTAAGGCCAACTGTTATGAAATCCTGTGAGTATCACAGCGCTGTGATCAGTGTTGAGCTGGCTGATTTGTCTGTCCTCGGGCTTCACAGTCCTGTAGCATGGTCACATGATCACTGGCAACATTTTAAGGATCTATAGTAAGAAAAACGTCCTTACAGATGCTTGGAGACTCTAAAAGTGAACTTGTGAGTAGAGCTGGGCGATATTCATATAAATTGAATCTCGATTTTCCATTTTGGATAGAGTAGGGAAAATGTGTCCACTATTTTTAACTGTTTTTAGCGGGTATTTCGGGGCTGCCGCTGTAATGGTCATCACAACACACGCCTCCCCATTCAACACCGTCATTCTTTTTGATGTGCTTACCGTTAGTTGCCACAATCTTTGGCTATTGGTATTTCTTTGTTATCTTTGGTATTTCGTATTTCCCAAGTGTAAGGTGGGGCGGGAGGGGGAGAACTATGAAAGCCACCGGGTTCATTATAAAGTCATTTTCATACATTACGTACATTAATTACATACATAGAGCTAGAGCAGGAGTAGGATTGGGTATCATTTTAATTTTATTGATTCCGATTCGTCTCGATTCCCAGTTTCGATTCCCAACGGCAAACCAACAGCAGATGCTTAGTCATATTGGTCGTGAAACCTGGCAACATATCTACATTATTACATTATCTACATATCTACATTAATTACACTCAGCTTTGTCTTCGTTTTTTTTACAAATTATAGCCACACTTTTGAGCGCTTTCCGCGGTCCATCTTGTCAACTGATGTTTAGATTACCACATAAGGTCCTGGCAGATTGCCAGGTGAAATTTTTCAGTTCAATTAAATTCAATGCTTTTTACAATTTGTCATTGTCTTAAAGCAGCTCTACATAATATTTATGTATGAAAAATGAAAAGCAATTTGGCCCTAATTGTTTCTTCGAAATATTACATTTTATAACAAGTACCCAGGATCCGGGTTCTATTCCCGTCTCGGCCATGTGTGTGTGGAGTTTGCATGTGCTCCCCGTGCCTCAGGGGGTTTTTCTCCGGGTTTTACAGTTTCCTCCCATGCACAGTAGGTTGATTGGCACCTTGGAAGGGATGGGACACTTCCCTCGTCCCTAGTGTGTGAATGTGAGTGTGTGTGTGTGTCTTGCGATGGGTTGGCATTCCATCCAGGGTGTATCCTGCCTTAATGCCCATAGACGCCTGAGATAGACACAGGCTACCCGTGAGCCGAGGGAAGATCGGATAAAGCTGTAGAAGATGAATGAATGAATGAACAAGTACCCAATTCCAGAATCAGAATTGTTTTTCCCAACCCTAAGGAGGAGCTTAGAATACTGAGCCAAAAACACACCATTTATTAGTAAATGTATCTTTTACATGATTAGTGGACTTTCTTTTTGTTCTACTTTCGAATCGTCCTTCTCCATACCATCCTGTCCTCTTTCCTTCACCACATCCATAAACCTCCTAATTGACCTTCCTCCAGAGGAGGGTGTAGATCAGTGATGGCCTACTGATCGGGAGATCAAGTCCTGGTTTTGCCAAGCTGCAACCCTTGGGTCCTTGAGCAAGGCCCTTAACCTCCTGTGCCCCAGGGACACTGTATCAGGGCTGGCCCTAGTCTCTGACCCCGGCTTCCAAACAAGCTGGGATATGCGAAGAATGGATTACTGACAAATGTGTACTATGTGACAAATAAAGACTATCATTCTTGTGTTAATCGGTGTGTGTGTGTGTGTGTGTGTGTGTGTGTGTGTGTGTGTGTGTGTGTGTGTGTGTTTTGTTTTAGGTTCTAAACAGGGAGACGGAATTCGGTGCTCATCTCATTTCAGCACTGGATGAAGATTCTCAGCTCTCTCGCGTGCTGGCCTGTAAATCACTATCCTCATTCCTTACTGTTACAGAGCGTGGCCTTAACCCAGACACACTCAACAAGATCTACCCAGGTACACACACTTCTAATAACACACAAACATCTGCACTCAATCCAGTTATAACCTTCACTCTATCACTCACATATGTGTGTGTGTGTGTGTGTTTTAGAGCTTTTAAAACGGATAGATGACAGCAGCCAGGAAGTGTGTACTGAAGCTCTGAAAGCGCTCAGGTTGTGGTTCTCCTCTTTGGACAACAGCAATGACACGCACTCGAACTGCTCCAATCTGGAATTCCTTTTCCAGCGTTTGCTGCTGTACTTGGACGACCCTGACAACAAAATCCAGCTAGGGGTGTTAGGTAAGTCATTATAGCATATAGTATAGAGTCTAGGATATCACAGCATTTCACACAGCAAAAAGTCCGACACGCAATATAACTCGCATATAACAAAGTCTGTCGGTCCTACAATGATTTCTAAAAAGTCTTTAAATGAGTTTACCGGATATCCCTACACATGCGAATCTTTCCTGTTCTAGTAGCCAATGATCTGTTCATTGTCAAGAGAAAGAATGATCAATAATCAAATAATGTCGACCCTGAATGTAGTCAAGATATTTTGTTGCTTCTGTTCCTTTGCACTGAAGCTACAGGGCTTTGAAGTATTCATTCATTCATTCATTCATCTTCTACCGCTTTATCAGATCTTCCCTCGGGTCACAGGGAGCCTGTGCCTATCTCAGGCATCTATGGGCAGTAAGGCAGGATACATCCTGGATGGAATGCCAACCCATCTCACACACACCGCACACACACTCATATTCACATTCACACACACTCACATTCACAATTTTTCCAAGGTGCCAGTCAACCTACCGTGCATGTTTTTGGACCGGGAGGAAACCGGAGAACCCGGAGAAAAACCCCCTGAGGCACGGGGAGAACATGCAAACTCCACACACACATGTCCGAGACAGGAATCGAACCCGGACCCTGGCGGTGTGAGGTGAACGTGCTAACCACTAAGCCACCGTGCCCCTGGCTGTGAAGTATATTTATAGCAATTTATTAATTTTAGGCTGTTAATTTTCCATGCAAGACCGGGTATTAAGACCTTTTTTGTTTGTTTGAGAGAGGAAATACTGCAGTAGATTGACTTAAAATATACAAGTATATTTTGTATAGGTAGAATACAGAAAGTAAAATATACCCATCATGATGAGATGAGAAGATTAGTACCACGAAATGATGCTGTCTTTACCAAAAGGTGGAAAATGAGGATTTGAATAGAGTAAAGGAACGCATGACCGTCGCAGTCAAAACGCAGAATATATTATTTATATTATTTTTAGCCAACAACTTAACGAAGCATCTTTTGTGAACCACTGTCACAACGTAATCAAGTCCCGTTGCATATGTCATATTTAAACAAGAAAACATGTTAATAATGCTATTTGTGTACGTTCGTGCCCAGGCAAACTACATAGTCATCTTCTATCGCTATATCCGATCTTCCCTCGGGTAGATCAGAGCCTGTGCCTATCTCAGGTGTCTATGGGCATTAAGGCAGGATACACCCTGGATGGAATGCCAACCCATCGCAGGACACACACACACACACTCACACACTAGGAACAATTTTCCAACCTACCATGCATGTTTTTGGACTTGGGAGGAAACCGGAGAACCCGGAGAAAAACCCCTTGAGGCACGGGGAGAACATGCAAACTCCACACACACATGGCCGAGACGCTAAGCCACTAAGCCACCGTGCCCTTCAAACTACATAGTAATCCAGTAAATCTTAAAAAGAAAAGTGAAGGTCTTTCCTTTTATAGACTATTCCATATTCACCGTCACACTTAGTAACGCATATAGCCGTGCCCTCACCAGTGCAACAGTGAAAAGGGACCCCTCGCAAACCAATCCCAGTGTATGTGTGCTGACACGCCTGCTCCAACATGATCGTCCCTCTGTGTATCTTCATCTAGCTTCATGGACACATGCTCGGGTGTAGAGCTTAATCCCTATAGGGCATTGATTTTGAACACATTCCATTTACAGATAAACAGATATCAAATAGTATTTCATCGGATAAATTGCACACAAACGCAATACCTTTGATAGACAACTTTATGAATGTCGCTTTTATTTGCGAGGTATTAAAATGTGAATTTGGCTTTCAGGAGATATGTTTGTGTGTATGTGTGTATGGGTTTGCTGTTCATGTCTACATTCATTATCGTAACGATTAGGAATCATCATTTTCACAAAACGTGAGGCCGGATAGCAGTGCAATGCTTTTCTATCTATCTAGCTCTTGCAGTCGTTCATCTGTGCATGTCTTCTCTGCAGAGGTCCTGAAGGCTGGCAGTGTTGCCGACCCTGTTCTCCTGCAGCAGAAAGTGGCGGAAGTGAGAGAGAAACAGCGCAGCACTGAGTATTGCGATCTGCTGCTCCAACACATACAGGCGCTCTGATGCGCACCCTTTAATAGTTGATGTACCTTTTATATGTACGTGCCTTCCTGTCGGGGGGGCCAACACATCTCAAGTTATACCTTTTAGCATATAAAGAAAAGTTTTATCAAGTTTTGTTGCGCAGATTTTTTTGTATACAAATAGTGTTTGGGAAATGTTGTCGCTGTCTTTGTTTTAAAGGCAAACAAACAAAAGATAAACGAGAAATTTTACATCATGAATGAATGAATTTTTTTATTTTTATCAGTGAGATAAGCCTTGGAAGAACTGAAGATTGAAAAAGTGCACATCCAGCCATAATATTAAAACCAGTGTCATGTTCTCTATTCAATGTCATTTATTTGAATAGAGTGAGGGGGGTGTGGCTCAGTGATTTAAGGCAGTGGGCTACTGATCGGAAGATCGGGGGTTCGAGCCCCGCTATCACCAAGCTTGCCAGCCTTGAGCACGGCCCTTAACCCTCTGTGCTCCTGGGGTGCTGTATCATGACCCCAGCTTCCAAACAAGCTGGGATATGCGAAGAAAGAATTTCAGTGTGCTGTAATGCATAAGTGACAAATAAAGATTCTCTTTTCACAAGCATTCTTGTGTTAATCGGTGTGTGTGTCATTGATAATTATTGCATATATATTGATATATTACAGTGTCTTCACATAGATAAATGAGTATCTTTCACAATAATATATAATTAAAAGGCAAATGTGTTAATATAGAGGAGTGTGTCAAACTGGTATCCCTTTGTATGACTCAGTATCCACGAAGCAGCTCTCAGGTTCAACAAGGTTGGTGACTACTGCTTTACACACTCTATATTATTACATTTCTGTCTCTTACCTGGCTTTGCTGAAACATACAACTGTATATTGTCACAATGAAAGTGTATTTATTAATCATTTTACCCAGAGGCAGCACACATAAAGGGAAAAAAGCAGTGGGCCTAAATCAGATCCTTGCAGAACACCAAACCTTATCTTAGTAACCAGAGATGGCAAACATATACACATCCTTCACTCTAGTAGACGTACAAGTACTCATGTTTTAAAAGACTTCACCCAGGGATCAGGAATGTTTCTCTCGTCACACGTTAGCCAGACTTCTTTTTGTGTACTGTCTTGTTTGGTTATTGTTGTAAACTAGTTTAAATCTGTGGTCGTTAAAAACAGGAAATGATACACTAGTGGTAGATAGGTTGCTGGGCGAATACCTGGTGTAGAAAATGCAATCAGGGAAAAAAAGTTGTCTGAAATATCTATTTAATTACAATAACTACTTTATTTCCCATCTCTGATTCCAACACAAAGATCTGCTGCCTAATACATCCCACCATGTACAGGGTATTCATCAAGGGTATTTAATATTACAAATTTAATATTATGGTTATTAAAACGCACATTCCCTTTTCAATCTTCAATTCAATGACAACTGATGCGTCGCTTTTGTGGCCGCTCATTGACATTCCATCAGACATTGGACTGATACACACACACACACACACACACACACACACACACACACACACACACACACACACACACACACACACATACTCTTTACTGACAAACAACAAAAACAAAGCTCTGCACACTATCTACCTCTATGAGTGTTCACACTGTTTACATTAAAATACTATACTATATTATTTTCATTGCATAGAAACTACTCCATTTGTGCAAAACCAGTACAGCATGGTCGGCTTTACTGTGAATAGTTTGTCTTGTCTTCACTGGCCATTTATTTTTGTATTTTTTGCACATGTGCACTTTTTTTTATAGTCAGTTTTGAATTTTTGGTCCTGTTTCATTTTAGAGTCCTGTGTCTTGTTAATGTATGTTGTCTGTAATAGCAAAGGGTACGGTGGCTTAGTGGTTAGCACGTTCGCCTCACACCCCCTCCCACCGCCATGGTCCGGGTTCGATTCCCATCTCGGCCATGTTTTCCCTGTGCCTCAGGGGGTTTTTCTCCGGGTTCTCCGGTTTCCTCCCGGTCCAAAAACATGCACGGTAGGTTGATTGGCACCTTGGAAAAATTGTCCCTAGTGTATGAATGTGTGTGTGTGTGTGTGTGTGTGTGCCCTGTGATGGGTTGGCATTCCATCCAGAGTGTATCCTGCCTTAATACCCATAGACGACTGAGATAGGAACAGGCTCCCCGTGACCCGAGGGAAGATCGGATAAAATGTATGAATGAATGTTATAGCACCTCAGTCCTGGGGAAAGGTGGTTTTGTTTCACTGTGTAAGCTTTATTGTATGACAATAAAGCCTACTTGACTTACATTAAGGGCTTTGCTCAAGGGCCCACTTTGGTGGTGGTGAGGTTTGAACCTGTGATCTTCCAGTCCACCACTGGGCTACAACCTCCCCTACTTGACTTGACTTGCACTTCCATTGAATTGGTGAGAGAAGCTTCCAGCTGCACATATCGTATTAAAAATGAATAAATGATTGCACAGTGGTATTTCACAGAAAAACACAACAATCATTGAACAAGTTTTTATTATTATATTTTATTATATTTCTATGGCATTTAACATGGCCATTAACTGTCAACAGTTAACTTTATAGACCCTACACAGGTTACACAAACAGCAAAGGAAATGGGTGCGATGCTCTCTTGAAATTAACATTCATAAAAAAGTTACAGATATCCTTAAATAAAGATCTTTAGCTCTTTAGTTCTATACATGATTTCTTCTCTGGTTCTCTTTGGTTTTGCATGTCTAATTCGTATTACCAAATAAGGAATAGTGTTAGCCAGGTGCCCAGTGTTGTACAGAAACACATATTAAACTATCAGAGCGCCTGCATGTGTTGGAGCAGCAGATTGCAATACTCAGAGCTGCACTGCTTCTCCCTCACTTTCTGCTGCAGGAGAACAGGGTCTGCAACACTGCCAGCCTTCAGGACCTCTGCAGAGAAGACTTGCGCAGACGCGTGTGATTTAGGGTGACGTGACTGCAAGAGCTAGATCAAACTGTAATATACACATACATGCGCAGACGCGTGTGATTTATATGTCTTATCACACGGTGTCTTATCACACATATACACATACACAAATACGTGACTGCAAGAGCTAGATCAAACTGTAATATACACATACACACATACATTATTGTATATGTCTTATCACACATATGCACATACATTATTGTATATGTCTTATCACACATACAGCACATACATTATTGTATATGTCTTATCACACATACACACATACATTATTGTATATGTCTTATCACACATATACACATACACAAATACATTATTGTATATGTCTTATCACACATACACACATACATTATTGTATATGTCTTATCACACATATACACATACACACATACATTATTGTATATGTCTTACACATATACACATATCACATTATTGTTACATTATATGTCTTATCATACATATGTCATATGCACATACACACATACATTATTGTATATGTCTTATCACACATATGCACATACACACATACATTATTGTATATGTCTTATCACACATATACACATACACACATACATTATTGTATATGTCTTATCACACATATACACATACTACACACATACATTATTGTATATGTGTCTTATCACACATATACACATACACAAATACATTATTGTATATGTCTTATCACACACACATACACATACACATACATTATTGTATATGTCTTATCACACATATACACATACACACATACATTATTGTATATGTCTTATCACACATATACACATACACTCACATACATTATTGTATATGTCTTATCACACATATACACATACACATTATTGTACATTATTGCACATACACACATATATGTCTTATCACACACACATATACACATCACACATACACACATACATTATTATTGTATATGTCTTATCACACATATACACATACACAAATACATTATTGTATATGTCTTATCACACATATACACATACTCACATACATTATTGTATGTGTCTTATCACACATATACACATACACACAAATACATTATTGTATATGTCTTATCACACATATACACATACACACATACATTATTGTATATGTCTTATCACACATATACACATACACATACATTATTGTATATGTCTTATCACACATATACACATACACACATACATTATTTTATATGTCTTATCACACATATGCACATACACACATACATTATTTTATATGCTTACACACTTATCACACATTATTTTATATGTCTTATACACATATACACACACATACATTATTTTGTATATGTCTTATCACACATATACACATACTCACATACATTATGTATATGTCTTATACATATGCACACACATATACACATACTCACATACATTATTGTCTTATCACACATATGCACATACACACATACATGTATATGTCACACATACACACACATTATTGTATATGTCTTATCACACATATGCACATACATTATTGTATATGTCTTATCACACATGCACATACACACATACATTATTGTATATGTCTTATCACACATATACACATACACACATACATTATTGTATATTATTGCACATAACACATATATGTATATGTCTTATCACACATATACACATACACAAACACATTATTGTATATGTCTTATCACACATATGCACATACACACATACATTATTGTATATGTCTTATCACACATATGCACATACACACATACATTATTTTATATGTCTTATCACACATATGCACATACACACATACATTATTTTATATGTCTTATCACACATATGCACATACACACATACATTATTGTATATGTCTTATCACACATATACACATACACACATACATTATTGTATATGTCTTATCACACATATGCACATACACACATACATTATTTTATATGTCTTTCACACATATGCACATACACACATACATTATTGTATATGTCTTATCACACTTATCACACATGCACATACACACATACATTATTGTATATGTCTTATCACACATATGCACATACACACATACATTATTTTATATGTCTTATCACACATATGCACATACACACATACATTATTGTATATGTCTTATCACACATATGTCTTATCACACATATACACATACATTATTGTATATGTCTTATCACACATATACACATACACACATACATTATTGTATATGTCTTATCACACATATACACATACACACATACATTATTGTATATGTCTTATCACACATATACACATACACATACACACATACATTATTGTATTGTATGTGTCTTATCACACATATACACATACACAAATACATTATTGTATATGTCTTATCACACATATACACATACTCACATACATTATTGTATATGTCTTATCACACATATACACATACACACATACATTATTGTATATGTCTTATCACACATATACACATACTCACATACATTATTGTATGTGTCTTATCACACATATACACATACACACATACATTATTGTATATGTCTTATCACACATCACACATATGCACATACACACATACATTATTGTATATGTCTTATCACACATATGCACATACACACATACATTATTGTATATGTCTTATCACACATATGCACATACACACATACATTATTGTATATGTCTTATCACACATACATGCACATACACACATACATTATTATTGTCTTATCACACATTATCACATACATTATATGTCATATGCACATACACACATACATTATTGTATATGTCTTATCACACATATGCACATACACACATACATTATTGTATATGTCTTATCACACATATGCACATACACACATACATTATTGTATATGTCTTATCACACATCACACATTATATGTCTTACACACATATACATACACACATACTTATTGTATATGTCTTATCACACATATACACATACACACATACATTATTGTATACGTCTTATCACACATATGCACATTATTGTCTTATACATACACACATACATTATTTGTATATGTCTTATCACACATACACACATATGCACATACACACATACATTATTGTATACATCTTATCACACATATGCACATACACACATACATTGCGGAATACACACATTATTGGTAAAAAAAAAAATTCCTTGAAAACCGACTTGGCATTTCAATAACAAAACGAATAAAAGAACGGTATTCTGTTTGTACGAAATGTACCAGATTAAATAGGGATACTGATTTTCACTTTTCAATATATATTATGTTCCATTACGTATTATGTAAAGCTGATTTGAGACGGTGACAAATTGCAAAAAGCGCTCTACAAGTAAAATTTAATTGAATTGAATCTTATTAGTATTGATAGACCAAATAAATCCTGTTTTTATAAAGATCTTTGAGGAATTGTCTTACCACTTTTAACGTCTTTCGTCTTTTGAGCTAAAAGGGTGTTCCTGAAGCTGCTGTTTGACTTTTTCTACTGCAAAAAATGCTACGAAAATACTTCCCAAGTCCTGTACGAGACATCAAAATACCTTGATCTACATTTTGGTTACCGATCATTCTTTCTCTCGACAATGAACGATCATCAGCTACTCTACAAGGGAAGGATTCACACGTGTATGGATAAACTCATTTAAAGGATTATTAGAAACAATCATTGCAGGACCAACAAAGGGGGGGAAAAAAACCTTTTGCTGTGTGAAATGCTGTGATATCCTAGACTCTGTATACTATATGCTATAATGACTTACCTAACACCCCTAGCTGGATTTTGTTGTCAGGGTCGTCCAAGTACAGCAGCAAACGCTGGAAAAGGAATTCCAGATTGGAGCAGTTCGAGTGCGTGTCATTGTTGTTGTCCAAAGAGGAGAACCACAACCTGAGCGCTTTCAGAGCTTCAGTACACACTTCCTGGCTGCCGTCATCTATCCGTTTTAAAAGCTCTAAAACACACACACACACACACACACACACACACACACACACACACACACACACACACATATGTGAGTGATAGAGTGAAGGTTGTAACTGGACTGAGTGCAGATGTTTGTGTGTTATTAGAAGTGTGTGTACCTGGGTAGATCTTGTTGAGTGTGTCTGGGTTAAGGCCACGCTCTGTAACAGTAAGGAATGAGGATAGTGATTTACAGGCCAGCACGCGAGAGAGCTGAGAATCTTCATCCAGTGCTGAAATGAGATGAGCACCGAATTCTGTCTCCCTGTTTAGAACCTAAAACAAAACACACACACACACACAGATTAACATGTGACCCGGGCTGGTCAGAACATGAAGGATATCTTTATCCTTTATAAATGAAATGGTCTGAGATGAAGGGATGTGAGAAATCTCCCTTTGACAGGTCTGATCTCTCCTTTTAGTTATGCTATTTATTAAGTTAATCACTCATTATAAAGTCGACATTCTGCCGGAGTCCATGATGACATTAAATATACACACTCCCATACTAAAAGATAGTTCTGAATGTCCCACTGCTGAGATGATGACCCCCTATTCTGTGGACGGTTGATGACTGTTCAGTTTTTCGAATACACTCCACAATAAACATTTAAAAAAATCCCAGGGAGTTTTTCCTTGCCACCGTCGCTTTCAACAAACGATGACATTAGTATTGTAAAGCTGCTTTGGGACGATGACACATTGTAAAAAGCGCTTTATAAATAAAATTGAATTGAATTGAATAATGTTAGCTGAGACAAACATTGTTTTGTATAAAGAAAATAATAACTGCTTCTAATAACCAAATCAGCCATGGCAAATATTCTTTCATTCATTCATTTATTCATCCTCTCCCGCTTTATCCACCTATCTCAGGCGTCTATGGGCATTAAGGCAGGATACACCCTGTATGGAATTCCAACCCATCTCAGGACACACACACTCACAATCACACACACATTCATACACTAGGGACAATTTTCCATGGTGCCAATCAACCTACCGTGCATGTTTTTGGACCGGGAGGAAACCGGAGAGAAACCCTCTGAGGCACAGGGAGAACATGCAAACTCCACACACATGGCGGAGGCGGGAATCGAACCCGGACCGAACCGTAGTTCGGTAGAGAGAAGTTTTTGTCCTTAATGTTTTAAAACTTGCGTTGAAACTTCAACTTCTACAGAAGTCTCTTTAAACCCTAGTCTATATAACCTGATTGTTCAATAATACTGTTTTTGAACATTAAAACAAGTAAACCAAGCACACATGTTAATTTACCTGTTCCTTGGAAAGAATTCCACCCTGCAGCAAAGCTAGCAGACAGCTGAGAGCCGAAGTGCGAACTGCAGCAGCAGCGCGGCCTGCGTGCCACACCAGGTTCGGGAACAGAAGCTCCTGCAGAAAGACCTCCAGGTATTCACTAAACCTCCTACATGGCAGGAAGATACAGAACGGTTTAGTTTACGTATTAGATGTGATCACAGGATGAAAATACAGCAGACTTCTCCTCGCTTCTTGTGTTAAAGCGCGTGTTCTCCTTATGCTAGACGACATCTTGTGCATTCGTCTGCTTCTTTGTACAAGATGTGACCGAGCAACTTACCCATGTGAATCCAGTGTACTGCTAGGATTTGACAGGAGTTTAGCGAGCATGGTGAAAATGTGCAGCCGCATCTCCGGGTCCTGACTCGGCAATAAACAATTCATCAATAGATGCATGAGCTCTGGGAGAAATTCTCCAACCACTGGGCCTGGGTGTGGGAGGGGGGGGTCACAATGAGCATTTGATCACCTCAGAAAATGAACCTAAACAAGAATAAGTGCTTCAGGTAGCACTGTTACTGTGTTTAAGTGCCCTTTTATTAAGCCATGAATTTCATACATGTATATACGAGGAAGTAAAAATCTACGCACAGGTAAAGTTCGTTCCTAGACAACAGGTCTCTTGACCATTGTTATGTTTGTTGCCTTGCGCTAATTTGTGACATGCATAGGTGTAACCTGTGTTGGGAAGGATACTTTGGAAGTATAATAGATTACAGATTATAAATGACCCTATTCAAAATGTAATAATAAGTAACTTTTCAATTACTTTATACATTACATTTGATTACATTCATTTGCCCACTAGGTGGCACTTTAAGTTAACATTCATTCATCTTCTACCGCTATATCCCATCTTTCCTCGGGTCACGGGGAGCCTGTGCCTATCTCAGGCATCTATGGGCATTAAGGCAGGATACAACCTGGATGGAATGCCAACCCATCGCAGGGCGCACACACACTTAAACACACACTAGGGACAATTTTCCAAGGAGCCAATCAACCTACCGTGCATGTTTTTGGACTTGGAGGAAACCGGAGAATCCTGAGAAAAAAACCCTGAGGCACGGGGAGAACATGCAAACTCCACACACACATGGAATACATACACACTTAGACGGGAATTGAACCCGGACCCTGGCGGTGTGAGGCGAACGTGCTAACCACGAAGCCACCGTGCCCCCTGACTTTAAGTTAACATTAAAGTCAGGGGGAAAAATGTTTCAAACCCTTGAAAAAAAAAAATCGGTTCTATTTTTCAAAATGAAAGTGCAGCAGATTGTCATCATTCAAATCAAAAATCACTTTTCAGGTGAAAATCACGCCGTCGTCTAAAGCACTGATTTGACATAAAATTGTTGAGATGGAACCCTATTTGTGATATTTAACATGTTCATAAGGAACTGTAATTTAATTGCACATTTATTCTTAGTAACTGTAACGAATTACTGTTAGTTATTTTGTAATTAAATTACGCGACGCCGTTACACGTAACTAGTTACTCCCCAACACTGTGTGTAACGCATGCAAGCAGGCAGCCATCTTTTGTGATGAGCATAAAAAGTGAAATGTCGTCAGAGGAACAATGTTAAATGTGCTTTCAATATTAGTTTTTTCACAAATGCATTCAGACACAAATTGCACATTCAATTTATCTATTTCTGTACATTCATTTGCATATTTATTCAAGTACAAGCTGTATGTATATATATATATATATATATATATATATATATATATATATATATATATATATATATCGATATAGATATATATATATATATATACAGATAGATAGAACATACTTCTTTTGAGAATAACCTCTTGTCTCAGCAGAAATGCCTAATGTGTGCTAATTAATATTTAAAGCAGTTTTTCAAAAGTTTTTCCTCACAGTCTTTAGATATTCCAATGATCCTGATCTATTTATAAAACGCTGCTCGTACGCACCGGACTGAAGTAGAATAATCTCCAGTTGTTTTTTCTGGATCGTGTATGTGGACCAGGAATTTTGGGATTTTAACAGCCATTGAAGCAGCTTGTCCATGTGGTCTCTGTACAGCTGATGCACACTGCTGCGATTCAGCGCGTAACACAAATGAAGCACACACTCCTTTGCCTGCGAGAGAAAAGGAGAGAGAACGTGACATGAGCACGTGCAGCGGTTCGGAAAAAAATTCAACGGTACTGAAATAACGATGATGGATTTTTATTTTGCTTTCTTTTTACTATTCTTCTAATGATTGAAAACAGTATTATTAAATATAGTCAAATAATGAACTGCTTAAATGTGTAGATTTTTACTGATTGTGCAAGGTGAAGAATAAATCCTGTGGCGAAAAAAAGGAAAATATGAAAATGCAAACTGTAGTTCTGTTCCAATTCATTCATTCATTCCTCTTCGACCGCTTTATCCGATCTTCCCTCGGGTCGCGGGGAACCCGTGCCTATGTCAGGTGTCTTCGAGTATCGAGGTAGGATACGCCCTGTACGGAATACCCACCCATCGAAGGGCACACACACACTCACATTCATACACTAGGGACCAAGGTGCCAAGCAACCTACAGTGCATGTTTTTGGACAGGGAGGAAACTGGAGAACACGGAGGAAAAATCCTTTGAGGAACGGGGAGAACATGTAAACTCCACACACACAAACACATGGTGGAGGTAGAAATCTAATCCCCAACAATGTAGGTGTGAGGCAAGCGTGCTAACCACTATGCCCATCTGGTCCAATATCTTTGGACAAAATAAAGTTACTTTATTCAGGGAAATAACAATTGTATGTTATTACCACACCTACCACAATTTAAGGTCTAAATAACAAGAGGCTAGCAAGTAGTGTAAATAATTGAAATGTACTGATCTGGAAAACAATTATGATTTGCTTCTGTACATTTTGATAAAAGAATGCCCGAAAAAAAATCACTATGAATAATAACACCGATCATAAAAAAATGATCTCATGGTCTGAGGTCATGGTCTTGTTTCGTTTGCGTAGTGTGTGTAGCTTTTGTTGTACCTTAATATGGATATGTGTCTCTGTGGAAACGCACTGGACGCTTATTAGAACCTTTAGCAGTTGAAGACTGATGACGCTACAATCTTCCTCACACACGTCCTGGAGAACCTTCACGCAAGCCAGTAGCTGCTCAACATACAGAGTCTGTAAAGAATGTGACAGAGGGTTAATGCAGACACAGCGCTTGTTTTACTGACCTTAGCACAAAGCATATCAAATTCTTCCTCTTACGACTCGTGTTAGGGGTCGCTGTTTAGTTGATCCGCATATTTGAGTTGGCACGTCTTACATTGGACGCCCTTCCTAATGCAACCCTCCCCATGTATCCAATCCATATTTAGTGCAATTCAAAATATTCATTCCTCTTTTTTTAACCTTGTGAGACTCCTGACAGACATCCGGATGGGCAAGTATTTGTCCGATGTGGGGAAGCTGTGGACGCAGCAGCTTCCTGTTGCTCCCCTTCAGCATTGCTGCCAAGACCATTAGAGGAGTCCAAGGAGAAGCATAGAAGTGAAATAAGGAGTCCTTCACATTAGCCATTAAAAGCTTGATGAAGACCTCTGGGTTAACAAACATCCCTAGGAGCCTGGCTAACTCCAAACCCTAAGTAGAGAGAGAGAGAGAGAGAGAGAGAATCAAGGATAGTTGGAAGTGCAATTGCTTTGGTTACTGACTATTAAAGAGGTCTCCTTAATGTTTACTGCAACATTAACATGAAATAAACTACCTTTCCAGATGTAAAATATTACTGTGCACTTTACATGGTAAAGATTTGATTTGTGGAATAAACAAGAAATAAAGATAAAAAATAAGAAGTACAGAAAGATATTCTGTGAATATAACTTTTTTTATATTCTTCTTCTTATTGTTTTTTAACCTTTATTTCTTGTTTATTCCACACATCTAACACTGACTATGTGCCTTATCTTTATTTCTTGTGTTCTTGTCTATTTTAGAACAGAATAGCCTTTATTTGTCACGTATACATTACAGCACAGTGAAATTATTTTCTTCGCATATCCCAGCTTGTTGTTGTTTGGTAGCTGGGGTCAGAGCACAGGGTCAGCTATGATACGGCGCCCCGGGAGCACAGAGGGTTAAGGGTCTTACTCAAGGATCCAAGGGCAGCAGCTTACCATACCGGGGCTCGAACCCGGATCTTCCGATCAGCAGCCCAGCGCCTTAGACCACTGAGCTACACCCCCTTTTCGTATCGTGAACTGTTATTGGGGTGCATCCACGGTTACTTTGGACTTTGTGTACAATAAAGTTCTATTCTGATTAGAGGTGTAACAATACATTGCAACAAGACGCAACAGAATCTAAAATAAAAAAAGCCATACAACGGTGAAGTTTCGATCGGCATAAGTCGCAGGAAAAATGGATCATCTATCAGGATAAAGGAGAAAGACGTACGTTTGCTCTGACGACTTGTTCCGAGTCGCCACAGGCGCGGTAAACAACTGCGAGCAGCTGCTGCATGTGTCGCGAGCAGTGGTCTTCGGCGTGCAGCAGGAGAACCTGCAAGAGCTGCACCGTCTTCACGCGTGTCTGCGCCAGCCGGTCGCTAACGTCGCGACTCAAGGCTGGCATTAGCTTAGACAAGTTCCTCACCACCAGCTCCCTGCAGCCCAGCCTGGGACGATCCACTGGAAGAAGAAACGAGGAACGAATGCAAATTACCAGTGAGTGAAAGAGGCAGGTGGGAGATCAGCGGTTAAGGCATCGGCCTCTCGACTTGAAGATCACAAGCTCAAATGGTATTTTGTGGGTCGATGGTATTTTGTGTTTGTGTACTTGTCCTGCACTGTCCTGTGTTGTCTAGTCCTCTGCTCTGTGTTTTGTGGCTCTATGTTGTGTGAATATGTTGTTTTATGCAGCACAAACTTTGTCTCATTTCACTGTGTACTGAGTCAGCTAGTTGAAATGGCAATAAAAACCTCTTGACTTGACAAGTCCCACCACCTCCAAGTTGCCACTGATTGGACCTTGAGCAAGGCCCTTAAACCTCAATTGCTCAGATGTATGTCGCTCTGGATAAGGGTGTTTGTGAATGATGCCAGGGTTCTTTTACAACTAACAAAGATGACACACACATACACACAGTGTAATTCTCACTCTGGATGCAGGCTTAGTAAAGAGTTTTTAAAGTGTTTTACAGGGAAATGAAACTCACCTCGAGGAGGCTTCTGCAAAGGTGAAGAATGAACAAAGTCCGTTTTGTCTTTCAAATCCTCTTCGCTTTCTTTCTCCCACTTAGCACCAACTTGCCTCCAGAGTGCCCACGCCAAATCCCTAAAAAACGAAACGAAGCGTTTCCACCGCACATTGGATCTAAACAATATGTAAAATGACATGGCCGGTCGTACTTTATCTCCGGTATATCATCACTGACGCTGCTCAGCAAGAGAGGAATCAGCTTGTGGAAGTACGAGTATCTGTCCTGGAGGTTAAGAAGCCAGTCACCAGCGACCACCGTCACAGCTTTCCTCACCTGGTAGAACCGTTACAGAGATCAGCAAAGATATAAAAAGTATAGGATAAGCAACTACGAACGGTAACATCTTTTTCTATATTTGTACCGTGGAAAGTACAATTGCAGAATAATTCATTGTCAGGTTAATTTCAAATTACTCTTCTGATGCTCAAATATCACTTTTTGATCACTTTATTGCTTCTACTACCAATATCTCAATAGCAAAATCTTGAGCTCTTTTACACAAAATGTGTCAAGAAAATGTGGATATATACATACAAGACCCCCGTGACCCGAGAGAAGATCGGATATAGCGGTAGAAGATGAATGAAGGAATGAATATATATATATATATATATATATATATATATATATATAGATATATATATATATATATATATACATATATACACACACACACACACACACACATTCATTCACTCATCTTATACCGCTTCATCCAATCTTCCCTCGGGTCACGGTGAGCCTGTGCCTATCCTGTCTATGGGCATTAAGGCTGGATGGAAAACCATCGCAGGGCACACACACTCACACTAGGGACAATTTTCCAAGGTGCCAATCAACCTACAGTGCATGTTTTTGGACTAGAGAACCAGAGAACCCGGATAAAAACCCCTGAGGCACGGAGAGAACATGCAAACTCCACACACACGTGGGGGAGACAGGAATCAAACCCGAAACCCTGGAGGTGTGAGGTGAACGTGCTAACCACTAAGCCACCGTATATATATATATATATATATATTAGTTACTTTAATCAAGAACAATCATCTTGCCTGGGCTGAGTTATCGAACAGTCTCTTTGTTATGTGAGAGAGCACGTCGTCTAAGGCTTTGGTCTTGCCATACAGGACAACGGATCCAGTGGCTACTATGACAGCGACTCGAACCCAGGAATGCTGGTGGGAGATATTCTGCATCAGCGGCTTAACCAGGGATTCTGCTTGCATTTGGAAATGGTCTGTGTCAAAGAACCAACAAAGAAACAAAAAATGAACAGTTATACAGGTGTTTGTAATAAAGTGCTCAGTGCATTATATTGTAGATCTCTCTCTCTCTCTCTCTCTCCATTCCAGGGTGGGAATATACACACGTTTTATAATTTCTTCAAGCTTGTTTCTCGAGTGAGAAACTCGACTATTCAACAATTCCGTCAAATAAATCTACCTGGAGCCTTAGTGTCTACCTTAGTGTCTACAGTGTAGTCACCAACTACAGTCACCAACGTCGCCCCCAAGGACCACATGAGTAGCTCTCAGGCCTGTTCTAAAAACACATCAGTGAGATGCATCTAAAATGTTAGTTAACTCATTGTGAACTCACAATAGTTAACCCACAATACTCATTATGAGAAATCATCAGTGTCATTAATGATAATATATAACTAAAGGCAAATGTGTTATTTCAGAAGAGTGCGTCAAACTGGTAGCCCTTTGTATGACTCCATGTATCCATGAAGTAGCTCTCGGGTTCAAAAAGGTTGGTGACCCCTGGTCTACACTCTATCGACATCCCTTATATTTAAAATATTCCCCAAATCCCTTTCATTCCCCCATTCTACAAATTTCCTACAGACCCTACAGTTCCTGAGTTGACTTACATTCCCCACACTCCCCCATTCCCCCCAATAAGAAACAATAGGCTTCTCCTGCAGCCTTTCCGTTTCCAATAAACAGCATCATGTTGATTCGGTTCACTTCACATGTAAACACGACACTCACTCACTCACTCACTCACTCACTCACTCACTCACTCACCTGGGACACTCCGGGCTAAAAGTCTGCAACATACACAACTCTCCTTTATAACTTCGGGGAAAGGGTCAGTGATGGTTTTCTGCAGGATTCGGATCAGATCGTCCAGGTAGAGAGCAAGGTTCCCCCCGCACACCTCCACTAGAAGCACCGACACTTTCAGCAGCGCCAGACGCAACTCTTCCGCCGGTTCTACTCTCTCTTTCCCCCCGAGTCGCTGCGCCGTTAGAGCCGGAACGACATAAGGCAGTGAGCATTCTGGCTTTGACACGCATCTGATGAAGTCTTCAATGAGTTCAATCGCAGCTTCTCGGCATCTTTCCATCGGGTCTGACAGGCACTTTAGAAGCGCCTTCAGCACGCACGTGAAAACTTCCTGTAACACGCCACTTGACAAGCCTTTGTCGACGGTTTCTTTTTTGATCGTCTCCAACGCGCATGTCCTTTTACTTGGCTCGCCTTCGTTCAGACATTTCAAGTGTCGGCTTAAAGAGTTGAGAATTGCAGAAGCAGCAGCTCGATCGTCTCTCGCCGTCGCCATTTCTACACGAATTTGTTGCGTAGTTGCTATGGTGATCGTTTTTCTAGCGTCGATTCTGCTGGTGTGTATTGTGTTACTGTGCCCTTCTTGTAGTAAATAATAATACTTATACCGAATATACAGCATACAGAGCAATACAACAACAATTCCTATTTATTATTATTATTATTATTATTATTATTATTATTATTATTATTATTATTATTATTATTATTATTATAATAATAATAACAATCATCATCATAATAATAATAATAACAACAAGTCATTTTGGTTTTTTTTTGGCGGACGTATTAAGTATTAAGAAATTAAAAATGTAGAAAATTAATAAATTAATACATAAAAATAAAAATAAATTAATTAACATTTTCAGTTTTTAATTAAATACCCCGACATCTACCATTGACTAGTTTTAATAAGTAACGTATGACAGTGCAGCTAGAAGGACAAATGATGAAAACCAGAATGAGTCGGTCGTCTGTCATATCGTCTTTTTCGTCCCATTAATTCTTTGTTTGACTCCCAAAATTATGAATAATAAGAATTCATGCAACAACAACAAAAAATGATGAGATGAAACACTCGATTATTGCACATAACGTACGGAGATATTTTTTTTCTGAGAGGATAGATAGATAGATATATAAATAGATACACACACACATATATATATATATATATATATATATAGATAGATAGATAGATAGATAGATAGATTATAAGCAGTGACGAAACTAATCAGTATCTGTATATGATACATTTGATACAAAATGATAATATATGTCTGTATTTACAATAAGACAGCACAATAAAGTGCTTTATTTACTCAATTGTTTTTTAATTTCCAGCAAGAAAAATTGTATCAAATGTTTCTTTGACTGGTGAGTATTATTTAAAACTCTAAAAGTAGTCATTTAAAGCACATAGAGCAGATTTTTTTTTAAATGTGCGATTAAGTTGAATAAATTTGCAGCCCTATATTATATTTCGTTTTGAAACCTATGAAATAGCTTACTATACACATGTAAAAAGAAAAAAAAATGTTTATAGATCACGTGATATTAAACTACTTGTTCTTGAAACACAGCCTCAGCAAAGTATTATTCGTCCACTAGGGGGAGATGTGAGTCCGCTTCTCCCTGGCTGAGCAGCAATGGCACTCCACTAACACAAAAGGCCCAATTAATGTTTAGTTGACGTCTTGCTAATGTTTTTTTAAGTCCACGTCCTTTAACTTAACTTTTTACTTTTCCACGTTCTCTTTATAGTGCACTGCAGCTCTTTGCAGGTGATTTGACATGTGATTATCTCTTTGGGGTCTTTAACATGACTGTCTCTTTTGGTATATTTCTTTGTATTTGTTTGCTATGCTTTAGGTTCTGACTAGGGTAGTGATACTAGTAGTGCTTCTACAAGAGACACTGGTATATTTTGGCAAATTTGAATATTTTATTACTGCTGAATGTAATTATTATATTTGGAAATGCCTCCATTTAAAAAGGAGGCACTTCTAAATAAAAAAAGAGAGAGATTTCCTGGTATACCGGAGCACAACATATTTGAATTAGAGGTTGTTGCATTTAATTTAGCATACACCAGCACAAAGAGACTAAATCTTTTCTGAAGGCCTTGAAATTCACTTGATTCATTTCCATAGGATCCATTCAAAAGGATATACATATATATATATATATATATATATATATATATATATATATATATATATATATATATATATATATATAATATATATATATATCCCTGATCTATTGACAATTAAATTAAATTGTTATAATGAGCTTTGTCCGACATGTTGTGTTGAAATATTCCAATGATATCCTTGTTTTGGAACTGTGCCTGTCCTGACTCTGAGCTCCATCTGTCACATATTTTGGTTTGATTGCCGGAGTTGTAAATAATTACACTGCTGTCTTTAGAAATATATGTACACAACTCATTCACTGGAAAGAGTGATGTGACTGCCATTTATATTGGTGGTAGGTATTTAATTTCTGCTTTTAATCTTGTTAAAGGAGTTTCAGGGAAAGTTAATTTAAAAAAAAAAAACACTAGTTTGTTTTTGTTGTTTTGGTATATTTAGCACCCAAAACATAACATTTATATGACAATATATGGATAATACTAATGGAACTTGTCATGGTACTATATTTGCTCTTGCTTAGAATATCTAAAGTATCGCAGAATCTCTTAGAATCCTAATCAATGTATTAACACTACCCTCATTAATATTATCATCAGTGGAAGGAAACCTATTCATATTTTGGTAGAAAAACGTTTCTAAGCATAAAAAGACGGTTTGCAATTTCAACCAATCCAATTCAGCTCAATAATGAACTCCATGTCTGACCAGACTCTTAGTGGGCAACTGGAAATTCACCCTTACTTCCTGTTTTTAAAATGTATATCAATATTGTGGCCGGGCTTCACATCTGTTAGTAGCACATTCGGACAGATGTTAGAACACCTGTATATACATATGTATAAACACACATACACATAGACATGTATACATATGCATACACGTATACTTATGTACACACACAATAAAATAGAAGAAAAATAATAAACAAATAAAATAAAAGTTTAAATAAATAAATAAATAAATAAATAAATAAAGATCCATATCTTTTCTGGGATATGGAAGTTGCATGTGCTCCCAGACAGTGCATTAAACCAACAAAACAGTATTACGACAACAAAAACAAAACTGAAAACTATCTAACAAATGTTCTTACTCTTTAATGTTCTTCATCATTAACTATAAATTATGGTTAGTATGGGGTGGCACTGTGATTTCCCAAACCCCCCCTGCAGAAGGTAACCCGTATTTGTGACAGATCAGCATGGTGAAGTTGTGCAATACGGATAAACACAGTTTTTCGCTATTGCAGTTTGTGTTTTATATGCGTCACCCAACGTGTGTGTGTGTGTGTGTGTGTGTGTGTGTGTGTGTGTGTGTGTGGTTTATGCGCCACTGACTACAGATCTATACTGTAAGTATGCACATGAAGACGTCATCGTGCGCGTCCGTGCGCGCGGCGGCCTGAAGGGGGGCCGCAGAACTGCGTCGGTAAATCAGGGCAAGTGTGGGAACACGAAACACAACCGTGAACAACGCAACACACACACACACACACACACACACACACACACACACGTGCCATCAGCACAGGATGATCCATACATTCACGTGCACGTGCGTCGGGACATTAAAGCCCTGCGTTAGAGCGTAAAACAAGCCGCTATGAGTCCGGAGGCTCAGCGCAAACGCACTGACGTCACTGACACCGAGATCTCAAGCGCCGGGAGGAGAAATCGTCAGCAGGAGAAATAAACAAGGGTACAGCGTCCGAAATCGTTTGAATTCAATCCCGAGAGCTGAGCGCGCACATCTTCAGTGGGGGGAAAAAACCGGTAAGCTGTGGGGTGCGTTTGATTCCGTTTGCGTCGAGGCTCGTGGGCTTTACCGTGCAATCGGGGGAGAATCGTGATGGCAGAAGTGCAGCAAGGGGTCTTTGGGAGGGAAGGTGAAAAATGTAGGAGGTAGCATCCGATGCTTGTGTTTTCGTATCGTCGGTGATCAAATTCCACTTGCGTTCATTGCATGTTTACAGTCGGTTTTAATGTCCGAGTTATATCTGAACAAATAACGCAGATTTTATGGCAACTAATTATCCGATGATCAGATGACAGTGATGTGCAAACACGTTTATATATATATATATATATATATATATATATATATATATATATATATATATATATATATATATATATATATTGTTGTTGCCATGTATTTTACAGTTAAATCTATGACATCTAAATGCACCCTACGAATTCAAATGACCTTTAATGATGCACACATGCATGGAGAAACCCCCCCCCCACCACCACCGCCATGACGCATCTGTTGATTTTCATCTATCTGGTGCTGGATAGAATGCCAGGGTGAACAGTCCGCTTTCCCTCTTCACTTCTCACTACAGCAGTGCTAAGATGGCCACCTCCTCCCCCAGCCTTGAAGAAGATGAGAGTCTGAGGGGCTGTGAAGTTTTTGTGCAGAAGCACAACATCCAACAGATCCTCAAAGAGTGCATTGTTAATCTGTGCATCGCCAAGCCCGAGCGCCCTATGAAGTTCCTCCGGGAACACTTTGAAAAGCTGGAGAAGGTGCGTTCCTGATACTCATTTGCTTTTTTGCAATAGCCTGCCACTGATATGAAATCAGTCATGGTAAGCCAACGCCAATTCAATTCCTTTTTTTCTTTTCTTTTTTTTTTCCTTTTTGTTTATTTGTATAGAGCTTTTAACGACGGTCTCAAAGCAGCTTTATAAGTGTAAGTTTGTCCCTGGATGAGGCTATTCAGATTGCATGTTTCTTTCTTTTGTGAAATAATGCCATTAACATTAAACATTAAACTCGATTTAATGGGCTTATAGTGTATGTATGTGTATATAAATATATACATGCAGAGAAATAGTTTGTGGTGTAATATTACCGAAAAACTCTTTTATGCAGGCAAGTAAAACAATTAAATAAATATGAATTATATGGGCAGTCAGTTGTGGTTATGATAATAGTATGATGCAGGAGAATGCAATAGATGCAAGAATGCAACTAGGTGCAAGAGGCAAAACTGTGCAAATGATTAAATCTAATAAAATAAGTTGTCGTAATAACATATAATTATATTAAAGTGCATGTGTTGGTGTTAGTGGGTTTTTTTTTTTTGGTGTTGGCAGTTGCTGCTTGGTGCTTAGTTCAGCACTCGGACAGCTGAATAGCAGAAGCTCTTAGCCCCCACCCCACCCCACTCACACACACACACACACACACACACACAGATTTATGCAGTGTAGATTTATTAGAATGGGAAGAAATGTGTTTATTAATGCAATATTGTGCTATAAACTTTTGCCAGGTTTGCAAAGTTCTGTAACTGCTGATCTCTTGGTGTCATTGGGAAATGACCCGACTCCTATGAGCTAACAGAAAAGGCTACAATACCATGTATATACTTCCCTCTGTGTTGGGCTACTGAATTTGAGGTCAGAATTTAGCACCAACAGGGTAAATCCTTGTCAGCGGTCCCAGCGGTAGTGTAATGTTGTGTGGAAGGCTGCCTGGCCACTTCCACGTTCAGTTGCCTTTTTAACAGCCAGATAAGAATCCAATTGAACACCCAACATTTTCTAGCAGAAGAGTACCCAGAGCATCATACTGCCTCCACCAGTTTATCTTGTTACCAAAGTGTATGCTGGTACCACCTTCTATCCAGGTGAAGGATGTACACACACGCATATGCAGTTAATCAGTTCATCTTTTACTGGATACAAGCTTAAATTGGGATCCAAACTTGGTATACTAGGAGAGCTGGTTAATCAAAAAAATAAAAAAATCCACCAAAATATAAATAATGAACCATTGCAATACCACTGCAAAAGGCAGATGCCAAAACAGGGTTTGTGTCCAGGAATGCCGGTGGTTTGCAAATGTGTGTGTTGAAATGCTATTAAAGGCTATTCATTCATTCATTCATCTTCTAACCGAACTTTATCCGATCTTCTTCCCGTTCGGGTCTACGGATTTAAGATCCTGTGCCTTCCCTCACGGGTGCTATACCGTTATCTCAAAATGTTTATCCCTCTGGTCATCTGGAATGGGGTCTGTGTAACCTATCTCAACAGGCATATTCGGTCTACAGTAGGCATGTAAGGCATGGAATACATACCCAACCACATGACATGGAATCACAGCCACACTGCCCCAACTCGCACATCGGCACACACACACACTGAAGCACACTCACACTTACATACAGGGTACTAGGGACTAGGCCAATTTTCCAAGGTGCCAATTATGCCTACCGTGCATGTTTTTGGACCAAGGGGTGGACCCGGGGGGAAACCGTTTGGAAAGGGGGAGGATAAACCACTTAGCTCCCTGAAACCCAGACGGAATCCACCCTAACCCGAAAAACCCCCTGAGGATACGGGGAGAACATGCAAACTCCACACACGCATGGCCGATACGGGAATCGAACCCGGACCCTGGAGGTGTGAGGCGAACGTGCTAACCACTAAGCCACCGTGCCCCTATTAAAGGCTATTAATATATACAATTAGAAAGAATATTTGTATAAAATATGTAATCGATTGAAGACGTACAAAAATGAAGCAAAGCAAAGTAAAAATAGCATCCAAATGACATCTTCTATCAACAGCCCTGAAGGAGGTTTGGTCATGATCCTTACTAATGTAACATCGTAAAAAAAAATAAATAAACACTTTATTTCCTTGTGCATATGCACATAGCCAAGGGGTGGCACAATTGATGTTCATGTGCCTGCAGCAAAATCCCAACCAATAAACACCCCTGTGTTTACTCTTAAGTCAGCCCAGTCAGTCCCTCGTGAGGCAATTATCCTAATATACAAGCATGTTTGATTAAACCGCACAGGTCAATTTTTTGCATGGGGTGGGTCTGTTTTAATGTTCAGGACTTTGTATATATTGTTTGGAATAAGTCCTGTAAACAGAGAGATCAAAAGAAAGAAATCCACTGTCCTACTGGAGAGAAGCTTTACACCACGTAGCCTGTATTAATATTAATACTATGCACTGATATGCTTTTAATATTACTTTAGACCTACGCACTCATACGACTGCTTGAATAATGAATGGGTGTGGTGTGTGTGTGTGTGTGTGTGTGTGTGTGTGTGTGTGTGTGTGTGTGTGTGTGTGTGTGTGTGTGCAGCACTTTAACGCAAGACACGTAATAGATTAACAAAGAATCGTTTTTTTACCTGAAAGAAATATAAAAAGAAATCTCTCACGAACAAATATGCCTCTGCCCACAGTACCGATAACACATTTATACATATATTCTTCTAATTGTATATATTAATAGGCTTTAATAGGCTTCAACACACACATTTGCAAACCACCTGCATTCCTGGATGTAAACCTCCCTCTTTCTGCATATGTATTCTGCAGTGATCATGGTATTGCCGTGGTTCATTATTTCAATTTTTATTTTTGGTGGAATTCTTGCATCATTTTGGATTAACCTGCTCTCCTAGTAAGTTTGTATCCAGTAAAAGAGAACGGAAATATACTGAATGATTTTACTGCTTTTAATTTGAGGGTTTTTTTTTTTTGCATTATTTAGTGTAATCTCTATATCTATCTATATATGGCATAATCTGACACCAATACAGTGAAAGGGGTCACGCGTGACCGTGTGCGAGTGTCAAAAATGTTTAAACTGGACAGTGTGATGCGCTTAATAACACTTAACTTAAGCGGAAGGGTAATGTTGATCTCTTTCCGTCTTTTGCTCTGCAGGAAGAAAGCAAGCAAATCTTGGCACGACAGAAGTCGAACTCTCAGTCAGATTCGCACGATGAAGAAGTTTCTCCTCCCCCTCCAAACCCTGTGGTGAAGGCTCGACGCAGGAGAGGGGGGGTCAGCGCAGAGGTCTACACAGAGGAGGATGCAGTCAGCTATGTCAGGAAGGTGCGATACATACACACACACACACACACACACACACACACACAAAATCATATTTTTGTATTGCAAATGAATAACTAATTCGTTCCGTCCTTCCCTCTGCGTGACCTGATAATCATTGGTTTAAAAAGCCAAGCTTGATAACAAATAGCGTTGTTTGATTTAATACCAGGGTTTCACTGATTTGCAAATTCCTTGTTCACTTGATCAGTGCTTTCTATAGTAGGTGCAGGTGTACAGACTTTCTCATTTCCTTTGCCAGAACAATTTGTGGTGCAGAATGTACTCAGGACGCAGCATATTCTCTTGGCCGCCTCTGTCCGCTTGGCTTTGTTTGCGGGGCGGAATTATGTTGTCGATGCTACCGATTTCCACTCCCGCGATTGCTGTAGTTTTGGATACCGCAACGACTGGGATTGAATAGGGATCATTTCGCTGGTAGCTCAATGGTTTGGCCTGTGGAGCTCAAGATCGGAGGTTCAAATCCCAAATGGCACCACCCCCACCAAGATACTACAAGTGGGCCCTTGAACAAGGACCTTAATCCTCAATTATTCAAATTGCTCTGGATTAAGGGTCGTTTGTCAAATGCTGTAAGTGTAAATTCGCTTGTTCAAATAAAATGCATAAAGAACTTGCGAATGTATGAAAGCCTAAAGGGCTACCAATATTCACACTGTAGGAGCCGATAGAGATCATGCCATTTGGTTTTGTATCGTGGCTGTGGTTGTACGCTAAACTTGTCTTGACTGGATTTTGAGAAAACAGTCATTGTTCAGGAGCATCTCTTGGTCCGCCTCTTAAGTAATGAAACCAAGATGAATTCTGCCTCGTGCTGCTTAAGAGAAACGAGAGATAAGTATTCTTTTTGCTTTTTGCATAATAGGAACACTCCCACAAGACCTGCTGGTTTGAAGAGGCTCCGACCAGTTGTATAGCCATCACATTCTCGCCCTTGTCCAAGATGTTCAGATTCTTATGTTTGCCAATTTGATCTTCTTCCAGGACATCAAATATGAGAAAAGACTGCATGATATATTCTACCCCTTCATGGCTTCTTATGTAATAAGATAATCAATATACCTGCCCTTGAATATATATGAAATATATATATCATACACATTCATGGGCATGTATATTGACTATCTTGGATCTCTGGTATCTGTAGAGGTAAGCCACATTGTCAGAATGAAGCACAAAAGCAAGGCTATATATATATATATACACACATTATATATTGTATATGTGTGTAAATGTATATATGTATATAGCCTTGTTTTTGTGCTTCATTCTGCAGATATCACATGGAGTTGTTTATTTATCTAGTTTTCAGGGTTCTAGAAAGTGCGTTGCTGGCACTCATGATGTATATTGTTATGGGCATGCTTTATTGTTTTATATATGTTTTTTTGTAAATAAATAATGTACCAGTAGTATTTCTTATTACTGCTACTATTGTAAAGGGCTCTGTCTTCTAACACTCTTGGTTAATAGAGTTATCCTGCCACAAGTCTTGATATTGCGTTCTGGACTATTCTATAGACTGTTACTGCCCCCTTGTGGCAGTATGGATTATATTCGAACATACCATAAGTGTGTAATAAGAAGCGCGAGTTGTTAGTTATACTAGTTTGTATAATATGGTGTGCAACAAGAGTTAAGAAGAAGTGGGAGCGTGCGTTTGTGTGCGTGCAGATAAAAGTGAGTGTATGTTATTTAATTGTATTAGGCATTTATGTTTATGTGTTTTGTGTTACCATAATTAGGGCCCAAGCACCTGCAGTGTGCAGGACCCACTTGTTTTCCTATTCGGGCCCAAACACTGCACTGCAGTGACATTGCGCCCCCAGGGAAATTTAGCTGTATAACTCACACTTGCACATAGAATTATAAAATGTGCATGTCACGGGTTCTGATCCACAGGAAGTGAGTTATTAAGAGTTGTTTGAAAAACGCACCCAATGGAATGTGCCATGCTAGTCCTAGAGAACTGACACAGCCGCCACCAATACGATCTCAACAGTCCGATGATGCAAAATCGCCAGGGGAATTTTGATATCTTAAACGGTTCACCTGTGGAGAGGCCGTAAAGTTATGTCAAATAAAATGAAACAAGAAATATTTAACAACTTCAGTGTACATTAAGTGATCTACATGACACCATAGGATTATGTTAAGAGTCACTAGCTGATCACAATGATATCACATATATGAGTGTCGGGTATAGCGCCACCAACTGGTAGGAGAAAGTGGTCATTTTTTGAAGTCGCTCGAAAAAATTTTTTTTTTACTTTTACCCGAGATCGTCCTTTATCGGTCAGCAGAATGAGAACACTTGGGATATTTAATATTGGAAGGGAATTTGTGCTACCTTGAAGCCAGTTGCCATAGTGATCTTTTAAATACGATCATAATAGAATAAAAACATGTTCTCATATCTTACGACTAAAAAGGCCTGATGTACTGGTGTGAAGCCCAAGGACAGTGTAAGATGTTCTGAGGACGGCCAGCATGTGTGGACCCCGGGTGTGGTACAGAAATTAAAGGAAATTCAATAAGGAACTTTGCTTATTTTCATGATTTTGTGATGCTCGCGTGGCTCACGACATTATTCTCAATGTTTTTTTGAAGGACAAATACTCAATTCTAGTGCCTAATAATAGTGCCTGCAATACTCAAGATTACCAGTAGATAGAAGAAGATGAAACATTAAGTAATCCAATATGTAATCCAGCGCTTTCTGACTGAATGAATGCTACGCGCATAGTGCGCGTACGCCATTTCTCTTGTTGCTGACTTTCAGTCTGGTAAGCAAGCCTTATGTTAAAAGCTGTTGTGAATACCGTGTTTTGGAAAATCAATTCTATGTTCACAAAGGTGCGATAACGCATTTTCTTATGAATGGGACGATACGAGATATAAGAAATAGATTGAGAATAATCTCAATGATGTATTAATTAATGAAAAGATAAGGCTTTGGAGGGACAAAAAATTGTTTTGACGGCCGCAAAGAAATTTTAATGTATAAAAAACCCCCGAGTTTATATCAGGAAACACTGAAACTGTGACCTGTAGTACTGACAACATAACTGAACAATTATAATATATTATATGGAAACAATGATAATAGGATGTGTCATTCTGATAGTGAAGACATATTCATTCACACAAATACCTACTTTTGAGAGATGAATGTTATGATGTTATGATGTATATATATATATATATAGCCGATATATTACGGACGGTATAGCCGATCCGCCCAGGTGGATATGTGGTCTAATGGGGATGAATAGGGTGGATGAATGAGGAATATTACTTTTAGTTAGGTTTGGATGTCTCTGAACGTCTCATATTTTGGATGTCTCATATTCTGTGATACCTCCGAACATGCTTATGGCCCTGTTGCTTATCTTCAAACCAAGGATCAGGAGAAAGTAGTCTTATTTTCTTCTGTGTTATTGTTTCTGATATCTGATGCAACTTTGTTTCTACTTGTTTGTAGAACCACATAGACCTGTTTGGATATGATAACGAAATAAATAACGAAATAAATCTTCTGTGGAAGCATATTCAGTGGGTTTTGACTGACTTACCACGGTGATTCATTTAACCCGAACCACATTAGGAACACAACAGCTATAATATACAATAAAACTAGTATCACCGTTTCCATAATGGTCGATAAATCATCTACAATCTGAATTTTAGCCATGCTTTTTCCTTTAGTAAGGTAGGAGATACATTAGTGAATGCATGGTTAAAGTCCCTAAACCGCACACGGTGCATGGTCCTAGTGATAAGACTTCTGTTTTTTATTTATTCAATTTTAGCCAGATTAATTCAAACATTGTTTCTGTGTATCCAGGTAATCCCAAAGGACTACAAGACAATGACAGCCTTGGCTAAGGCCATTTCTAAGAATGTGCTTTTCGTCCATTTGGATGACAACGAGAGGAGGTAAGTGAAATGTGTACAATAATGTTATATTTGTATAAAAATTTCATTTATATGTGCTTTAAAAGTCTAAAATGCTCTTTATGTATTGACCTCGAGAATGCCATAAATATGAGTATAATATTTTTTTCAATAAAACACATTTAAAAATGAATTGATTTCAAGTGCTAGACTTGAAATCAATTGTGCTAGTCCTAGGGTAAGTAATTAACGGGGACAACGCACAATTGAGCTAGCTCTATTTCCAGTGTCACGATTTAAATGCCATACAAAATGAATGAAAGTATTTTAAAGTAGATCTGCTTATGTTGTATTTGATCAGAAGTGACCAACCAGCGGCTCCCGAGCCGTAGTTCCCGCGGCTCTCTTGCATTCATATCAAAGTTTGTGTATATGTTTATCTTTAATGTGTGTGTTCGCTTCGCTTGAGTTCAATACAATATTTTCGTCAAATGCGCAAGTGCAAGTTTCCCAGTAGACGCAAGATCATTTAATTCAATGTTTCACAAATAGTAGGCTCAACGACATAAAAACATAACAAAGCACATGTAGAGCTTGAACCCAGTGGCTGTTAGTCTCTGACTGGTTGCCACACCTGCATTACATTTAAGCGTTACTATATAATATTAGTCAGTGTGTTAGCTATAGAAGACAGTGCTCACTGCTCAGCACTCTTCCAGTCTGCAGGAGCAGAGAGCACTGCAGGGACATAGACAGAAGGTTACAGTGCCAAGCACAGGGACAGCAACAAAGCAAAAATATTGTATTTATATCAATATAATTATATCAGTATAAATATCAATTATAAATGTGTTCCTGCAATTAAAAGCAACTAGTTTGTATAATTTTTTTTCAATAAAATACATTTAAAAATGAATTGATTTCTAGTATTTATATTCCTTTGTCTTTTTTGAACTACACTAGAATCCCCCTGCTTAAAAAAAAAACTTTTACTATGAGTAAATCTTTAATGAGCTACTTTTTACTTCTACTTGAGTAAATTTTTAGTAAACTTTTTGGTAACTTTACTTGTACTTGAGTCAAATTTCATAGAAGTAGCAGTACTTTCACTTGAGTAAAAATTGTAGTGGTTCACCCAAACTGGACATTTGGGAAAAGTTCATTTTAAGGATTAGTCTTCAGCTCTCCTTAGATTAGTCCTTAGATTGTTCTCCTGCGCTTGTAGCTCATCCATCCAGACATTTTCACCCATAAGATTTGCATTTTTGCTATTCGCACCATTCCGCCATTCTGTGTGAACTCTGTTAAACTCTGTGAAAACTGTTGTGTTTGTGAAAATCGCAGCTAGTCAGTAGCTTCTTGGCTACTCAAGCCTGTCCATCTGGTAGCGACATACATGCCACAGTCACAGGGATCGAACTTCTTCATTCTGATCGTTTATGTGAAACTTTATGTGAAACTTGTATATAAAAATTCCTTTATATTACATTGACCTTTTTTTTATTGATTGGCTGATAAGATCACTTTCTGATCTTTCTTAATAACGAAGATGATATAACTGATATGATGTGTACGAAAGTAAAATTGCAGAAACAGCAGGAGACATTTTTTGCCTTTTCATATCTTTTTTTTGGTCTTTGCACATATTGTGTGATTCTGTGGTGTTTTTAGGACAGAGAGAGAGAGAGAGGGTTTTTGATTGTCTTTGCACATATTGTGTGATTCTGTGGTGTTTACATCTAGGAGAGAGAGAGAGAGAGAGAGAGAGAGAGAGAGAGACAGAGAGAGATTACTAATGGCTGTCATTTTCTCTTTTCCAGTGACATATTTGATGCCATGTTTCCTGTCACACACATTGCTGGAGAAACAGTCATTCAGCAAGGTGGGCAAAACTAATTAGCATATTAGCATATTAGCACAGGAAACTAATTAGCATATTGTCATATCAAACTAATTGGCATATTCTAGATAGTTGTTTCAATCTATGATTTTACACCGGGTCATAAAAACCCCTTCAGGATGAATGACAGGATTATACAAAGAGCAACCTTTGCATTTATAAGGGGAAAGGGACTTGCTGAAGAGCTTAGCATTAGCATTGGCAGCATGGTGGTGTGATTTGAGCTCATGATCTTCTGATGTACTTGGACTAGAAAGTCCTGACACTGTGTGGTTACCTTCATGTTTCTCATGGTAGGTGATGAGAGGGGAGAAGATGGGTACACTGCTGCTATCTTAATGCTAGGCAGTGTTACTGTAGTGGACAAGTGCACAATTATGGCATTGAGCAGGACTGTTGTTGTTTACTCCCTTACCAGTTGGTCTTGAGCTGCATCAACGCTAATGGAAAAGTACACTGTAAAGCAGCAGAGACCGAGACAGTTTCTGTGAATGTATTTATTTAAAATAAACAAGCACAAACTAAAAGACTATGACTACCTCGGTCATGCTTTTACGAGCCACATGCAGCTCTCACTATCAGAAGCCTTATCATTAGGACCATGTGCCGTGTGCGCTTTAGGGACTTTAACCATACATTCACTAATGTATCTCCTACCTAACAAAAGTATCCTCGATGAAGGCTAAATTTCAGATCGTAGATGTTTCATCCACCACTAGGGAAATCATGATGCTAGTTTTCTTTTGCCTAAATTCAAAGGTAAATTTGTGTCAGGGTTGTGAATTATCCAGGATGCAGAATTATTCTTTTGCGCAAAAGCTAGTGATCTGAAATTGTAGAACATACTGTAGGGAAGCCTTTACTCCTGTCTCAAGTCAAGAGTTTTTATTGTCATTACAACTGTATATAGCTGACGCAGTACACAGTGAAATGAGACAACTTTTCTCCAGAACCCTGGTGCTACACAAAACAACATATAACACAACATATAGCTACAAGAACACAAGGCTGAGGACTAGACTAGGTTTCTTTTAGCTACATAAAGTGCATCGTACAACTCAGTAGTGTACAACTGAAAAGTAAACGATTCTGTGCTCATATATATATATATATATATATATATATATATATTTTTTTTTCTTCTTCTTCTTACTTGTGAGAGTAGTTTGAACGCAAAGAACCTTCCAGTGACTTTTATTCAGCAAGTTTAATAACAAAATTAACTGGAAATGTTGAACGATCTCGCTCAAATTGCATGATACATGCTCTACTGGCTCTCACCGGAAATGACATCGGCATCATTTTCAACAATTGGAAGAGATGTTTTAAATGACTAAAACACAATTACTTATGGGACAAGAAGGCCTGAACCCCTAACCTGGATTACTGTGTAGCGGCTGTGTTAATGTGTGTGCTGGTGTGTAAACTGGGATGTTTTTCCATTTAAAAAAATAGAATCGAATACAAAAGAAAACACATTTGGATTCATAAACATTGTGTAAACCATTTTCTTGGAAGGTGTGTGCTCTTTAAATTTCCCGCTGCCTCACTGATTCTTCTTTTCCTTTCAATCTCAGGTGACGAAGGGGACAACTTTTATGTAATTGACCAAGGAGAAGTTGATGTAAGTAACCTACACGTGTGTCGGAAGTATTCACATTCAGGACTCGCATTCGATGTCTTTAAGGACATTATGGATCGAGTACAAACCAATAGGGTATCGGAATGGTATATGTTTTTACTCCTCATCCAATAACAATCACATTCACTCTGTCTGGATGGAAACATTTATCTGGATAGGTTTTTTTTTTTTTATTACTTTGAACGATGGCAAGTCGTAATGAAAACGAGCTGAAATGAAACAGTAGTAACGAGGGCTATTTTTAAAATGCAAGCAGTAGAAAGAACAGATAATTGCACGAAAATGTAAAGAGTAGAAGATTAATGTCAGTTGAAAAGTAATTACTCCAGTAAAATGTAAAAAAAAAATTCTATTTAAGTAAAGAAGTATTTGGATTTCATTACTTGACACCTCCCGTAACCTATCTAGTGGACTGCATTGAAGCGTATACGTATGGTTGCAGTTGTCACATCGGCTCTGGAACATTTACACTGTGTGCTCAGAATATGTCCCGGGTCATCAGTTCAATAGTTTTGCGTCTGTAAGCAATTAAATTTTGATTTGGAATAGATAAGAGTATCATCATGTGATATACACAACTCATTTCATAATAGTTTTAAATGGTGCTCTGTTATAAACTAAATTTGGGACTGAATATTATTTAACAATCCTCAGCCGGTTTCAGCCTTTTCCCTGGAGCTCTCGGCAGGATGGCCTGTTTTGAAGCAGGATAGAGATTTACAACAGGCTTTGTTTTAGCTCAGAAAGCCTTAAATGGATGTGCAAAGATAAGGAGTTGAAATTGCAGGTAAACATGGAAATAACTTTTTTTTTTATTTTTTTCAGAGATTTATGTATAAAGATGCTTATTATAATGAACTAGAGTAACTATGGAACATTCTGACCAACGCAGACATCTATGATGTAAAGGGAATTTAGTGTTAAGATATGCAAATCTAAACACTACTAGAAAGATGGCTTGGACTGAAAAGGATCGTTTATCTGCTAACTATCTTCTCCTGAATGGTGTTTTTATTTTCACGTTAAAGGTTTGTGCTTGCTTTAATGGTTATATAATAAAGTCAAAATCTGGATAATTTAAGTAAAAGTAATGTAAGGGGAAAAAAATGTCTTTAAGGATATTATGGATCGAGTACAAACCAATAGGGTGTCGGAATGGTATATGTTTTTACTCCTCATCCAATCACAATCACATTCACTCTGTCCAGATGGAACTATTTATCTGGATAGGTTTTTTTTTTACTATCCGAGTGGATAGTACTCGGTTTGGGCCCCTGGGTTTGGATTGTCAGGCCGTCACAATTTGGCCCTTGGTCAAACTCGCTCAAATCCTTACGCTTGACATTTATTCTGCTTTTAACCCAATCAACGCTGATACCACATCCCCTAACAGGTGCCACAATTATACTATCATGCCTGAATGTTGTATGTATGTATGTAGAATTCTTCCTTTTATCTCCACGAGACATTCAAGGAGATGACATTAGATTGAGGAGATGTAGATTGGTTCTAGAACTATTTAACCGCATTTCCTTATAAATTTATTATTTTGTGATTTACAAACAATGTAAATGTAACATTGCAGCTGTGTATAAATCCTTCACCAGGTATATGTCAATGGTGAGTGGGTGACCAGTATTGGAGAGGGTGGAAGTTTCGGGGAACTGGCTCTGATCTATGGAACTCCACGTGCTGCCACTGTGAAAGCCAAGACCGATCTCAAGCTTTGGGGTATCGACCGTGACAGCTACCGGCGCATCCTTATGGTAAATACTGCTACTGTCATAATACATTCAAATGTATGCTCATTGTTTCAAATATGCTTTCTATAATTTGTGATCTTGATTTGTATTATAGCGAAATATCTGTAGCAAATTTGTAAACCTAAATACTTCACATATTTAAATGAATTTCCCTTTAAATATTGGCAAGGGAACAGGAACCTTGCAGGGATATACATAACAGATTATTGTACTATGTCACAACATGCACACAAGAAATATTTCTGAATTTATGATTTAATACACCAAAAATAACATCCATAACATTTTTTTTTCTTCAAATGAAATTATTTAAAAATATAATACATTTACTTTTGTAGCAGAAAGTGCTGACTTGTTCAAATTAACATGTAAAAAAAATGTGATTACAAAAAGAATAATTATTACAAGAACAAACATAAAGCTCACAGTATTATTCAAACTGGATTTCAAATAGTAAAACGTTCATATTTTGGGGGGACGATGCCTTTGAATTTCAGATCAGACCTGATGAAGACGTATGGCAATAAACTGCTAGTAGCAGTTGCTAGTACTGGAGCAGGAAAAAGAAGAAAACCAGAAAACCCCGATCACAATACACACACATTCCCTCGTACATTTACATTTACAGCATTTGGCAGATGCCCTGTTCCAGAGCGACTTACAACTGAGCAATCGAGGGTGAAGGGCCTTGATCAAGGGCCCACTAGTGGCAGCTCTGTGTTGTCGTTCGGTCTTCCGGTGCAGAGGCCAATGCCTTAACCACTGGGCTACCTCCTCCCTCATTATTATGAATAAATTGCCATAATAAGCTACTCTGGTTTACTATCCAAAAGTATTTAGTTTATCTTAATCATTCATTTATTCATTCATTCTTCTACCGCTATATCCGATCTTCCCTTTGGTCACGGGGAGCCTGTGCCTATCTCTGCCTAACACAGGGGACACACACACTCACATTCACACACAAATTCATACACTATGGACAATTTTCCAAGGTGCCAATCAACCTCCCGTGCATGTTTTTGGTACCGGGAGGAAACCGGAGAACACAGAGAACCCCCTAAGGCACAGGGGGGACCTGCAAACTCAACACACACATGTCCGAGGCGGGACTTGAACCCGGACCCTGGCGGCGTGAGACATTGTGCCCCCTATTTATCTTTATCAGGGATTATATATTCTGATTGATGAATTATTTTTTTTACCTTCTCGCTTCTCAGCGTTGAAATACATTTAAGGGATTTCTGTACGCAAGAAATTCAAAAGTACGCTGGTGATCAACTGTCTAACATCCAAATGAATACTGTTTTAACATCTACTATATACACCAACCCAGCCCTGAACTCTTCCAATTGTTATAAGGGACATTGTGTCAGTGTTATGTATGAAAGTAGACTAGGGGAAAAGCACACACACACACACACACACACACACACACACACACACATTACCCTACATACTGCTACATACTGTAGGAACCTGACAATTGATGACCACCTAAAATTCTAAAATGTGTGGCTCTTGTCTCCTCAGGGCAGCACACTAAGAAAGAGGAAGATGTATGAAGAGTTTCTGAGTAAGGTGTCAATCCTTGGTGAGCACTGCTCTGAACAAACGCACACAATTACATTTACGAACATTGAGCAGATGGATTGCAAGTAATCCAGAACAATTTACAAGTGCATTTGAACTCATGACCTTCTGTCCACTGATCTACCCCTTCCACTTTTCTACCACCGCTTTCTGTGATCAACAAGTCATTCCTGGGGCATTTCATTCGATCCAAATCAGCCGTCTAAACTGAATTTGACCTAAAAAGATGAAAATGAAAGAGTTGAGTCACTATTTATCCACAATACCACTTGGCAATGCTTTCAATTTCATTCTTTTCCTACTTTCTGGCATGCACAAAAAGATCATTATTAATCTTGTTACAATTCCCAATGCCTGTGTTCTCTGATCCATACTAAAAAAACAAGTTTTTGGTCAGTAAGATAAAGACACGTCTATAAACAAGACATTCTTCAACAGCGTGGCCTTCAGGGAGAGAGAGTTTGTCAGTAGATCAATTCAGTGTGGACTCTTTGACGTCAAAGTACTCGAGCGTCACATGCTGTGCCTGAAGCTGGTGAGCATCTGCACAGTCATTAGGTTGCAGTACCCAGCCTGATAATATGAAGTTTGGGGCATGCAAACAAAGCCTGAGCCCAACAGATGCACACACATGCAGTAAAATCCCAGAAAACCCCCATTTTTATTTTAAATCCTTTAACAATTACAGTATGATTTAGCTTCTTCTTAACAAGCATTCATTCACATCTTATCGTGGTCCCAGAGTCAGTCTCTAGAACTACTTAATAGTGGAGAGTTTGTAATTAATTAATATTTAGATAAATAATTAAAAGGTTTTTTTCCGACCAACAGTTTGAGTTTGAGCCTGCATTAGGAAGAGCTTTTTTTTATATTACATTAATTAAAATATGGTATGTCTTTTATTAACATATACATGTGTGTATATATATATATATATATATATATATATATATATATATACATATATACATATATATGTGTGTGTGTGTGTGTGAGTTTATATACCCTATACTCCCCCCCCACTCCCCCCCCCCCACCAATTTTGATTCTGAAGCAGCTTTTTTTATTCTTTTTATTATTTTTTTTTTCCCACTTTTTTACGAGTGCCACCTAGTGTAAAAAATGTAAGTAATCAAATGTAATCAGTTTACTTTACTTTTATAAAGTAATTAAAAATTTACACTACTTATTTATTACATTTTGAATAGTGTCATTTGTATTCTGTAATCTGTAATCTATTACATTTCCAAAGTAACCATTTTATATATATATATATATATATATATATATATATATATATATATATTATAATTTATATAGAAAGAGGCAAGGTGATGGTTTATATATATATATATATATATATATATATATATATATATATCTATATATATATATATATATATATATATATTGTATATATCTCAACCATGATTACCATGATTACTGTCTTTCAGTCTTCCAGTAACAGATGGGAAATGTTTTAGCTTCATTTAATCATATTTATAGCCTATAAAGTTTGCTTATGTTTCTGTTTAATGCACTGATTTAGAGTCTTTAGAGAAGTGGGAGAGGCTGACTGTGGCTGATGCTCTGGAACCTGTACAGTTTGAAGATGGTGAAAAGATTGTTGTGCAAGGAGAACCAGGCGATGACTTCTTCATCATTACAGAGGTGTGTGTGTATGTGTGTGTGTGTGTGTGTGTGTGTGTGTGTGTGTGTGTGTGTGTGTGTGTGTGTGTGTGTGTGTGTGTGTGTGGACTACTGCGTACAGTACTTGTGCGTGTGTGTGTAGGACTAAGGTAAATAAAGTGGTCACTATGATCCTTATTTTTTTCCACATTGCTGCAAATACAAAACATTTTCATATTTAAAAAAAAGGCTGATTCTATTTTTCACCTGTACCTAGCAGTCAGAACGAGAATCAGGGATGTTTTGTCACGTCTCTACTTTTGTCTCTCTCTGTCATGTTACAAAAATCAGATGTCAAGGTCTAAAAATAAGGCAACTTTTGTTTCCAGATCAAAACACTGTGCTGTGCTTTTCTTTCTCGAAAATACCAAAACACTCTGTAGCATTAGATTAATGGCTACTGAATAGAAGACTTAGAATTGAGATCAATTCTTTTATTTATCTATTTATCTAAATATATATATGAAATAAGTCCACATGAACATTGAAAAAGACTTGTTAAATGTGTGTGTATACATGTTTATGCCCACAGTAGCTATGATGTTCTTAGCGTGTCATTAAAAATCAGAACTTGTCCGTATCTGCAGATATGGACATTTTAATATCCGCTGCTTGCAAACAGATGGGAAATGTTTTAGCTGCATTTAATTATATTTATAGCCTATAAAGTTTGCTCATGTTTCTCTTTAATGTACTGATTTAGAGTCTTTAGAGGAGTAGGAGAGGATGACTTGTGCATTTTAATATGGAGGGCATATTTTACTCCTCCTGTATCTGATAAGCAGATTCAGTGACTTTATTGAACTCTAGGGTTCATCTAGCAGTTCATCATACGCCTATAGTATTGGACATTTTCAGCGGATAAAACACCCATATCTCCCTGGTACAGAGATTTGTATTTGTTCAATTATCTTTGTATAAAGCCAGTGTTGGGAGGATGACTTTGGAAATTGTTCATATGTAACCCTATTTGTAATCTTTAACATTTTCATAAGTAGCTGTAATTTAATTACACACTTACACACATACTTCTACACACACACACACACACACACACACACACACACTTCTCAATAACTGTAAAGAATTACATTTTCTTTTTGTTATTAAATTATTAAATCTCTCTCTCTCTCTCTCTCTCTATCATTCCTAAGGGCACAGCATCTGTCCTCCAGCGCAGATCTGACAATGAGGAGTATGTAGAGGTCGGCCGCCTTGGTCCCTCTGACTACTTTGGTGAGTGCTTACAGATTACATCATAACCATAACCATATCCGTGACTATATAAAGTATATTATTTCATTTCATTAAGCACAATACTAGCAGTTTAATAAAAAATAAATAAATAACACTGCAGAGGTTAAATAAATATCCCATCATTACCAAGTCCTCTGGAAAAGCTAATAATATATACAGTGGTACCTCGGCTAATGTCTGCTTCTGCATTTTTCGGTTAAAGTCATGTTTTGTGACCAAGATTTTTGACCGGATAACGACGTTTGCTCCAGTTAACGTCTGGTTTCTAGCTGCTCCTGTCTGTCTCTCCAGGACAGTCAGTCAGTCAAGCGCACATTGATTGTAAATAGATACAATACATTATGTACAATAGATTATGCTATTTAGTGCTTAAAGTAATGCCTCGGCTAATTCCCATTTCAGCTAAAGTCACATTTTCATCTGTATTTCAAATGTGTACTCTATGGCCCAAAGTGTGCGATTAGAGCAATTACCTGACCCTCGTTCCCATACTGTCCCATAATGTCTCCTTACACTGTTGCATTATGAGTTTTGCTCAGTGGGACTGAGAAAAATATACTGTTCAACTCAGGGAAGACCTTTCCATCACATTTTGGATTGTGCTTGTGGAGAGTTTGTGCTCATTCCATCATAAAGTTGTTAATAATATCTAGTACTGGTGTCGGTGAGGAGAGGAGGCCTGGGGTGCAGTCAACATTCATCCCCAAAGGTTATATAGCAGAAGATCTTCCACTCCAGCCCATGTAAAGCATGTCGTCATGGAGCTGGCTTTCTGCACAAGTGGAACAGGCTCGGGTGGTCACCTAGTTAAAGTGAAGGGAAAATGTGGCATCTTTGGATGTTATATAGCGTCAGTGTGTCTGTGGTTTGGAGTTTTTGTTGATCACATGACACTGAATGAACAAGCTCTTACATGTTCAGCGTTGTATAGAATATATTTAGACGGATATAGCGGTAGACAGGATCTTATACCATGTGTGTGTGTTTCTGCAGGTGAGATAGCGCTGCTCCTGAACAGGCCGCGTGCAGCCACCGTGGTGGCCCGAGGTCCGCTGAAGTGCGTCAAGCTGGATAGGCCACGCTTTGAGCGGGTTCTCGGGCCCTGCTCTGAAATCTTGAAGAGAAACATCCAGAGATACAACAGCTTCATCTCCCTCACTGTCTGAGCCACCTTTCCCATAGGGTTTGGTTACATGAAATACTTCAGGATCATTCACTTTACATTTATTTAAAGGGTTTCAACCTGTTTCTCTGTGCATCATTTATCTTTTTTCCTTTTCGAAATATATATGTTTTGTGTGCCAAAACTGAGCCATGAATAATGGTGTTCAAGCTGTTTTTCTCCTCTTTTTTCTTTTGGACATCATGCGGTCTTATTTATCAATTGTAATACCTGGAGGGTCTGTGCCAAATGCCATAAATGTAAAGGAAGTAGCAGGTCGGAGAGAACGTGCACATTTACACGCAGTTGCATGCAAGTGACCTGTGAAGTGACGAGAGCAAGTCTGATGGGGGGGAGTGGGGGGGGGGTGTTATGTGGTTGGCTATGTGGTTTAATTGTATATTGCCTTTTCGTTTGGATTTTGATTCTTGTGCCATATGCTATGTAGTTTTGTGTGTGTTTCTGAAGACAAAGCTGAACTATTCAGTTGTAAACATTTTCAAAATATATTCACATACAATCAGGGGATCAAAGTATAAAGCTTGGAAACTTCACTGCAGTGAATCTCCAGCTGAAAGAAATACAAAGAGTAAGTTTCGAGGTGCGTAGCTCTGGAGTAAGACCTATTTTATTATTATTATTATTATTATTATTGAGAGTTTGCTTGCTCTATACTAATATTTCATGACTGCTTGTTTGTGTGTTTTTTGCGTGTACAGTACTTTTCTTTGGTTTAGGTAAAGAGTGATTTTATAGCATAAATACAGAAAAGCAGACATAGTCATTCCATTTTTCAATAAAGATTTAAGGTCAATAAACGAACATCTCCGAGCACCGCTGTATCTTCAACCTTTTTTTTTTTAAATGAGCATTTTAAAGAGATGAAGCGTGTTGGCACTTATATGATCATATAATCCCTTCGTTCCCAGCTGGCTTATTAGGGATAGATTTATTAAGAGTGATTTTTGAATTTAATATATACATTTGCAATCAAGTTTGTGTGCTTACAAAAATGAGCGTTGATGTTTTAGTTTAAGAGATAGAGTGGTAATAAAGTAGATAAATGTAGATGATAAATCGTTTACTTTTGCTCAGCAGTGCATAATGAAGATTTAAAAAATAAGAGACTAGTTAGACTGTAAATTAGACTATATAGCATAGAGAATATTCAAGAAGTATTGCTGATGTCAATCCAATCTTTATTCTGCTATGTGTTAATTAGTTTTAAGGTTGTTTTTTCCCCTTCCAATTATTTGGACTGAGAATATAGACAAATCTTGGGCTATTCGTGCATTAAAAAAACTGAGCAAGTGGAAACAACTATATAGACACACGCAGGTACGTGCACACCATAGGTACGTTTCCATTACAGATTTGTGTCAAACTTTTGTGATATTTCCGGAATGTAGATATAAAAAAAAAAACTGTTGCGAAATGACAGTGTTAACATTAAACATGTCATGCAACTAAAACTCGTCCTCTCGCGATGTCACTCACCAATCACACGTATATCATGTGACCTGGAAATGCGAAAAGAAAACTTTCCATTACAGTTTTGTGAATTATTCCTTTTTTCGCATCGTCAAAAAAAAACACCTCATGTGAGTGTAAAAACTTTTTTGGAATACACACAAGTTTTTCTCTATTTAAATCTGCGCATTTTGAAGACTAATATAAACACAACTAATGACACAAGGGAGGTTGAGCATGTCTTTTTTTTCTTCCTTGAATTGACGTGTGTGTGTGTGTGTGTGTGTGTGTGTGTGTGTGTGTGTGTGTGTGTGTGTGTGTGTGTGTGGTGTTTCCCTTGTCAAACAATTAAACAAAATCTAAATATCAGGACGAGGCGGGAAAATAATAGCTAATTATCCATAAAGCAAATGGTGCATTTCTCTTGCTAACATCCATGACTTATGAGCTACCATTTAGCTAAAGCAATATATACATATATACATATACATATACATATATACATATATATATATATATATATATATATATATATATATATATATATATATATATATATATATCGCATACAGGCGAACGTCACTAAGAAAACATGAAAAGCTCCGGAGGAATTAAAATAAATTGGTAATTAAGTAAGCGTTATGTTGATGGATTTAACGTTTTGTTTAAAACAAACAAACAAACAAACAAACCAGAATCCCCCTTTTCCCCAACTGAAGTCCTGTCGATCAAAATGTCAAACAACAAAATTGCAGATGGATTACACACGGTGGTGGACAAAGTACACAAACCGTGTAGTTAAAGTAGAGATATACTGGTTAAAATATTCTTCCAGTAAAAGTTCTGCCTGTAAACTTTCCCTTGAGTAAAAGTATAAAATGAATTGCCTTTTAATGTATCCAAAGTAAGGGGCATGTTTGACTCACACCTCCAGGGTACGGGTTCTTTGCAGCTCTTTCAATACCCGGGGAATTGCTGAATGCAATTCTGAGATTCAGGCCCTGGTATTACCAAGCTGCCACTCTTGGGGACCTTTAGCAAGGATTTTAACCCAAGGGGCTGCATTCCATGGGTTCTGTATCATGTCTCACCCTGTCTTCCAACCCTTCCTAAAAATCTGTAGAATAAACAATTTCACTGTGCTGTAAAGTATTAATGGTGGTTTAGTGGTTAGCCCGTTCGCCTCACACCTCCAGGGTCCGGGGTTCGATTGCCGTCTCGGGGGGGGATCCATGTGTGTGTGTGGAGTTTGCATGTTCTCTCCGTGCCTCCGGGGGGTTTTCAGGTTTTTCGGGTTTTTTTCTCCGGGTTCTCCGGTTTCCTGCCCCGGTCCAAAAACATGCATGGTAGGTTGATTGGCACCTTGGAAAATTGTCCCTAGTGTATGAATGTGAGTGTGTGTCCCCTGCGATGAGTTGGTATTCCATCCAGAGTGTATCCTGCCTTTATGCCCCACAGGCTTCTCGTGACCCGAGGGAAGATCGGATATAGTTGTAGAAGATGAATGAATGAATGCAAAGTAGTACATCATCGTTTTGCCTTTCACCTTTCTTTAAAAAAGATCATCTAGTAAATTTTTTTTTAACATACTGTAAATCTACAACCTGTTCACTATAAAAAAGCAATATATGAACACTAGATGGCATTACTATCCACTGAAAACATTGCCTGTTCTACAGCGATTCATCAGAGGATGCCTGTCTCTTCATTTTTTTCACAGGATTTTAAGACATAAAAGTTCTTAGAAATATTCCCCTAGTTAGTCATCTGGATGCACTCTCTCTCTCTCTCTCTCTCCCTCTCTCTCTCTCCTCTCTCTCTCTCTCGTCTCTCTCTCTCTCTCTCTCTCTCTCTCTATATATATATATATATATATATATATATATATATATATATATATATACACACACATACATACATACATACATATATGATAGCTGCGCTCTGACCCCAGCTTCCAAACAAGCTGGCATATACGAAGAAACAATTTCACTGTGCTGTAATATATATGGGACAAATAAAGGCTATCCATTCATTTATTCATTCTATCAAAGATTTACAAGGAATATTTTCTCTTCATGTTTTATGTGGAGTTTAATTTCACTAATAATAATCATACGCAATATTGTGCTTCAAATTTTTTTATTACTATTATTATTATACATTTGCATAAAGCATCGATGTTTGTCCATGGCCTTGTTGATTAGAGTATTAAAAACTTGAAAAGCATTCATTTAAGGTACATTTAAGAACAAATACAAATTTTCAATTTAATCACCAGTTAACAATCATGAGATTAATCATGATTAAATGTTTGAACCGATTGACGGAACTGGAGAAAATAAAAGGTGCAACTGGAGAACACTGTTCTTTTAGCTTAAAAGAATAAGCTGTCAAATTTGTGCTGCATCACAATATGAGATTAATATCATAGTTTAGTTTCACCTTCACCATTATTCTACAGCAGGGGTCACCAACGTGGTGCCCTGGGCACCAGGTAGCCCCCAAGGAGCAATGAGTAGCTCTCAGGCTTGCTATAAAAAGTGCACAACTCATCAGTGAGATGCGTCTATAATTAAAATGTGTTAATTCGTTGTTGATAGTCACTGTCAAGTGTATTTAACATAATAAATGAGTATCATTAATAATAATAATAATAATAATAATTAATATAAAGGCAAATATTGTTATTTCAGAGGAGTATTTCAAACTGGTAGCCCTTTATATGACTCGGTGTCCATGTAGTAGCTCTCAGTTACAAAAAGGTTGGTGATCCCTGTTCTACAGCATGTAACAGTTTTCGTTTACTGAAAATAAGCAAATACTTTAATTATAAGGCTGGACTGCTCTTTATGGAAAAGACAAAAAATAAAAGTAAATAGTAAAAAGTAATTGTAAAATAATAAAAAGTCAAATCAAAAACACACGTCTCGTTATATTGTTCCTCAGTATTAATGTTAGTCATTTCACATATAGCAAAACGGGTTGAAGGTGATGTAATAATGAGAAGTAGCATGTGGGATTTATAGTGGCAGTAGGTTGTAAAAGGAAGTGATATCGAATGATATTTGAATATTGTCACGCTGTGTATTTTCCGTACATGATCGTACTGACGAGTGCTCCTTTTGCGCAACCGAACCCACATCCCAAGGTGATTTATGGCTGTACGTCAGTTCATATTCACACCATCAACCTGATCAAAAACCCATTTGATAAGTGGGTGTAGATGTACCTGCCAGTAGCATTTGACAGGTGGTGAAAGATGTCCCATCTGTGCAGGATCTCACCAGGAGTCGAAAGAAATCGGAGAGATCATGATTAACTGGTCAATCTTCCTTCATGTCAGATGTTCGAAAGGCACACGCTGCCCAATCAGAGAATGCAGATTCAGTGATAAAGTTATAGTAAGAAAAAGCTTGAAATCCATTCATTACAAAGATCCGAATCTATATGTGAAAAGGCTTCCGTAAGACCATTCCTTTCCATTTCCTTACTAAATAGGTTGTTGTTTGCACAAAACCCAGGGTAAAAGCAAGCGGATATTAATTGATATTTTGTGCTTAAACAGTCAGCAAAACTTAGAAAGAACTAAATGGAAGAATGCAGCACAGTATCAAATAAAAAAAAATGCTTATTACCTTGGTAATTTAATGTATAAAGAGCCACGTTCGCAGACTGTAGCAGTCACAGCCAATGAACCTGATAATTAGACAGCAGTGGGATTACACAAGCGCACGGGTACAGGAGAACCCACATTACAAAATATTCTATCCACATGGCACAGTGGGAGCCTTTTTAAGACATAATATTCGTGCAAATGTTTTAAAGTGATTACGCTGTTTGAAATTATTATGGGAGCGTGTTGAGTTAGCGGCTAAACCTATTAGAAGCTAAGCTAAAGCTCATCGGAAAATGGTCACTTTATCGATGCGATTCGACAGATTATGAAGTCAAATCCGCCATGAGTAAATAAAAATGTTACTTGACCAATTTGCCGATTAGCGTTCACTTCTCAGAATTATTCAACTCTTTTACTTTTAATTATAATAATAATTATTATTTTTATTATGCTTATGGTGGGGAACGGTGGCTTAGTGGTTAGCATGTTCACCACAGGGTCCGGGTTCGATTCCCGTCTCGGCCATGTGTGTGTGGAGTTTGCATGTTCTCCCCGTGCCTCAGGGGTTTTTCTCCGGGTTCTCCTGTTTCCTCCCGGTCCAAAAACATGCACGGTAGGTTGATTGGCACCTTGGAAAATTGTCCCTAGTGTATGAATGTGTGTGTGAATGTGAGTGTGTGTGTGTCCCCTGTGATGGGTTGGCATTCCATCCAGGGTGTATCCTGCCTTAATGCCCATAGACGCCTGAGATAGGCACAGACTCCCCGTGACCCGAGGGAAGATCGGATAAAGCGGTAGAAGATGAATGAATGAATGAATTATTATGCTTATGTTTATTATTATTATTTCTCAACATACTCCCACCTTTACAAATGAAAAGTCACATAAGTCCACGCTCTTTTCCTCCACCGACTCCCTCTGTCTCCTCCACGTTAGTCAGACATCTTGATGCCTCCTGTCTTGCTTTGTCTGATTTATAGATCCCTGATCTGATAGCTGATAGTAATGGAACCCAATGTTACAGCCCATCCACTTCTCATTTTGTGATTATTTTCCTCTCACACGAGCGATTATAATAATAATATAATATCCTTTATTATTTGAGTTTCTGATGACTTCCTGATCTCTCCCATCAAACGCAAACCCTCTGTATACAGGATGTGTGTTTTTTTCTACACTATTCTCTAGAAACTGCATTGTGTGAAAATCCCTGGTTTCTGATATATTAAACTTCGTACCAAAAGCCATGCCATGGTGTAGGGTGATGCAACTCTGTTTAAAAATTTTTCTGAAGATCTTGATCTTGTATTTGCATCATTCTATAAATTGCTCTGCTGCCACATTATTAGGGGACTAGATTACTTTGCGAATGCGCAGGTGCGAGTGTATTGCCAATCGAGCAAGTGGATTACACATTCTGAATAAAGAGGACATTCTGTAATCAATAACAAAAAAAAAGGTTCATTTAATTATTTGTTTAATAAAAGGCATTGAGACAAGCCTCAAATTTGGAGAGTGTGTGGTGTGTGAAGCGACAGTCCAGATTGAAAATCACCTTGCAGCTGACCTCTTTTTCCTCGTAAGTGGAAACACTGTGGGCACGGAATTGTACATAAAAGGGGAACACTCCAGTGTCAATATTTCATCTTTACACTCCGCATGACGCTACTTGGACTGCAAGGGATGAATTTATCAGATAACAAGATCCGATCATTTATAAAGGAATCAAAGTGTGCTATTAAAATAGACAAAGAACACACAAAAGGTATGGTAAATACTGTGTGTAAAGAGGCAAAATAAATAATTATTTTTAAAAAAGCCTACAGTTCATTTCGCTGCTTGTCTGTGAGTCCACATGATTGGATCGTTAATGTAATTTGTGGGTTCTCCAGCAGCATGGATGGGAGGAGCATCGCAGGTACTGCTATATAAATAGGACAAGAGCAGCACTAGGGTTCAGCTGCCTTTTCACTGCCCTCCAAGACCATCCAGAATATCAGACGTGATTAACTTCTGCTTCCGTCTGCTTTATTTTTATTCCACTCACTGTTTTAAATTACGCAATGGAGCTTTTGAAGCTTTCCCTACTGGCCTTTGTTATATACGTGCAGATACACACTGGCGTGTCAAGTTTCAGTGAGGACGCTGATATCTGGTCCCTGGAGAACTGGCAGGTAAGCGCATTCCCTAAATTGGCGAAAGCCTGTATTTTATCCATGTATAAATCGCAGTAGTGGTGTTTTTTTTTTGTTTTGTTGTCAGGGCGATCCAGCAGCAAGTGCTTTATCTCTGCGCTTTGATAATCTGCTGAAGCGATCCAAAAGTCAATCACAGCAGTTCCATGGATTAATGGGCCGAAGTTTAGGTAAAACCTTGGTGTCTAAGTTTATGGGCATTAATCTGAACGTATTAAACTGGATTCGGTGTGTACTGAATCCAATTTGTTTTCCTCAGAAATTGCTCCACCGCTGCAACTTGGTCGGAAAAGTAAGAGACCCTGCATATTTCCCTCAATCACTTGATCTGTGTAGTGAATACTTTCTCACGTTTAAAACCTTTCATGTCTTTTAATTACTGACAGGAACTAATGGAGAGACGTTTGTAGGACTGATGGGTAAAAGATCTTCAAAGCGGGGTATGTAGTTTCTATACTACACACTAAATCACACAGGTCAGCCGTACACTAGCTAATATTCAATACAAGCTAGGGTTCTTCTGTAAGCTTTAGTGTGTACAACGTGCAGTACAATGTCCTAACGCGTCTTCTTTCCCTTACAGATTTTGACGAGTTTCCAGACGAGCTACAGTAATGCAGCAACATAACTGGTTTTGACTCACACTGTAATGTTTGTCTAAGTGTGTTCAGGAAAAACAGATTTCCAATAAATCTGAATTTGTTCTACTTTATACACTGAGTTTATTTAGAACGGACTGTAGATATTTTTTTTTGTAGACTTTTCTTCGCAGAGTAGTTTCAACGTATTTGAATTATGTAATGTAACGTAACTTAATTACAAAATAAAAGTAACAGTACAGTGACAGCGAGAAAAAAAAAACATGTCATTAAATTACAGTTACTTAAAAAAAACATTGAAGATCACAAATCCCAAAGACCACCGCCTAACACCATTCATTCGTCAACAATTTGATTCTGAAGAGCTCAGGTGCGAAAATATATCCCACTTTTTCCGAGTGCCACCTAGTGGACAAATGGAAGTAATCAAATGTAATCAGTTACATTTATAAAGTAATTGAAAATTTACACTACTTGTTACATTTTCAATAGGGTCATGTGTAATCTGTAGCCTATTACGTTTCCAAAGTAACTTTCCCAACATTAGAGATGAATGCCATAAATGAAAAAGTATTGGTGCGGCAAAGTTAGTGGTGGATAAATCACAAATGCAAATACCCTATTTAAATGTCACTGCAGTAAAAGTGCATTACATCCCATCCATTTTTACTTGTAGTACTTGTAGTATACTTTTAGTATAGTTACAAGTGCCTGCCTTTTACTCAAGACTTTAACATTAAATGCAATGTAATGCTCCATTGTCTTTCTTACATTAGTGACGTACTGAAATAAGTTCAAATGTAAAAATGTGCTGAAGTAACAATAGCTGTCATTTGGGTTTGAGATTATACAATGCACATGTGAAACAACCGATCTGAATTTCAGGTTTAATTTCCTGTAAAAAACGGAGTTTTAATTGAGCAAATAAAACTGGAAAGGAAATATGTAAAGTAAATAACAATTAATATGTGGTTACATATCACTGCTTGCAAAAGCAAGCCAGTTAAAGCTGCATTTTCTATTAATCTCACTTATAAACAACAGCCATTACCTGAAAAAAACAAAACAGAAAACAAAACATGTCCAGGTTCACGGTGGTTTAGTGGTTAGCACGTTCGCCTCACACCTACAGGGTCGGGGTTTGATTACCGCCTCCTCCATGTGTGTGTGTGGAGTTTTTGTATGTTCTCCCCGTGCCTAAGGAGGTTTTTTCGCCGGGTTTTCAGTTCTCCTGCGGTCCAAAAACATGCACTGTAGGTTGATTGGGACCTTGTTGTGAAATTTGGCAAATTGGACTTGGAAATTGTCCCTAGTGGGTATGAATGTGTGTGTGTGTGGGTTGTGTGTGTCCATCCAGGTTGCCAATTGGGGGGGGTGAAACCATTGGGGCAGGGTGTATCCTGCCTTAATGCCCATAGACGCCTGAGATAGGCACAGACTTCCCGTGACCCGAGGGAAGATTGGATATAGCGGTAGAAGATGAAAACATGTCCACAATTCCGATCTCTATATAATTTACAGGGAAAATTGCTTTCTCCTATATATATATATATATATATATATATATATATATATATATATATATATATATATATATATATATATATAGTATATATATCTATATATATATATATATATAACTTTTTTTTCATTATCCAACTACAATCAATCACATTTACTCTATCTGGATGGCGTGATTTATATGGATAGAGTTAAATAAAATGAGCTGAAATGAAATAGAGAAACGAGGTTCTCTCTCTTTTTTTTCTTTTAAATGTAAGGAGTAGAAAGTACAGATAATTGCTTACTAGAAGTGTTTAATGACTTTACTTGATAATTACTTTTTAGAAGTAAAAATTCTACTCAAGTACAGTAATGCAGTATTTGCACTTTGTTACTTGACACCTCTGCCTTCGATTTAGCCTACTGTATCACATCATATTGAAAAGGGCAAAAAATACCAATAAGGTCCAGCTTTTAGGTATCTTCAGAGGAGGCCATTGAACTGGAATAATATATTTACCGAATCGGTGTTTAAAATGCAAATTCCGTTAACTTTGTCGTCCACAAAGAAATATAACGATTTTAATTCAAGACATCAAAAGTCAAGGTGAGACAATCGTGACAACCTGTGAGTAAGAGGGAAACAAGGTGCGGAGATTTACAAGGAAAATGAATAAGGGGTCGACTTGTGATACTTAATGAAGTGAGAAACCTCCTTTTGCATGAGTTGACATAAGCAAATGCTATTGAAATATATCAGCTATAGAACCAATAGATCAACACGACAACACACTGGGGTACTGTCTGCACACAACGCACCATGCTGAGATTGCAGAAATATAAATGTTCGGTTCCTCTACGCATATACGCAGGGGTTAGTGTTCGAGAGGTTTCACGTATGTCAAACTCCTGCATCTGAAGTAAAAAAAAAAAATGAAGTCATAAGGTCTCATATCCTGCAATGACTATATGAAGCGACTTAAAGCGTTTTGTATTGTAGATGTCTCCAGGATGTCGGCTCTGACTACATCTTTGTGTTTCCCTGCCATTCAGGCTTCCTACAGCGTTCTAGGTTCGAGTGAGCGCAGCATTGTTATCTTTTCAAATGTTATTTCATTGTTAATATGATTTCTTGACATTCTGAAGGTTTTCTATTTTCTTCGCACACACGATTATGAATAGGAACCGTTCCTATTTCATTCTGTTGAGAAATGTACGTAATGCCAGCCACTATTTTAGCAGCAATAGCTAATAGAATCCTAACAATACTCAGATTAATAGAGCTTAACACTAACCTGGCAATAGTTGCAGTTTTTATGCATTTTAACCACTGCATATAGAGCTTTCTATATGTTTCTTTAGTCGGAAAACGGCCGCTACGGTTATGAAGTGACGTGCGTGCGTTGAATACGAGCACGAGCTGCAGATGATGGCGTTAAGTGACGTTAAGTGAGCGGTGTGAGCGCCCCCTCTGGTGAGATGCAATGACTGACAGGGCGATAATTACTTTTTATTTTTTCCACAAAGCAATCTGCAAATGCAGTGTAAAAACATGAACCCTACTACAGCCTAGTTAGCCACAATTTCTCCTTCAACTTAAAAAAAAGAATTCTAAAACATATGTACTTGTTTGCCTGTAAATGACTTGTATACTACACATGTTATGCAGTTTCAAATTACAACTATGAACTTGTTTGAATGTAGAAGAGCTTACTCGAGCAATGCACTGGTTTTATGCTTCAAAATGCATTTCAATATGTTTGTAAAAGAAAAAAAGTGTCCATTGTACGATGCACTGACGCTATGAAGTTTCAAAATACAACATATTAACATGTTTTAATGTAGAAAATGAATACTTGTAAAAATAACATATGGACTCTTATATAGCAGTTGTGTCATCACCAGTGTCGGTTTGGTAACTAGTTACATGTAACGGCGTTACATAACTGAATTACAAAATAAAAGTAACAGGAATCCATTACAGTTACAGTGAAAAAACATGTAATTAAATGTGAAGGCCGGTCCACAAACATTTTCGTCCGCATTGATGAAAGTGATTCTGAAGCAGCTCAGTTATATTTATATAGTTATATATATATATATAGATATATATATATATATATAGAATATATATATATATATCTATAGATATATATATATATATATATATATAGAAAAAAAATATATATATATATATATCCCATTTTTTTTCCGAGTGCCCACCCAGTGGACAAATGAAAGGAATCAAAAAGTAATCAAATGTAATCAATTACTTTTATAAGTAATTGAAAAGTTACACTATTTATTACATTTTGAATAGGGTCATTTGTAATCTTTAATCTATTATTGGCCTAAATGACAAACTAATTGAATATTTAATCGCGTGGCTTTCTGGTGAAAATGCAGGCCTAGTAGCCCTACAGTGAACTGTTTATAAGACGACATTTTGGCTTTAAGATCACCGACACTGCACAGAGAAAGGTACCCAGATAGCAAAACACACTTGGGCCAGATCTGGTTAGATTGTCACATGCCTGTGTTTTACCCCTCGGCCCGCATCCTTCTGCCGCACTCAGACCATATGATTTATTTTTAAATATCTCCTGAATCAATCAATCAATAAAATTAAAGTTGATATATCACACAAAAACAAATACTTTCAAGTACCATCAAGATACACATCGCAGGAGAAAGGGGGGAGGGGGTAAACCGGTTTAACTGCCAGTGTTGGGGAGTAACTAGTTACATGTAACTAGTTAATTACAAAATAAAAGTAACAGTAATCCGTTACAGCGAAAAAACACGTAATTAAATTACAGTTCATTTAGAAAAAGTTTTCCGAGCGCCACCTAGTGAACAAATGAAAGTAATCAAATGCAAACAGTGACTATACTTTTATATAAAGTAAATGAAAAGTTACACTACTCATTACATTTTGAATAGGGTCATTTGTAATCTGAAACCTATTACATTTCCAAAGTCACCTTCCCAACATATGAATGTCTTTGGAGTGTGTGTGTCCAAAGTAGCGTATATGAATGAATTCCATTTCCCCCTTGCTTGTCAGTGTTAACTTCTATGATAGTATTATATTTAAAGGTGCACTAATAGCCAGAAGTAAAATAAGTTAAAAGTTTTCTGACTATCTTGAGGGGGCACGTTCGCCTCACACCTCCAGGGTCCGGGTTCGATTCCCGTCTCGGCCATGTGTGTGTGGTGTTTGCATGTTCTCCCTGTGCCTCAGTTTTTTTCTCCGGGTTCTCCGGTTTCTCCGGTTTCCTCCCGGTCCAAAAACATGCACAGTAGATTGATTGGAACCTTGGGAAAATTGTCCCTAGTGTATAAATGTGTGTGTGTGTGTGTGTGTGTGTGTGTGTGTGTGTGCCCTGTGATGGGTTGGCATTCCATCCAGGGTGTATCCTGCCTTAATGCCCATAGACGCCTGAGATAGGCACAGTCTCCCCCTGACCCGAGGGAAGATCAGATAAAGCGGTAGAAGATAAATGAATGAATATCTTGAATGATAGGTGTCTTGTCCAATGTCTTGTCCAATGTCTTGTCCATGCAAGCCAATATTAGCTCATTGCTCAATTACGACTGCTATAATATTCTTCACCACTAGATGTCTCTCTGTCTATATGTTTTCATAGAGCATTTAAGGCCATAGCCTTAACGGTAATTCGTCAATGGTGTCCTGGTCAAAATTGGACTATGGTGTGCTTTGTTTTGGGCCCGTCGTATCATATATGAGAAGAGATAAAAAAAAAGGGGGGGGGGGATGATTAAAAATAAGGACCATATAATCAATTGGACTGATTAAATGTACACTAAATTAGTTAAGGAGAAAACAGCGCAATATTTTCTTTTTTTTTTTTTAATTATGAAATATTATGTAATCATAAATGAGAGGAACCGTGGCAACATTCATTTTAACATAAGATTTCATTCATTCATTCATCTTCTACCGCTATATCCGATCTTCCCTCGGGTCACGGGGAGTCTGTTTCTATCTCAGGCGTCTATGGGCATTAAGGCAGGATACACCCTGGATGGAATGCCACACACACTCACACACACACACACATTCATACACTAGGGACAATTTTCCAAGGTGCCAATTAACTTACCATGTATGTTTTTGGGGAAACCGGAGAACCCGGAGAAAAAGTACACACACATGGCCGAGACGGGAATTGAACCCAGACCCTGGCGGTGTAAGGCGAACGTACTAACCACTAAGCCATTTCCAGCCCAACGAAGTTAGGTGTTTGCTCTTCATAGAAAAGAGTTTTGAATTCTCACTTCCAGACACCCATATCTTTTCTAGACATCTCCCAGACATCTGTGCATGTGCGTGTGTGAGTTGCGTGTGCTTTCTGCATAGCATGCCTCTGTGTTTTTATTTTTGTATTAATATTTTTAATTTTTTTTTTTTTACATAACGACTGTCAAATCATCAAGCAGTGTGTTTTAGTGGTACTACGTGAAATCAGCATCAGTGCACTGCGGTTTCAAAGTCATAAGTGCTCATTTCCTGTCATGACTATACAAAGCGGCTCACTGTGTGAAAAGCGTTTGGTATTGTACGTGTCGCCAGGATGACGGCTCTGTCCATCGCTTTGTGTTTTACTGCCGTTCTGGCTTCCTACAGCGTTACAGGTTCAGGTGAGAGCAGCATTTTTCTCTTAAAATGGCATTTCATTGTTTTTGTGATGCAACTTCGAGCCTTTATTTTTCTTGTCTTTAGACAGCCTCAGAATTCGAATAGTGTTGACTCAGCAGTAATGATACGAATCGATGCGTTATTCGTTAAACTATTAAACTATATTTGTGAGAACAAATTGCAATAATCTGGTAATTCAGTTCAACGATTTGAGCCTCAAGAACAGTGTTCACTATATATATGTGTGTGTGTGTGTGTGTGTGTGTGTGTGTGTGTGTGTGTGTATATACGAGTTCCGACAAATCTTATTAGTGTTTATGTTTTTTAAATATCGTGTGATCCATCCTGTCTTTCCACAGCCGCTGAGAGAGAGAACGGATATGCGAAGGTGAAAAAGGGGGACAATTTGACGATGGAGTGCAACACAAAGGATACTGAATTTGACAGCCTTACGCTGTTTGCAAGAATCCCAAAAAAGCATGTAGTGATGGTTTATGACCGGAGAAGTAATACTGCTAGTGTCGGTAACGAGTACAGTGGAAGAGTAACGAGCAGTGGCACCTTCTCCAAACTAACTATCACAATATATAACCTACAGCTGAACGAGTCTGGCCTGTACAAAGGCGTGTATAGTAAATATGATTTTAATAAATACAGAAATGTGGAAGAAGAAGGCTGTGCTGTTCTACTGTTTGTGAATGGTAAGTACTGTACAGTATTATTGATGATGGCAGAATTTGATGCTACTGAATAACTCGTCCTTTACATATTTCCGTGTTGTTTTTGTGTTGTTTTGTGTTTTGTCTCATTCCACATTTTCCTTTGTTGTTCTTTGTAATAGTTTTGAGGATTATATAAGTCTCCGCAATTATTAATTAATAATAATAATGAATAATAAAGGTTTCTAATCAACGTGTCGCTTTTGCAGACGTGGACAAGTCATCACCTCCCGAAAGGTCAACTGGGAAAGGGTCATCTGTCATGTCGGAGCCAATGATACTCATGTTTTCCCTGACTGCATGCACCATGGTTATTGTGCTTATCCTGGTGATATGGGTTTTCGCACCTAAGGTAAGCACGTATCGGCCTGTCGACACGAATCGTTCTGTTTGTGCATGTTTCCCCGTGTGCATGTGTGAATGTGTGTGTGTGTGTGCGTGCAGCAACTTCTCCACTGTCTTTGTTGATCAGTGTGGTAATAGTGTCTTTGGTGAAACGGCGTATTTTCCGGCAAGCAAAACCGCAACAAGCACGTGACGACCTCAAAGACAAAAACACTGAGTCAGCTCAAAGGTTATACTTGTTTTTGTTATAGGTGAAGGCTCGGTGTGGGACTCGAGCAGACGATGAACCAAGGGAATATAACCCGGTCTATGAGGATATGCACCGTGTGCGAAAGTAAACTCAAATACATTTTATCCCCCATTTCTTTGTTAAAAATGCCATGTGAGTGTAAATATCTCCCGTCCATAACTGTAAATATCTCTCTGTCTCTCTCTCTCTCCTCTATATATATACATATATATATATATATATATATATATATATATATATATATATATATACATATGTGTGTGTTCAGTATTGTAGCATTTATGTTTCTGTGTTGTCATTGTGATAACTAAAATAAAGTACTGTTTGGTAATGTTAAATTGTCTCTTAAATTGTGTCAAACTCAAGGCCGGATGTGGCCCGCCACGTAGTTAAAACCTATCAACATAAATCGCTCCATCTGTATGGTGTGAATATGATTGTGGTTGGATGAGATATAAACATGTATCATTCCGACACCTTGTTGGTTTGTATTCGACCCATCGAACCTACACAAATCACGTCACACTCCAGCGAGGACAAAACCAGTGTTGGGGTGTCGTTACTCAAAAACAGATTATTTCTTAAAAGCGATTCTTTCTCCACGACTGCCTCGTTTATCAAACTTTCTCTTCATCCTCCGCAAACAACGCTACGGTACAGTAGAGAGACGTTTGAATAAATGAGCGTTTGCCATCGGCAATGTGTGAGTGTGAGAGTGTCTTTGTTCACATCCTCACCCGAGTCACTTCAGACGCTTTTCACTACACATCACAAACTAGTTCCTCTTCCTCTAATTCTGCACAAGAAGGTAAACAATAAAGATGTTGCAAAGGAAGCGCATGAGAAACCAAGAGCAGATGCAGCAGTGAGGATGTGGTGTGATGCATCACAGATGCAGTGGAAAGATGATAACAATGAACGCACGTTGGATTGTTTTATTCTTACTTATATGACCAGAGAAAGCTGTAAATAACGGTTTACAGAACGACAGCATTACAATGTGGGTCTCTTCTTGGCGTCCCTTCCAGTACAATTATAGCAACTAAATGCAGTCACTCTCCAAGCCGCTCTTTTTACTCATGCCTAGGAGTAAATCCCACAAACTCTTGGATTAAAGACTTTTGCATAACATGGAAACCTCTGCCTTTTAAAAGTTCACTGCAATACCTTAAGGTGCTAGAAATGTCCAAACTGGCTACACAAGGCTCGGGTTTATACAGAAATAACATGATAGGTTATAGGTTAATAACATGATAATAACATGATAGGTTAATAACATTAAATGATAGGTGCATGAAGAATCAACAGGCATTAGAAGTCACGATCGGGTCCGTCAACATAACGCAGGCTTCACATTTGGTAGTTACATGAAGCTGGCATTTAATTTAATTACAAAATAAAAGTGACAGTAATCCGTTACAATTACTGTGAAATAACGTGTGATTAAATTATTGTTACTTTTGAAAGATCACAAAGAATACCCCCCCCCCCCAAACACACACACACACACACACACACACACACACACACAGAGACGAAAATATAACCCATTTTTTCCGAGTGCCACCTGGTGGACAAATGAAAGTAATCTAAACGTATTCAGTTACTTTATTTTTATAAAGTCATTGAAAAGTGACTCATTACTTATTTACATTTTGAATATGGCCATTTGTAATCTGTAACCTATTACATTTCCAAAGTAACCTTCCTCAACACTGCTTCTAGATGACGACATTAATTAGTATTCCTATGCAGTTCATGTGTCACACAGCAGCTAATCATTGGGTGTTACTGTCCCACCCTTTGTGCATAAAGTCACTAGGAGCGTGCGCATGCTTTGCCAGTAAAAAGGGTTGTAGCGAGTGACTTAAACGCTGCACCGTGAAAGGATGACAGCTTTTCCACAAGCAGGCTAGTGAGTACAAAAACAACAAAGCGTCAACTGAAAGCAGTGTGAAATTAGGGAATCTATAAACAGCAACAGTTTAGCCACAGTGTGGTCGATTATTCATCCTCGCATAGCAGGCTTAAGTAGTGCTCTTATATAGTTCTGCTTATAAACTATTGTATCACTCATGACACTACACAAAATGCTTCTCAAAAGCATATTGGGAGCTTTGTGGAGCCACAAACCGATGTTGTGATTCAGTAGCTGGTGGACAAAAATATAAGTGTCTGATGGACAATAACGACATAAGTGTTTTCACAATAGGACGTCCAGCGCTATATTTCATGACTAAAATCATTTGTGGATCCGCACTCTCATATATCCTTACATACAATTTAATTCTCTCCTTTGTGCTTATAATAACTTCTACACACTTCTAGGAAAACCTTTGACTAGACCTTTTAAGAGCGGTTGTACGGATTCATGATAGTTCCCGCCGCAAGTGTGTTAGCGTGTGTGTGTGTGTGTGTGTGTGTGTGTGTTTGTGGTCAGGCATAGACGGTCTAACTGAAGGCAGAAGCAACAAACTCAATCTTAAAGTAAAAAGCAAACTGAATGGTTGTGATGTCAAAAGTTTCGGCAGAACGGCTGCTCCATTGGTAGTGTTGGTGGTGGATTCAAACGGAAGGATGCAAAACAGGTTACAAAAAAAAAAACAATGAGAACATAAGAACAATGTCAAAAACTCAGTAGTTTATAGAGTCCAGGGTCTAAGAACAGACAAACAGGTAAAAGACAAACAAAAAAAATTAGACATGAGATATTTCCTGAAGAAAATGTGAGTGATGCTTGCCGATGCGAACCGCAGATCCGTTTAATATTTAGCGTTGACTTCGAAATGCTAGCTCGTTGGGAGAGACTAGTGTTTAGACACCAAAAACGCCATTTAATGGCATTTTTTCGGGAGGGGGCGGGGCCAGTGACGCATCAAATAATCCAGCGTCCGACTCCTGTTATTGTCATGCCATGACGTTGCCACACTAAAACCCCCTGCTTAAGATTCCTGCCTCAGAAAATGGAATTTATTATTCCTCGAGGTAGATTCTATCGGGCTGCCTTAATTAAAAATATAGATTGAATGTGGTTGTTGCGTCACAAATATTTTCTTCCTAATAAGACCACGGAGGTCCACTTTAAAATTCTGCACAAAATAAATCCTGTCAACACCGTTGTTTCCAAATTTGTCGATATTTCTAGTACCAGCACATTTTGTGGTAACGAAGACGAAACCGTAGTACATTTGTTCTTTGCGTGTCAATTTGGCGAGAGGTTTTGGCATGACTTGTATTCCCACTTAAAAAAAAACTAAACTATTAGCTTGAAAGATACTATTTGTGGGGGCACGGTGGCTTAGTGGTTAGCACGTTCGCCTCACACCTCCAGGATCCGGGTTCTATTCCTATCTCGGCCATGTGTGTGTGGAGTTTGCATGTTCTCCCCGTGCCTCAGGGGGTTTTTCTCTGGGTTCTCCGGTTTCCTCCACGGTCCAAAAACATGCACGGTAGTTTGATTGGCACCTGGGAAAATTGTCACTAGTGTATGAATGTGTGTGTCAATGTGAATGTGTGTGTGCCCTGCGATGGGTTGGCATTCCATCCAGGGTGTATCCTGCCTTAATGCCCATAGACGCCTGAGATAGGCACAGACTCCCCGTGACCCGAGGGAAGATCGCCCTGGATAAGGTACGTCGCCCTGGATAAGGGCGTCTGCTAAATACCGCAAATGTAAATGTAAGATCGGATAAAGCGGTAGAAGATGAATGAATGAAGATACTATTTGTTATTATTCTGACTCTGCCAACAAAACTAAAGAATATATTTTTCATTTCTTTATTTTATTTGGAAAATTTCTCATCCATAAACACAAGTTCCCACTCTCAGTTTCCACTCTCTCACGTTTTTTTGATAGCGGTTGACTCACATCTTTCAATTTGTCTAGCAAATTTTTAGAAATGTTTGGAACTATATAAAAAGTCTATTTCTATTGTTATTATTATTACATTTTTGTTTGCAAGTTTGCAAGCTAAAAGAACGAACCGTCAAATTCAAAGCATTAATACTTCCAAAGTCTTATTGACAGATAACAGACAGATTGCGCTCGTTCACCTGTAACGTTTTAATATTGGGGAAAATTAACGAGCAAGGTGCCCGCTATTCTCCAACCATTATAACTGTAACGTATTAAGATTACGGGGTAATAAACTATATATTCGGACAAGTACAAGACTTTCAATTTCTCCACCAGTCGGTAACCGACAATTTAAGTTGAAATTACAACATGTACATCCAAATACTCATATTAATTATAATGGTTTATAATTAATTATGACTATTGAATGTTAGATTGAATATTAAAGGAATCAATAGCTTAATTATTTGATCTGTTCGTCCGGCGAGCAGACAATATAATTATTCATTAATCCCAAGGAAAGTTATATTCCTGGCCTAGAAAATAACCATTCTAATATAATACAAGTTGTAATTGAACGAGGTAGCGAGATCAAAGATTCATTGACTTGTAATTGTGAGGCACACACAAAGACAATCACTTGTGTATATACGACATTTAATAAGACGGCACATGACACATACTAATCTACGACAGACATCTATATACAATAGTAGTGAGGGGAAGAGAGAGAGAGAGAGAGAGAAAGAGAATGAAGGGGGAAAGACAGACGAGAGAGAGAGAGGCGAGATACAGACGGCGAGTTGAAGGAGTCAAATTTATCACACCTTGATGAGAATCGTAAAGAGGAATTCAAATTCACCTTAATTAAAAGGGGCTTAACTTACAGACGCTGAATTGATCTGCAGCGTTACTTGCATTGGGTTTGAAGTTGAACAAAAGTCCGGACGATTCGAGGTGTTGAAGATGAAGTCCTGTAGATGACGATCAGGAATTGCTGTTCTGTCTCAGGAGGAGATTCACGACTCAGAAAGGCCAGCATGGCCTCGCTCCTGGTTGGAGAGCATGAGCTTCCCGAGTGACTCCGAGTTGGTCCGGAGCTGGTCCGCTTGAGAGGCAGCACCCTCTCAAGCATCGTCTTACTTCATCTCTTCGTTGTTTTTTCTCCGTTGGTGTCTCTCCCCCCCGTGGGTGTCTCTCCCCGTTGGTGTCTCTCCGAGTTGTGGAGAGTGTAGACAGGATTTATGGGCCTGGGTGTCACACCCAACTTTCGAACTGACCAATGCAACGACATGAAACTTGAGCAGAAAGGTATTTCTTTGTCTATGTCCAAGCTCATTTGCATATTTGGAATGGTCCAAAAGTTAGTCAAGTTATTTACTTGAAATATGAATTAATGAATTGAAACCTCTTACAGTTACATCATCTTCATCATGGTGTAGGAAATGACGAATGGATCAATTAGATACAGAGAACGGCCAAGTAGACATTGTAACAACCAGAGAATTATATATAAGTACTTCTTACTTACAAACATTGGTTGATATGCAATGAAAGAAAGAGATCATTTGAAGATCATTTGAAAATGAAAAGAAATAAAGAGAGAACGGAAGGATGCGCGAACTGATCAGCCTTAATACTAATACATGTCATCACTACATGATTAATATAAAGGATAATAACAATGTTCTAGAAATATAATCATTATTTTGATGAACCCTATTGTTTAATCACTATTAATTATTAAAACAGCATTGTTTTATAACTGAAGTTTTATAGAACAATAAGAATAATGATGATAATTTCATAAAACATTGTTCAAGTAAACACACAGATTATGACTTTCAGCATGATAAAATAGAACATCATACATACATTAACACATACAGGCATGTGTGTGTGTGTGTGTGTGTGTGTGTGTGTGTGTGTGTGTGTGTGTGTGTGTGTGTGTGTGAGTGTGTGTGTGTGTGTGTAGCTGAGTTCACGAAATGTGCCAGCATCCTGTGGGGGAGTGGGGATTTGTTTGAGATTTAAATGACAGTCGTAAACTGAGTATTTGGGAGGCATGAAGTCAAAGGTGACGGACCAGAAGTGCAGATAAGATGGCCTTATCTGTGAATGACCCAGCCAGGTGTGATCATAAAACTAGTGTGATCATTTAGAAATTCTGTCGATCCAAATGCACTACACACGTTACATCTCAAAAGCACATCAGTCACCTTTACGCATGCCTCTGCAGTAAATGTCACATCTACTGCCAGGAAGTTGGCTCAGGAAATATTGCTTCATTTATTTTTTCAAACCTGAAAAAGGATATGAGTCAACATATATGAATATATAAGACATAATATACTGTATGTCCTATAAATAAGATATTTCCATTCAGATTTAGATTTTTTTTTCGGTGTGTGTGTGTGTGTGTGTGTGTGTGTGTGTGTGTGTGTGTGTGTTTTGTTTTGACAAATGTATAGTTTATATGGTTATAATACTGCCAGTAGTTTTAGACTTCAGCCTTACAAGGGACCCACTAGTTTTGTAGAGTTCACAGAAAGACAGTATTGGGGAGTAACTAGTTACATGTAACGGCTTTACGTAAATTAATTACAAAATAAAAGTAACAGGGGGACGCGGTGGCTTAGTGGTTATCATGTTCACCTCACACCTCCATTTATCGGGGTTCGATTCCCACCTCCGCAATGTGTGTGTGGAGTTTGCATGTTCTCCCCGTGCCTCGGGTGTTTTTTTCTCCGGGTTCTCCGGTTTCCCCCTGGTCCAAAAACATGCACGGTAGGTTGATTGGCACCTTGGAAAATTGTCCCTAGAGTGTGAATGTGTGTGAGTGTGTGTGTGTGTGTGTCCTGCAAATGGGTTGGCATTCCATCCAGAGTGTATCCTGCCTTAATGCCCATAGACACCTGAGATAGGCACACGTTCCCCATGAACCGAGGGAAGATCGGATAAATCGGTGATGAATGAATGAATGAATTAATACAAATAACAGTAATCCGTTACAGTTACAGCGAGAAAACATGTAATTAAATTACAGTTACTTTAGAAGATGTCCAAAGAGCACTGCCTAACAACCCGCCTTCCACAATTTGATTCTGAAGCAGTTCAGTTAGGAAAATATATCCCACGTTTTTTCCGAGTGCCACCTAGTTGACATATGAAAGTAATCAAAAAGCAATCAAATGTAATCCGTAACCTGTTACATTTCCAAAGTAACCTTGCCAACACTGCAGAAAGAATTATCAATACAAATGGTAACTTAATCAGATTCGACTCATTCAAGCAAATTCTCACATTTTTCATATAATTACATAATGTTAGTCTGAGTAGCAGGAAATGGAAACGTCACCTCAGCGCTTTCCAGGAAGTTTATATGCTCCTTTGTTGTATCGGCAGGAAGTCAATTTGACACATCAAAAAGCCAAGGTAGAATTCATTATTTTCTATTATTGATTCTATTTAATAGATAATAATTCTATTATTATCTATTATGATTCTATTATTTTAGACCACTCTAAAAGGCATATATATATATATATATATATATATATATATATATATATATATATATATATATATATATATTTTTTTTTTTTTTTTTTTGTGTGTGCCAGGAAATGTAATAATTCATTATAAAGAATTAATAGTACGACATGAAGGAAGTGTGCTGGTGGTTGAACAAAAATACTTCTCTCAGTTGAAGTGTTAATTTCAGTTCGTGTTTGAGTCACGCCAATGAAAAGCATTATTTAGGTGGGCTGGGTGTCTCCATGTCTCAGATACCAATCACATGTTCTATATTAAGGGCTAGGATCTTGGATGTGTAATGAACAGACACACAAACAGGCACCGAGAATAAACTTAAAGGGTTTATTCCGGAAAATGGAGAACAAAGGATAACTATTCCGAGGAGTAGATAATGCGGGTGTACAGCCCTGTACGGCCCATGTCGTGAGCGCGGAGCTAGGAAGCTTTCAGACGGGGCGAAGCGCGCAGGCTCAGCGGTGGACGAGGTCGAAGTCGCGACTTAAATAGGGGCTTAAATAGGGAGGGGGTGTGGCTCAGTGGTCTAAGGCGCTGGGCTGCTGATAGGAAGATCCGGGTTCGAGCCCCGGTATGGCCAAGCTGCTGCCCTTGGGTCCTTGAGCAAGACCCTTAATCCTCCGTGCTCCAGGGACGCCGTATCATGACCTACCCTGCGCTCTGACCCCAACTACCAAACAACAAGCTGGGATATGCGAAGAAGAAAAGAATTTCACTGTGTTGTAATGTATATGTGACCAATAAAAGATATTATGATATTATATTATATAGCCAAGCTACTGATGGCACCAGCTGGAGCTCATCAGTAGCTAGGAGATTGGAAGCTCCGAGCTGGGAGGAGGCATGGTTGTGACAGGATGTAAAGGGGAGGTATACAGTACAACCAAATTGTGGATAGTAGTCCAGTTTGTGTCCCTTTTTTAAGGGTTATTATAGGGTTATCTGATACAGAAGAGTATCAGAATGGCTGATTCACCTGAAGGAAACTGTATGTTTTGGGCATTGGTGTCAAAAGTATTCAAATTCATGACTTGGGTAAAAGTACTGGTTTCAAAACGACTTAAAGTATAAAAGTAAAAGTAATGTAAGGAAAACAATACCAGTAAGGACAAAAGCTTAGGCTATGCGATCAATAATTTATTCAAACGTCTCTCTACTGAACTCCATACTGTAGCTTCATTGGCGGAGGACGAAGAGTTTGATAAATGAGCCAGTATTTGAGAAATAATCACTAGTATGGCCAGCAGGGTGGCACTTACACTGTGGTCTGGGTGGGTCCTAACACCCCAGTATAGTGACGAGGACATTATACTGTCAAAGACGTTAAACCGAGGTCCTGACTCTCTGTGTGGTCATTAAAAATCCAAGGATGTCTTTCGGAAAAGAGTAGAGGCGTGTCCTCGGCATCCCATTGGCCTCTGATCATTCACGGCCTCCTAACCGTCCCTATATCTACTAATTGGTTTCATCATTCTGTCTCCTCTCCACCAGTAAGCACTATGGCTGCTGTTACATCATTCAGCTGGATGCTGTGGATGAGGACATCCCGCTCTCATAATGTAAAGGGCTTTGAGTGTCCAGATTATTTTTTATTATTATTACTTAAAAAAAATAATCTCTTTTGCATAATGACCCCAAGTCCTTGCTTGAGGTGTGACATGATGTGTTGTCATGTGTCATGTGTAGAGCATTGTGACTGTGTGTTTGCTTCTCCAGCTGCACAGGAAAAACAAATGAACTCGCCCCAGAAGATCATTGGCTGCCCTCTGCCTACGTTGCAGGAGTAATCCATTTCTCGCTGCTTAAACATCCTTAAAAATCCTTAAAGATCCGTCCCACCCTGGTCACTCTGTATTTGTGCTGTTTACCGTCAGGCATAACAATTTGCGCCAGAACAAATAGTTTTTATACTTGAACAGTACAAGCATTGAATGCAAAGTGAAATTCTCTGGGAGATTTATTACTGCAACCTACTCTTGCAATATCTGTCGTGCAATTTGGGTAAAGTGCAGTAATATGCTATCTAATAACTATTTTGTGTAAAACTTCCCAATGACAATAATGATATTCTGTTCTATTCTATGTGCGGGTGAGATGGATCGCCTACAAACCAACAGTTTGTCAGAATATGTTTATATTTCTCATCCAACAGCAATCTCATTCACTCTATCCGGATGGATAGAGGTTTTTTTTTCCGGAGCGATTGAATGAAAACGAGCCAAAATGAAATAGGAGGAGTAGAAATTACAGATAATTGTGTAAAAAAAATGTAAGGAGCAGAAGTAAAAAAAAAAAAAAAAAAAGAATGAATGAATCCAGTAAAGTATAGATACCCAGAATATCTACTTTAGTAAGGTAATTAAGTATTTGTACTTTGTGACTTGACACCTCTGATTTCGGCAATCTTTTCACCCATACGTTATGTAATTTGTTTGTCCGTGAAATTAATGTAAGGATCCTACTGGATTCATTTTCAAACACTTCCATTCTGCGAAAGTAAGACTGGATGATATTATTATTAACTGTTGGGTGTTAAAAAGCTCGACCATATTCAATATCGATAATACAGATATAGTTATAAGTATAGATTCTCAATCATATATATAGATATCACTTTTCATAATATAATTTAATATGATTTTTTTTCTCCCCCCATCACCTTACATTCGTTTTACCGTGAACAACTACAACCCAACCCAATTTCCATGTGGGATCAATAAAGCATTCTGATTCTGCAAGCTGTATTTACAGCATTTGGCAGACTCCCTTATCCAGAGCTACTTATAACTGAGCAATTGAGGGTTAAGGGCCTTGCTCAAGGGCCCACAAGTGGTAGTTGGGTTTGAACCTGCGATCTTCTGATCCAGATCCCAATGCCATAACCCCTGAGCCACCAGCTCCCTACTCAGTTCATGATCAGGTAGCTAAAACAAGTGCATGAAATTTTGCTCCGTCTTTAGTACATGAGCTACGACTATGATGATTTTTTCCCCCCTACGTCGCTCGCATTTGGCTGATATACTCTGATCTCTCCGATGTGATGCACTTCAGACTCGGGCTAAACAGTATAATTATGAATCTCACTTTGTGCACAGGGAACTTTGTTGGAAAAGGTTTCGTTTCGATGCAGCATATGGCTTTCTTGACAATTGCAGAGAAGCTCTCATACCGGGTGACATGGGACTGGTGTCCTTTTTTACCATACATCACCTTTACAATGAACTACAGTATCATTGGGGAATGCTGTGATTAATAAATTGTGAGGATAAAGGCGTAAAGTATAAAGCGTGACTGCTAGGGTGGAATAAATATACAACATACACCACATACCCATGACATTGCTGTGACTTCACCATGCAAAGAAAAAACCACCGAAGCGCATGTTCCTCACACCCAAGCTCTAAATGTGAGAAATGCTCCTAATAGCATCAGGCATGTTATTGTAAAGTGTAATGTAACAAAACCAAATCGAGTCATTTTGATATTCCGATTAATATTCCATCACTACCTAATACGACTTTAATCACATTTGCAGTGACGCATCTTGGTGGCTGGAAAGTACCAATGGCTTTCTTGTGATTTCTTATCATTCTAGGTATAGATCAAATCAGGGGCGGACCTGCACAAGGGGCGTGGCCAAACAGATCCAAAGGCATTAGTTGGCAGGTGAAGGAAACAATGATCCGATCCTCTCCTGATTTTGTAAGTTTTTTCACTGACAGTGTTAATGGTAGATTTGTTTCAACATTTAGAGTTGTCTAAAAATTCAGTTGTCTATAAATTGATTTTATTCCTTACTGTAATTCCTTACTGATCAGCAAGATTTCTGTCTCCCAGGTGTCTTTTATACTGACATTTGCCTACAAAGCCAAAAATGGATCTGCACCTTTTTATGTCAGAGACCTCAGGAAAGCCCCCTTGTACCACAGTACAATGCCGCTAATACCGTTAATAGCGCTTGACTGGTTCCACCTTCTCTCAGGGTAATATGTAAGTTTTGTTCTCTGAATGAACTTCCCCTGGATGTTCAAACAGCAGCGTCACTGGGTATTTACATTTACAGCATTTAGCAGACGCCCTTATCCAGAGCGACATACAACTGAGCAATTGAGGGTTAAGGGCCTTGCTCAAGGACCCACTAGTGGCAGCTTGGTGGTGGTGGGGTTTGAACCCATGATCTTCCGGTCCAGAGTCCAACACCTTAACCACTGGGCTACACACCTCCCGTTTTCAAGCAAAGAGTGAAGACTTATTCCCCTTTGCACAAGACTGTAGACCTCCACAAGGTGGGAATGGACTGCAGGACCATACAAAGCAGCTTGGTGAGAAGGTGACAACACTTGGTGCGATCAATTGGAGCTTGGAGCTCCTTGCAAGATCTAACCTCATGGTGTTTCAATGATCATGAAAAAAACGGCATGGAATCAGGCATTGTCAATGATCTCAAGGCTGCTCAGGGCTGCCTGAAGCTTGCCTATGAACATCTGAAGCATTCAGACGAGAATCTTCTCACTATGACCCCAACAACACCATAACCAGCGTCAAATACCTGTTAACGGGTTACAGGACAACCGCATCTCATCAAAGGGACGACAGACGGGGCCATGTACCATCAAATCTTGGGTGAGTACCTCAGGCAGGGCATTGAAAAATGGGCATGGGTGGGTATTCCAACATGACAGTGACCAAAAACGCATGAAAAAGGAGTAGCGCAAGTACATCATAAGTACATCACATAGAAAATCATCAGTTAATGACTTGGAGACAAAATGTCTCCTGGTAAGTGACAAGAAACCTCTGACCTCTCTGCTCGCCAACAAGCAAGACTTATGTCCCTTCATTCATTCATTCATTCATTCATCTTCTACCGCTTTATCCGATCTTCCCTCGGGTCAGGCGTCTATGGGCATTAAGGCAGGATACACCCTTGGATGGAATGCCAACCCATCGCAGGGCACACACACACACACTCACACACATCACACACACATTTTTATACACTAGGGACAATTTTTCCAAGCTGCCAATCAAACCTACCGTGCATGTTTTTTGGACCGAGGGAAACCGGAGAACCCGGAGAAAAACCCACTGAGGCACGGGGAGAACATGCAAATTCCACACACACAAGTCCGAACCGGGAAACCTAATACCAGGTTTGTTGTAGTGTAAGCTAGAAAAAGATCTCGCGTGCTTAACACCTATCGCTAGCTGGAGAAAAAAAACCCCAACACAGCAAAGGTCATCGTTCATGCGGAAACGTAAATAGGCCAAACAGACTCTACTGCTTTTAGTGAACGTCAGCCACTTCATTACGGAAAGCGTACTCACCAATGGCATTACAGTGTGGTATGCAAACTGCGATGGGGGAAAATCCACACAGTCTGTATCTTGGTTATACTTATTTTACTATAGTACTAGATATTCCCTACACTAATGTTCACTTCAGCGCTTCCAAGGGAGGCTCTATTTTATGATATGATGCTCCAAAACGGCGCATAAGATCACAAATTATATGTGCCATAGTTTTTTTTTGCTGTCTGCCCGACGCTACAAAGCATCAATAACATTGTTACCTGTACTTCTGTGTGCAATAACACTTTTTTTTTATTTCTTATGAAATGTGTAATAACCTTTATCCATTCAGTACATTACTTTTTTCTTTCCATCCTACATTTAAAAATGGGTCCGGTCACCATTTGATTGTCAAAAATGTAAACATGGGTCAAAACATTCATTCATTCATTCATTCATCTTCTACCGCTATATCTGGGCATGTTTTTGGACCGGGGGAAACCGGAGAACCCGGGGAGAAAAAAAACCCTGAGGCACGGGGAGAATATGCAAACTCCACACACACATGGCCGAGAAGGGAATCGAACCCGGACCCTGGCGATGTGAGGTGAACATGCAAACCACTAAGCCACCGTGCCCCCGGGTCAAAACATCAAATATAATATTTCGTTTTAAAAAACATTTATACATTTTATTTATACATATCAGTGGTTCTATTGTACATATTGTGTATCAGGAAGGTGTCTGTCTGTCTATCTGGAATTGTGGGAAATACATTCAAGACTCCTGTTCGAGACCGAATGCTGTTCAAAGGGTTTTGGTGCCCTCTAGTGAGCGTTGTGTGCATAGAATTCATAAGCGAGAACTAAAACGGGTTTTAAAAAAAAACTCCAAAAGGGATAAAGAAATAAAATCCTGCAGAAGAAAACAGAAGACAGAAGATTGCTGTATAGATATTTTACGCCCTCGTCCCTTCTTTTATCGCTTTTATCGCTTCCGTCTGGGGCATTATTGTATTTCTTGGTTTATTATTATTATTCTATCAAGATCTAAATAGGTATGGGAGGCTTTAGTCAAATGGAATTTTGATTATATAGATATATAGTATATATAATATATATATATATATATATATATATATATATATATATGTGTGTGTGTGTGTGTGTGTGTGTGTGTGTGTGTGTGTGTGTGTGTGGAAAGTTGGGGTGGGGTATGCGGCTCTTCCAACACGGGGCATTACAATCATAAAACAATAACTAACAAAAAACAAAACAAAACAAAACAAAGCTCAAACACAACCAATACAGCGCACATTCCTCCAGTACCAGTACAGAGTCAACTCGTTTTGCTATTTTCTAATATCCATATTTTACGTGACTCATAAAATGTGGTTAAAAAAACAAGCAATAAATAACAAACAAAAAAAAACACGTTGCTCGCATCGATAATCCTGTAAGAACAACAACAACAATAATAATAATTTAAATAATTAAAAAATATATTACGGTAAAAGGGCAAATATTTTTATTACGATTAAAATTAAAGTTGTTTATTGTATGTTTATTTTAATCTAGTGAATAAAGTAAAAACTGCCTAAAGGGCACAATACACTTTTTGATGCCTGCAAAAAAAAGCACATTAAGAAGGCAAGAAATGGCAAAAATGATGTCTTAACCAGGCATATCTGTAAACTGAATACCAACTGAATACCACTTTATAACTTTGATTAATAAATAGCAGGAGTTTGAATTGAGAGTGCGATTTAATTGGTTACATGTTAGTATTTCAGCGTCAGTTGGCAGTAACAGTGGGACCGCCTCAGTATTTCCTTTCGGAGGGAATAAACACAACATCTCGACACAGGTGTGTGTGTGTGTGTGTGCAACAATATCACCTAGGCGGAGTCAGCCTTCAGGTGTACAGTACAGTACATGCACTGACTGTAAGCGACTACATTCATTATTTGCGCGGTGTTTTAACGGTCCATGCTCTCCTTCAGGGTGAACTCGACCCTGCAGCGATTTCCTGACTCGGAAAAAAAGGGGGGGGGGGCGGGGCTACCTGCGATAACGTGACAACTGTACACAACAACAAAAATAAATAAATAAAAACTCCTCGGACCTCCAGCTGCATTGAACCCACGGGGAGTTTGGTCCGAGAGAAGAAAATAGAAAATATGAAGAAATCGCCTTCAGGTGAGTTTTCATTCATTTGTAATAAAGGCATTCATTGTCTTATAGACATTATAAGCTCCTACTCTTCCCATAGCCCTGCTTGTACAATATCTACAGTAGTGAGAAATATAAAAATATGCGACAAATATAATGTTAAAGGATTTTGCTTGTATTGATCAATCTTGGCTGGCAAACCTTGACAAAAGAGGGACTTATCTCCTTTTCCTTTTGCCCACAGGGTGTGTCAGGTCCAACCCCACAAAGTTCCTTATTGAGAAATATGTGTGCAGGGAAATGACGCCATGGCACTGTTGTTTAAAGAATCGACACACATTTTCTGGCGTGCATGAGGGTTTGCTTTGTTGACACCTTGTTGATTCAGCTTATATTAGGTGCTTCGACATTGTCTTGTAAGTTTACTGGCTGGTGTGCCTAGATATGTCCTAATGTCCAGCGGCTTGGGTTTGACGTGATGGACCCGTGTTGAGAAAGGCTTTGTCCTCTGTAATCTGCACAGAGCCATAACCCCGTCAGTACACCTTTTGTGTACACACTTATTTGGCTGGAATGTAGAACTTCTTAAGGTTCGCCAAAAGTCATTGATACAGCAAAGTCAACTAGACTCGCACGCATGTTGGATCATGCAGTCCTTCTGTTTCTCTATCGCTTTCGCACACAATACACACACACACACACACACACACACACACACACAGGTATACACATGCGCGCACACACACACAATATATATATATATATATATATATATATATATATATATATATATATATATATATATATACTTCATGCTGTGGAAGTAGTTCAGCGGAGAAAGACAACAACAACAGACAACAACCATGACAATGTGTGTGTGTGTCTGTGTGTGTGTGTGGGTGGGGTGTGTGAGATATCTTAGAAATCTGAAGGGGAAAATCTTCAGTACTACTGGTAAATGAGTAACATACACAATGTTTGTCTGTATGGATCGCCTTTTTTGGAACATTTACGCATTCCGTAGATCTTTAACAGCATGATTCCGATATATATATATATATATATATATATATATATATATATATATATATATATATATATATATATATATATTATATATAAATCTCGGAATGCTGTTAAATATCCTGTTGTGCGGTGTGTGTGTGATATACATACATAGAATGATAGCCGATATATATATATATATATATATCGGCTTTAACATTACAGGGGCTGAGGATCGGAAAGTCAAAACTGTCGAGAATGTAGACGGTCGATTTCCTCCTGTGTGACAGATCCGAACTTCTTCGCCGCAAGGCTTTGAATCATTCAGGGATTCCGCATACCCAACAGGAAGGGGATCATTATAGAAGGATGAATGAATGTCTTTGTTAATCCTTTTTTTTTGCTGGAGGATTGCCCACTCGAGAGTAATCTTTGCTCCGAGCACAATCGGAGAAGTTTGCTTTTTGTTATTATTATTGTACGTTTTATTCTTCCTCCGTTGCCTCACCTGATCTGTCACCATTTAGTTTATTTATAGCCGGGGCGTTCAGACTGTCATACGGGGCTGAGTTCCAGAGCATTTCATAAACCTCAAGCTCAGCGGGTTAATAAGAAAACCAAAATGGCTTTTTTTGTTGAATATTGATTAGCTGCTTTCCCTCGGTGGGCTGAGAATGAACTCCGGTTAGAGTGTTGAGACTTCAGCGGACTGACAGCGTGGTTACATGTCAGTGGTTTGAATGTAGAGTCAAACCAATCCAAATACTAAAGCTTTTTTTTAAAGCACTCAAAAGTAATTAAAACCTTTTTTTCCCCACAAATGACACTTAGCAGAAACATGTGTAAAACCAGAATCTTTTGGAATAAAATGCCTCGTGCGGGTCAGGGTGGTGGTCCCTGAATCTTCTAGAATATTCCTGAGGCGACGTGCAATGAAATGAAAGACAACACATTACACATCGATAATATGTAATGTCGGGGAGGAATATGAATTTTTCTGTGAAATAGAAAGGGGGGGGAGTATTTCCTGTTCCCACATATGTTATAACAGTTAGCAATAGTTCAGGAAACAGAAAGTCTCACTATTACAAAGGCTTATGTAAAGAGTCGACAAATTATTATTATTATTATTCATTTATTCATTCATTCATTTATCTTCTACCGCTTTTGTTCCCTCGGGTCACGGGGAGTCTGTGCCTATCTCAGGCGTCTATGGGCATTAAGGCAGGACACACCCTGAATGGAATGCCAATACATCGCAGGGCACACACATTCACACAAACACACACATTCATACACTAGGGACAATTTTCCATGGTGCCAAGCAACCTACCGTGCATGTTTTTGGACCGGGAGGAAAAAATAAACCGGAGAACCCGGAGAAAACCCCCTGAGGCACGGGGAGAGAACATGCAAACTCCACACACACACATGGCCGAGACGGGAATCGAACTCGACTCTGACAGTGTGAGGGGAACGTCTAACCACCTTGCACCCTTATTATTATTATTATTATTATTATTATTCATTCATTCATTCATTCATCTTCTACCGCTATATCCGATCTTCCCTCGGGTCACGGGGAGCCTGTGCCTATCTCAGGCGTCTATGGGCATTAAGGCAGGATACACCCTGGATGGAATGCCAACCCATCGCAGGACACACACACTCACATTTACACACACATTCACACAATAGGGACAATTTTCCAAGGTGCCAATCAACCTACCGTGCATGTTTTTGGACCGGGAGGAAACCGGAGAACCCGGAGAAAAAACCCCCTGAGGCACGGGGAGAACATGCAAACTCCACACACACATGGCCGAGACGGGAATCGAACCCGGACCCTGGCGGTGTGAGGCGAACGTGCTAACCACTAAGCCACACCGTGCCCCCTAATATTATTATTATTATTATTATTATTATTATTATTATCATCAAAATAATTTTGCTGCCAGAGATGCAGCTCCTAGAAAACACAAGATTACACAGCGATGTATGATAATGTATGATAAATGTATGTGGATATCATTATTCCATTGCGCACAGCATGTTTTAAACAGATTCACGTGACTAGGAGGCGTGTCCGAGAGCTTCACACGGACACCTGAGACATGTGTCCGACCTAAAAAAGTCAAGGTTGTTGACATGTCTCAGCAGAATTCCTTTTTACGTAATTTACTTACAAAATAAAAGTACAGTGGTACCTCGGTGTGCGTCGCCTTCGCCATCGTTAACGTAGTTTCCTTCAGTTTCCGTCGTGTTCGCCTGGTGCGCCATCTAGAGGATCTAATTGCTTTCCCGATCATGACCTGAGACAAATGGGATAATTCAGTTCGGTTAACGTCGGAATTTAGTCAAAGTCGCTTTATGAGGAAGCGAATTAACAATGCACACCGAGGTACCACTGTAAAAGTAAGTTGTTACAGTTACTGAAAAAAACGGGGTAATTAAATTACAGTTGCTTTTGAAAATGTTAAAGATTACAAATCCCAAAAATGTCCGCCCAACCCAACACCTCCCCCCCCCCCCATCAACAATTTGATTCTGATGCAGCTCAGGTTAAAAAAAATGCAATTGTTTCCCTTAGAATGTTAATTACAGTAAGTGCCACCTAGTGGACAAATGAACGTAATCAAAAAGTAATCAAATGTAATCAGTTACTTTACTTTTAATTGAAGTGATTGAAAAGTTACACTACTTATTACATTTTACACACCACACACACACACACAGATATATATATATATATATATATATATATATATATCTATATATATATATATATATATATATATTTATATTTCTGTCCAACCAAGAAAACTTTCTATAGCCGCAGAATGATCCCCCAGACCACACACTGTGCAGTGAGCTGCATGTCTCTGCACGAGCGCTTCAATCAATAATCCATTTAACGAGTTTTAAAACGTTCACGCGCGCACTTATTGTGCTTGGTTTTGTCATTCTTCAACGGAAATTCCCCATCGTTATTAAAAGAAGATCTTCCTGGAAAGTCACAGGGTATTGCGATATTGCTTTAAGCGCTCCATTTTCACTCCTAGCAGCATGCCCTTTGAACTGCGGTCGAAGCGAAAATTTCAGATATGCCTTGATGTAGCAAACATATAAGTAGATGTGTTTAGATGGATTGTCTTAGTTTGAAATGTAATTCATTTGTTAATTTGGCCACAATAAACAGTTCGCTAAATGTTGTCCATTTTATACAGTATTGTGCTATGCCCCTAATATAACTATCTATATCTATCTATCTATCTATCTATCTATCTATCTATCTATATATATATATATATAGATAGATAGATAGATAGATAGATAGATAGATAGATAGATATAGATTGATATTAATTCATTCATCTTCTACCACTATATCCGATCGTCCCTCAGGTCACGGGGAAGTCTGTGCCTATCTCAGACGTCTATGGGCATTAAGGCAGGATACACCCTGGATGGAATGCCAACCCATCACAGGAGACCACACACACACACACACACAACACACACACATACACATTCATACACACATTCATACACTAGGGACAATTTTCCAAGGTGTCAATCAACCTACCGTGCATGTTTTTGGACCGGGAATCGGGAATCGAACCTAGACGCTGGCGGTGTGAGGCGAACGTGCCAACCACTAAGCCACCGTGCCCCAAATATATATATATATATATATATATATATATATATATATATATATATATATTTATATATTGGTGTTAAAAAGTTCATAAGTTGGCGGATTGACGCTAAGTTTAAACATCACGTCTTTCCAGGAACCAATAAATTCAGTTTTTGGTGTTATAGTTTTCCCTAAGAGCGTCTCGGCTCGGCACTAGCCGGCTCTGCTCCTGCACAGATGAGTCAAGGATGGAATTTAGAAGAACAGATGGTCTCTCCCCGTGTCTCTCTTTTCCCTGCTAGTTTCCTTACTCAGTCCCTTTTTTTAAAAATTTATTTCAGTTCTTTTCCCCACCCATCTCTATTTCTTTGAAACCAGATTGTGTGCTTTGTAATTATTATGTGCAGACGCAGGAATGTAGCGGGCTCCTGTTATGGCCCCTCGCTTCTCAGGCCTGCCAGGAGTGCAATAGGATTCATGTTAAAGATTATCCTCCATTCAGCCTCAACATCAGCCCGGACTATGTACCATGAATAAACCCCACCCCTTTTTTTTGCTCCTTTTATATTCTTATTATAGCTGAGTACAGAGTTATTGTTTTTATTAAATACAGCCTTTAACTATGAGTCTATAGGTATTGGAGCTGTAAAGATTCCGCAAGTAACTCAAATAATGCGCTTGTAAACATTCATCGAGACAAATTAATGTGCCTCGATGAATCGTTTAGTGCAGTTCACTAAACACGGAGTTTATTACTATTACCAGGCAGCGGTAATACAAGTTCAAACTAACACATGAAGAAAACAGCATACAGTGCGGTTAACATCTATAAAATAATTTATACATGATTTATTTGTATATTTTCATGCATTAGTATCAGTGCTACAGAACAAAAAAAAACACACACGCATGGATCATATTATGGATTTTGAATCCCGTAATTCGGATCAGATCTTTTTTTTCGTAACCCCCGAAAAAAAGGGGGAGTAGACAAATCTTTTGCTTTACATTTATAAGAAGATTAGATACAGTAAGGAAAACCCTCCCATACATAAGTTATTTTGAACAGTTCTTCTGCTCCTCCGCTTGCTGCTGTTGTTGACTGATTCATTCGTTCACAGGAGAAAAAAGATTCTGCGATCGTTAAGTGGTGCCGTGCGTTCAAAAAGACCCCTCTGCAGTGGCCTGTACAGCCGGTAGTGGAGCACGTATATTTAAATAGCTGATAAATACACGCATTTATTTCGTTGAAAATGTTAAGCAGCTATTCTGGAGACAGGAATACAACATCGCTACGTATATGGTGCAAGATTGAATACATGATACATGAGTGGGGATAATAATGAGTTTAATGAAATAAGTAGTTTCCCATGATTTACTCTACACTGACACTGCGGAGAAACTTTTTGAACACACTGTATTATAAAATGCAGACCTTTCTAAAAAAAAGAGAAACAAACGACTTGCTCGTTTTACAAGACCTGTGTGATTTAATATTTAAAAGAAAAAGCATTTCTTATCCTTATAACATATATAACATTATTCTTATAACAATCATACTCAGTTACCGATACGTACAGTACTAGTAGGTACTGTAGGTGCGGACGCTTATTAAAGCCACTGCTTTATCATTACCTGCTATCGTTTCCTGTTTGAGTGAATCACGAGGGGTTTGAAGCAGCAGCAGTATTTGGTATATATATATATATATATATATATATATATATATATATATATATATATATATATATACACAGTATATATTCAGGAAACAACGCATAAACCTGGAGATAATGACGGAGCACAGCACCCTTGAGTCACGGAAGAAAAATTCCTGTCAGTACAAGATTTCACATCTCTTCTTGTCGGATTCAGTTTAGTTTGGACGGAAGAAGTAAGTGGCTCATGATCCCACAACATGCTTATTCTTGCCTTGGACATTGTCGTCTTTTGCTCGCATTAACATCGAATTCGATTCATTATCGAATGACCAAAATGATCCACAGCTAGAAACACACTTGGCCAATAAATCTGATTCTGATGTGTATAGGGAAAGAAAAATGGAGGGGGGGGGCCGGGGGTTTAGCCATTGCTCTGCAGAAAGAGCCTTTGCTTCCTTCACTTATCATTCCTGGAGAGGTTGTGAAACAGAGTAATGCTTCCTAGTAAAATAAAGTGGCATGTGGCAACAACAACCGAGTACATCTCCGTGGGTGTGTTGTATAAACCCTGGGCCACCTCTTACTCAAATACTGCCTCTGTCAAGAGCCTGAACGGTGAGGCCCTGTTGTTTGCGCTGTTTGCAAGAGCTATGATTCAAACCGACGGCCCTGATTATTACTACGACCAGCCCTTTGAACTAATCATTAGACCCTTCCGAAGGGGTTCGGGTGATATATGGGCCGAGGGTAAACAATATCCATGCAGCCAAGTTGACACAAAGTTCAAAAATAGCAATATCGGACTCAGACCACGGTTTATTGTAACTCATCTGGAATCTGATTTATTTATTTAATTGGCTTTGCAATTCAACCTGAATTTGACCAAAGTAAGGCTGCTTTCCCCCTGCAATACATCTGTGGGAAGCAGGCTGGCAGTTTCACCATACTTTGTATGTAGAGAAAGAAAATCAAACCCATCCTCGACAGACTGTCAGCAAAAAAATAATGCTTGTGGCAAAAAAAAAACAAAATAAAAAACACTTTGCTAGACATTATTCCGTTTCACCCCCCCAATCCCACACATTTGAATTAATACTATTTATTTCTTTAGACACTGAAAATGTGAGAAATATATCATGTGAGGAATCCTATACCACTCCTAGATTAATGCTAGAGAAACCCCTTTCGAACCCGGGTTTACTTCATCTCGTATCTTGTGCCCTCATGTGGTGTGAACAGAAACGACACATTAATTGAAAAGATATCTGAAGCAGAAATGATTCAATAATGCAGTCATGAACTCTTCATAGCGAGCCCGGATGGTAAGAATCTCTCGGTGAGGTTCCACGTCCCTGGTTGTGTCGAGGCTCGCATTTGCGCTTGGGCCAAGTGACGGCTCCGGCTTGTGCGGTCTCATCCCGTTGTCCTACACGTTGCCTCTTGCACACGATCTCTTATCTCTTTATGTACAGTGTAAACAGAATAGCTCGGATGACCTCTGGTGCAGTGTTTACCACTCGGTGAGTGTGTGGGAATGTAATGCTTCCATAACAGCGTTTAATGCTGGAATATGTGTAACTTGTTCCGTGGAATTGGGAATAATTGGGACCTGACATACCAGGGTTATTAGGACCTGCTGTATAATGGGAATGTAAAAACTGATAGCTGATTTGGGTCAAAAACAGAAACGGGGTGAAAAATATGACATGTTTTATATATTTTGGCAGGTCCACCAGCCCGGTCCAGCAGTGGCAGGCTGAGGAGACTAGAGAGAGGAGATTCCACTGGGGCCACTGGTTCTGGTAAGTGTATATCCAATTCAATATTCAATTTCATTTGTCAAGCGTTTTTTACAATTGGCATTGTCACAAAGGAGCTTCATACAATAAGGTTAATTATGTCCCTGATTGTTCCTTGTTGAGCAAACCTCGAGAGGAACCAGACTCAACAGAGAACCCCATCCTCTTTTGGGTGCAGGAAGTTATCAGGAGTTCAGAAGGCCCACTCTGTGTGCTTGAATCCTGACATTCCGATCAGTACCCTTGTGCCTTAAACCACTGAGCTACACCCGCCCACCTGTAGAGGGCATCTGGATCACTGGCAGCTCAGGAGTGGCATATGTAGCTTGAAAGAGAGAGAGAGAGAAATGAAAAGAAAGAAGAAAGAGAAAACAGTCAGTAGTATACTAAAGCACTGAATGGCAGTCACCAGATATAAAGTACTAAATTATACACATACGGACAAATGTGTGTTCAGTACCCTAGGTCACGAGTCCACGAGTCAACTGAAGGGGGTATTTAATTGTACGCCCCCGATTTTAATCAACATGAGCATGGACAATATGGATGATTTAAATCAGCTATATAGGGGCACGGTGGCTTAGTGGTTAGCACATTCGCCTCACACCTCCAGGGTCAGGGTTCGATTCCCGTCTCCGCCATGTGTGTGTGGGGTTTGCATGTTCTCCCCATGCCTCAGGGGTTTTTTCTCCAGGTTCTCCGGTTTCCTCCCCGGTCCAAAAACATGCACGATAGGTTGATTGGCACCTTGGAAAATTGTCTCTAGTGTATGAATGTGTGTGTGAATATGTGAGTGTGTGTGTGTCCTGGGCTGGCATTCCATCCAGGGTGTGTCCTGCTTTAATGCCCCATAGACGCCTGAGATAGGCACAGACTCCCCCTGACCCGAGGGAAGATCGGATAAAGCGGTAGAAGATGAATGAATGAATGAATGAAATCAGCTATATATAGATTGGGATACCAAAACGAACGTTTGCAAGGTTAGACAAATTTCACAGCAGTGATTTGGCTTGTTGGACGTCTGAAGTTGCAAATCCCGAACCGTTTCTGTACGACTGATGAAACCGCGCCCCCTTTTGGAAACCAGCTCTTCGGATCCGTAATAGCGCTCATGTTGTATTTCGGAAGCTCCCTGTTAAACTCGAATTAATTGATAGTGACGATTAATCTCCCAGCTCTAATTTCTTGAGAGCAGAAAAGAAGCGCGTGCTGCATTAAACATACTATAATAAAATGTGGCCTTTAAAAAGAATTCGTGTTGACGACTATGCATAGAGAAAGAGAGAGAGAGACTATTTAATCACAAAACCTAACCAAAAAGGCATTTCCTCTCCATGGAAACACTTTGTGTGTGTGTGTGTGTGTGTGTGTGTGTGTGTGAGTGAGTGTGAATAACTGTGGTAATGCCTCACCACTAAGACTTCCTTTTCCAGTATGATACAGTATCTCCTCATCAGATATACAGTATTAGTCTCCGTGTCTGAAACCCTCCCGAGTTGCAGTGGTATTAAGAAGCATGCGGTACACACACGTGTCCATGAGGGAGCGAAGCTTTATAATGTAGTGCGTGTTTAAAAACAGTGCTTCACAGAAACCGGCAAACCTTAATAGGCTTGAAAAATAACGAAGTCGTATGTTGAAGGCTGAGTGCGGATGCAGGTGTAGCGTAGGCAGTTTGGACGGAAAAGCTTGAGGCTGAATCTGTAACATAATCCAAATGCTCTGAGGGGGGAAAAAAGTCTGGCGAGGGGCAAAACAACAACAACAACGAGATCGTTGCGACGTGACGCAGAAGAAGAAATCGGATCCGGAGAAACAACCGTGATAAGGAGGATTGGTACAGTCGGGGATTCTGCAATGATCTTATGAAAGAGCGTGTGTGTGTGTGTGTGTGCGTGTGTGTGTGTGGAATAGAATAGCCTTTATCTGTCACATATACAGCACAGTGAAATTCTTTCTTCGCATATCCAGTGTGTTCGGAAACTGGGGTCAGGGCGTAGGGTCAGCCACGATACGGCCATCTGATCACTAGTCCAGTGTCTTAACCACTAAGCTACCCCCCTGTGTGTGTGTGTGTGTGTGTGTGTTTTCGTTCATTCTCCTTCGTACTGGAGGAGATGGAGGTGGTAGAGGTGGTATCATACTGGTTAAGGCATTGGACTTCAAATCCCACCACCAACACCAAGCTGCCACTAGTGGGCCCTTGAGCAAGACCCTTAACCCTCAGGAGGCTCAGTTGTAAGTTGCTCTGCATACGGGCGTCTTACCAAATGCCGTAAATGTAAATGTAACACTGACCTTGTCTGTAGGGCATGAGGGTCGCTGTAGCAGAGACAGATTTAGAAACACTGACTATATTTGGCAGGCTCTTGTATTCTATTCTATTAATGATACTACTCAATGTATCACCGTGCCTAATGCTCCACCTGGTGGAACGTCAGGCAACTACAGGACGAGGGCAAATGAACGCAGTCATAATTATGATATGATTTGATTTGGACAATTCTGTACCAATCTTCGGCAGGCCGGATTAAAGGAACCAAGGGGCCTGAATGTGGCCATAGTTTGCCCACTCCTGATGTATGTGGAAGAAATTCATTCATCATATAGAACTGGTGGAACTGCTGGAGGCCATCATGAAGAATGGGTAATCCATTGAATAAGCCTTCAAAGGACACCAGAGACCTTAGAAACAGGAGAGTGGACTTAATAACAAGTTGTATTACACAATAAAGTTTGTGTACCTTGTTTGTACCGTGTGTGTACCGTGCAGTGATGTTCACTGTGTACTTACCTTGTCTACATCCTTCCAGAGATTAAAATATGCGAATGGAAATTAAATCACCATATGGTTTTATTATGATTAACTCAAATAGCCTAAAATCACTTTTCTCATTAAGAGTTAAACCTTTTAAACAAGTTGAACCAAAAGTGTGTTAAGAAATAGGGGCTTGAGTCCCCGTATCGCCAAGGTGCCGCCTCTTGAGTAACGCCTTGGCTGACCCTACGCTCTTCCCAAAAAAAACATGCCGGGATATGTGAAGGAAGAATTTCACTGTTCTAATGTATAGGTGACAAATAATGGCTATTCTATGTTCCACTGAAATGCTATGGACGCTTTTATAGCAAAGATAATGCTAAAGACCGAATGTAAATGATATCGCAGAACAGGAATTATTCCAATAGGGGGGAATTTCTCGGCCACGGCTTTGAGGTTCGGTGTAGCCCCGACCTCTGACTGTTGTACGGTGAAAGAATGTCATTGCTTCTGGCACCAAGAACCAGTGAGGTAATCGGCACCCTCTACAAAGGGAAACGCATTAAAGGGGTTTGAACAGTGTATTTTACGAGTGATTGTTGGAAAGAATTTTGACTGTAGGGCTTAAGGAAGACGAAGAGGAGACAGTTGTAATCAGGGGCACTTAGAGAGAAAAAAACATACACTGTAGTAGATCACTTGGTATCGAGGTCTGGCCTGTAGTAGAGAATGCAGGGCCGGTATTGCATCAAGGGTCAAATGGACGGGATAGTAGCAGTTGGAGTGAACGTTAGCTTCAGAGGCTTATAAGGGTGTAGCGTTCGCTTTAGGGCTGTTTGAGAAATTGCATCAGTAAGAACTAGTGACGTGGACGGTGGGAAGATTTGGCGATAGTGATTCAAAGGGTTTGAAAGAGGTTAGGTTTGGTTGTAGACCACTACAAGTACTGTTGACTTGAACTACAGATCGGACACTCCGGAAGCTCCGATCTGGGGTAGAGGCACCAGTGCCAGGGACGAGGGCAAGATCAATAAAATCATCCTCAAGGCTGAATATTTCATTGAAGAAACTCCTGTGAATCATGGAAAAATCCATCCCACCCACTACATGATCCCATACACATTCATATGAAAACACTGGTCTAGTATCAGCTCATGATAAATGACCAGTATAGGTTTGATATATATGGAGGTGGTGGCTCAGTGGTTACGGTGTTGGCTTCTGGACCGTCAGATTGCAGGTTCAAATCCCACAACCACTTCTGCCAGGCTGCCACTAGAGGGCACTTGAGCAAGGTCCTTAACCCTCAGGTGTAAGTCGCTCTGGATAAGGACGTCGGCTAAATTCTGTAAATAAAAATTAAAGTGCCTGCAGTATCTCTATAAATGGGTTTAAAACCATCATTTTAAATGTTTTTGGTAATTATTTTAACTATTATTTTATTTCCGTTTACATGAAGCACTTTGAATTACCATTGTGTATGAAATGTGTTATATAAATAAATAAATTCCCTCGCCCTGGGCTTTTTATAGTTATATATATTTTATAAGTTACAGATATGATTGCGTTGAAACTGTGAATATGAACTCCACAAATTGTTTCTTTGCACAAAAGTCTTGCACTTTATTCTAACACTTCTGAAAGTATCGGTGTAAAGCTACTTTGAAAAACTGGATACTGTTAAAAGCGCGATACAAATAAAAATTCATTAAATTGACTTGAATTCTGAAACAAACATGGCATTATGTGCCGGACCCGGAGTTTTTATATATATATATAGATATTATATATATAGTATATATATATATATATATATATATATATATATATATATATATATATATATATATATATATATATATATATATATATATATATATATATACTTTATCCGATCTTCGCTCTGGTCGTGGGGGACACACCTGTGCCTGTCTCAGGTGTTTTGGGGCATCAAGGCAGGATACATATTGTATGGGGTGCGTGCCAACCCATTGCAGGACACACAAACACACACACACAAGAGACAATGCCAATCAACCTACTGTGCATGTTTTTGGATTGGGAGGCCAGGTGGGAAATGAACCCCCGACCCTGGAGGTGTGAGGAGGCGAATGTGCTACCCACTAAGCTACCATGCCCCCCCCAGTATATATATTTATAGACATTATGATGTCCTCCTCGCAATCATTTTATGATATATATATATATATATATATACTATATAGATATATATAGTATATATATATATATATCTATATATATATATATATATATATATATATATATATAGTAGACTTTATGATGTCCTCGCAATTCCTTTCAGAAGGACTCGTTTACAGATTGCCTTCTTTTACAACTTTTAGATTATCTGGTATAACTGAGCTCCGGGTATAATGTCCTGCCAGTACAGAAAGTGCTCAACTCTGTCGAGGAGAGAAGTCGTATTGCGACACAGGAGGTGTGGTATGACCTCACATGCTCGCACAAGTGTGCCTTTTTCGCTTGGGTGTGTTTGGGCTTCTCTCCCATTTGTGTGCTTGTCAAATAACCCTTGACCCCCACGAGTCATGGTTGAACAAGTCACAAAAGGAAACGCACTCCAATCATCGCCCAACACCTCGTTCTTGACTCGGCTTGTGCGAGGCACCGAAATGCCATGTTCGTTGCACACAGAGCAACCTTTCCATCCAGCCCAGAGGGAGTATTCGGAATATATATGTCTATGATCATACACACAACACACACACACACACACACACACACACACACACACACACACACAGAGAACGAACACTGGAGTGTGGTGGGGTCCAAAATAAAAAAAGTCAAATGGAGCACCAGGATTCCTCATGCCATTGAGAAGAGGGAGAGATATTTTGAGAAGAGTAGCTGGAATCACATGACCTCGACTTTCCATCTCAGATACAATGCTGCCTCAGTGTCACAGTAAAGAGAAAGAGGGAGGGAAGGAATATAACTAAGCGAACTGAAAGAGGGAAAGGAAAAAAAAAAAGAAAAGAAAGGGCAACGAAAGCTCCATATGATGAGCACATGGGTATGCTGTAATCCTGGATATACTCATTGTTACAGCACAAGGAATAAATTAAAACTGAGGGGAAGGAGAGAGAGAGATAGAGAGAGACAGTGGGAGAAAGAACGAGACGGCGAGAGAGAGAGAGAGAAAAAGAGAGAGAGAGAGAGAGAGGGAGGGAGGGAGATCATGCGTGAGTGAGGCGGCAGTGCTATTGTGGGAGCGAGAAGGGAAGCCCAGGAAAGACTGAAGGAGAAAAGCAGTGGATATATATATAAACATATATATATATATATATATATATATATATATATATTTTATATTTTATGTATATATATATATATATATATATATATGAGGCTGTGGAGGGTGTGTGTGTCTTACTATGGAGGGAGACAAAATTGCAGGTAAGACCTGAGCAACTGTCAGCACTTCCTCTTGCTGAGCCACAGCGCATTACTGCACCTTCTACAGAGTTTTATCACAGCAGGCACCGGATAATAACCCGTGGCGTTCATTGGAAAGCCCTTCAGGCATTTTTGATGTAATTAAACCTGGTGCAAAGTTATGAAAAGTGACTTGCGCTGTACTACTTTTGTCCCTGGTGGCTTTTTGCTCTTGTGGGTTTGTGCTGTGCTGCTGTGCTCACTGGAACTGCTGTTTTTTTCCATAGATTTTTTTTTTTCCACAGGAAAGCAGCCATGCTGTAATAGCAACCCATAAAGTGTGTGTGTGTGTGTGTGTGTGTGTGTGTGTGTGTGTGTGTGTGCCTGCGTACATGTGCTGAAATGCTTTCAGACTGTATGTGTCAGTGCAACAACGCCACCAGTGATTGTAGTCTCTGTGAATGAGGAGGGTTTCAGAGAAGAATGTCTGATAAAACATTCGAGCAAAGTACAGTGGCTTCTCTCCTAGCACCCATATAACCACTAATCTCTCTCTCTTTCTCTCTCTCTCTCTCTCGCTTTTGTCTCTTCAAAGCAAAATGTCCGTTGCGGGCTCCAGATTGATATCCAGAAGCAGTTTATGGACTCTATAAAGGTTTAAAAAAACAAAACAAAAAGAAAGCCTAGTCGAGAACTGAGTCAGCGGAAAACATATTAATAAAAGTGCATATTAGCGTAGTAGGCGACATTGTGCTTGGTATTAAGGGCAAGTGCATTTTTCCAGGCACATGTGGATCCACTTTGCCACTTTTTGCGACCAACAATTTGCCCTCCACACTTATTTACTGTGTTTGGGTTCTGCTTAATTGCTGATTGCTATGCGGACAATTGGCACGAGGACGCTTAGAACGAATGAGTTCCCAGGTCGTTATGAGTGAATTAGTGAAGAATGGAGAATTAAGGAATCCTTCAAAATAAGTAAATAAATAAAAAAATTCCAGGAATTTAGCATAGCACCGTAATGTGATACCGGTACAGTAAAGAGTAGAAATCATAAAAGGGGTTTATTGTGTGCTCACGTACAATGTGATGATAATGGTGGAATAAGAGTGTAGGTACAAAATATAAATATATGTATATCATTCATCTTCTACCGCTTTCAAAAAAAGTCCTGCTTTATCCGATCTTCCCTCGGGTCACGGGGAGCCTGTGCCTATCTCAGGTGTCTATGGGCATTAAGGCAGGATACACCCTGGATGGAATGCCAACCCATCGCAGCGCACACACACACACATTCAGACACTAGGCACAATTTTCCAAGGTGCCAATCAACCTACTGTGCATGTTTTTTTTTGGACCGGGGGGGAAACCGGAGAACCCGGAGAAAAAAACCCTGAGGTACGGGGAGAACATGTAAACTCCACACACACATGGCCGAGACGGGAATCGAACCCGGACCCTGGCGATGTGAGGCGAACGTGTTGAACACTAAGCCACCGTGCCCCTTTTTATATACTGTATATAAAATGGTATGGTATATATATATATATATATATATATATATATATATATATATATATATATATATATATATATATATATACAGTATAAGCAAAGTATAACCAGTATAATATATATATCTTGTATGTATAATGTATAATGTAATGTGTATGTATAATGTATAAGTGGAAAGTAGTGCATAGGCATGTTTGGAAGTATATGTAATGTAATATGTAATAAGTAGATAAGAATCTATATTATACATCTTTGCATAATCCACATGAACGGTTCATTTTTCTGTATAAAGCGCATGAGTTTGAGTGTAAGTGTATGAGAGGTCGGTTGTGTTGGGAAAAAAAATATTTTGTCTGGAAGATTTGGTGCTCGGTGCTTGGCAGTGATAGTCAGTCAGAGGGCAGCAGGTAAAACACAAGTGAGCTTGGGTTTGTGTGTGTGTGTGTGTGTGGTACACTGTGATTTTGTCCATAACTGAGTTTGTACTGATTAGAGACTATAGAGAAAATCATGTATGTAGAAAAGTAGGCAATATATATTCAGTTCAAATTGATATCACACACACATATAACTCAAAAGTCACGGCATTATATATATATCTTGTATTTAAATGATAAATATCTTTATGTGGTTATATGGCCGGCAGAAGGCCCACTAATTCAATGGCATGGCTTTTTGGGAGCTTCCCTCATGTCGCTTGCTTTGGAGTTGCACAAGGTGGCAATGTTGCCCTCAAAACGGCAGACCTGCAGACAAAACAGAACTTTTCTCCTTTCTCCTTGTAGCGACGAGGGAAAGAGTGGCGGCATTTCATTCATTTCGGCCTGCAGCAATATGGGTCTGTAAAATAGGACGCTTTGACTTTTGGATTCGATTTTAATGATTCGATTAGAACTAATGTTTAAAGGTGGGTTCGAGTATGCTGCGCGTACTATTGGGAGAAATCGGATGGTGTGTTTAACATTGACACTAATGCAGTAGAAGAGTGGCAGGTAAAAAGCCTGGAAAGACATTATGGATGAGGCATATCAGGCAGACATTGAGAAATACTGCATTTATTTATATATATCTAGTTGTGTTTGTGTGTGTGTGTGTGTGTGGGGGGGGGTTAAAACGTTACACATTTGGTGGCAGAGAACCCCAACTTTGCTTTCACTCATGACTTACAGAAAAATCTGTACATTCTACTTCTTACAGTTTCAAAAAAACCTGAATCTAGAATAGAATATCCTTTATTTGTCACATGTACATTACAGCACAGTGAAATTCTTTTCCTCGCATATCCCAGCTTGTTGATGGTAGCTGGGATCAAAGCACAGGGTCAGTCATAATACAGCACCCCTGGAGCACAGAGGGTTAAGGGTCTTGCTCAAGGACCCAAGCGCGTCTCGGCGATACGGGGGCTCGAACCCGGATCTTTCGATCAGCAGCCCAGCGCCTTAGACCACTGAGATACCCCGCTCCCTGTCTAGCTGTCTACCAATTTCCTGTCATTGCATTGCTTTTTTTTGTGTCAGTCTACCGCTGGTGCATCATTTCCTGGCTTTCACGCGCCACATGCGTGGGCTAGCTTACAAAGCTAACAATGAGCAAAGCAGAAGGGGATGAGGGAGTCAGTGATGTAATGATGACTGAGAAATTCCATGGTCACTTGATTGTCTTCTTTTCTCTGCTTATGTCCTGTATGCTATATGTTCATATAATGTCTTAATATGACGTGATGTCACCAGCATGACACTAAAACAGGTCGTAGTAATGGCTAGTTTTACTGAAGTACATATCAGAGTCCAAATGTCTTTACAGTAGCTACTATTAGATGCCTATTGCCTATTGGCAATGGCATTGTGTTTGGGCAAATGCCATGCTTCACCATTCAGTTCCTCCCGGTTACATGGAATGCATTTATTCTTTTTAAATCGACAGGCGTAATATTTCTAAACTCATTCTGCTGTTAATATTATAATTCCATCATCAATGAATAAAAAAAGAAAAGTGACCCTGTTTTGGTAGCAGCTTTGCAACCTCAGTTGCTAAAACTACATCCACTAGGTCAAAAGTATTCCCATTCATTCCTCAGGGTAGAAGTTATAGATATGAGGGTTTAAAGAGATTTATGTCGAAGTTGAAGGATCAACTCAAGCTATTTTATATAAAAGTGTAAAAGTGCTGGTTTCAAAACTACTTAAAGTAAAAAGTAATATACTGTTATATGCTAAAAATGCTGGAGTCGCTAATTTGTTCAAATGTCCCTCTACCGAACGAACTCCCTACTGTAGCTTCGTTTGGGGAAAGCACCCGTTTGATAAATGAGCCAGTAGTGGAGAAATAATCACTTTTAAGAAATAATCTTCTTTTAACCCAACACTGGTTATGTCCTTGCTTGAGTGTGATGTGTGATTTGTATCGTGTGCAGGTGCAATGGATCGCGTACAAACCAATAGATTGACTCTATATATATGTATATATATATATATATATATATATATATATATATATATATATATATATATATATATATATATATATATATATAGTTCATATATATATATATTAACATATATATATATATATATATATATATATATATATATTATTAACATATTATTAACATCTGCCGATATGAACATGCCTCTCTGTAAAGGTACATTTGTTTCGGATTCCAACTGCAACACCGAGCTTTATGAACGTAGATCGTAGCGAACGAGTCTATCCGCCGTGTCGAGTAGCGTTGATCTGCCAAGCAGAGTTTTCAATACCTTTGTCTCAGGCTTTGTCCAATCGACATTGTAGTGAATGTGGTTATTCTAAATTGTTTCAAATATTAAACATTGTTTATTAAAAAAAATACTTATGGAAAAGCGAAAGTTAAGTGATACAGAGTGTATGCAGTAAAACTATCATTTTTATAGCTTATATCAGACGAACATAGTTAGGAGACGTGCATAGTCAGGAACATGTAACACATATATATATATATATATGACAAAAAAATATTATATATATATATATATATATATATATATATATATATATATATATATATATATATAATATTTTTTTGTCATTGTCTCAAAGCGGGGCACGGTGGCTTAGTGGTTAGCACGTTCGCCTCACACCTCCAGGATTCGATTCCCGTCTCAGCCATGTGTGTGTGGAGTTTGCATGTTCTCCCCGTGCCTCAGGGGGTTTTTCTCCAGGTTCTCCGGTTTCCGGTTTCCCGGTCCAAAAACATGCACGGTAGGTTGATTGGCACCTTGGAAAATTGTCCCTAGTGTATGAATGTGTGTGTGAATGTGTGTGTGTGTGTGTGTGTGTGTGTGTGTGTGTCCTGCGATGGGTTGGCATTCCATCCAGGGTGTTTCCTGACCTTAATGCCCATAGACGCCTGAGATAGGCAAAGATAGATGCTTTATATATGTATCAAACCAAAACCACCACCCACCATGCTGAAGACATCTAGCATTCCATTTGTTTGGCTTGACTTTGAATCGGTTATGCGGTGACATAGGCAACCCTTTTCCCGAAAACAAGGTCATAAAGTTGCTCTTCTGCTGCTTCACTGTGGGACTTTAACTTGAACAGGCAGGTGAGAAAAAGGAAAGGAACAGATGAAGAATCTTACACTCTGTTTGTGTCTGTATGTGTGTGTGTGTGTGTGTGTGTGTGTCAGCCTGAACTGTTGTGCTAATATGGCCCTGTTTAAACGGTAAAACTAAACCAACAGTAAAAGAAGAAAAAAAACATCTACAGAGCACATAGGAAGTAATTCATGAGCTTTGACTGGAAGGGAATACAATATGTTTGTGCCCCCCAGCTGTATGTGTGTGTCAGGCCTGAGAATCTGTTCTCACTTAGATACTTTCTTGGCTGGCAACTTTGTGTGCCTTTTTTTTCTCACACACTCAGATCCCATTATTCTGGAGGCATGTGGCCTGCACTGACAGACGAGGAAACGGTTCATTTCGATTTCGCAAGGTGCTAATGCAACCCACGAGTGATGCTTGCTGAAAAACAAAACCGTTTTTGTTTTGTTTTTTCACGTTAATAAGCACTTAGTTCCAGCTGGAACGGGCATTCACAGCGCACTCCTTCGACCAGGTTATTACAGAGCTCTTACCCAGGCAGTAACACCGACTAAACTGATGCCAACATGCCTGAAAAACTCGAGCGCCGCAGTTTCCGTGGTGTAGCTCTGCAGAAGCCGAGGCATCCCCCGCCCCCTTGTTACTCTTCCACAGAAACAGGTAGAAGCCCTGAGCTATTTATGTGGACTGAGATATGTCTGACTACACACCAGTGCTTTCCTCCACATGTGTGATATCTTTTTAAAGATAAGCACAGCAGAATGTCAGGACCTCCCTACAAGTGCTAGGTGTTTTAGGCATATGTTATCTGGGAAGGTACATGAGGAAGTGCGATGCTAAAAATGCAATACACTGGAGAAGCCACTGCTGGCATAGAGCTTGTATTTGTACTGTGAGTACTCTCCAGTAGTGAACACAGGACCATAGAGGTACAGTACGAAGGTCTGGATGCCAAGGCGAATTAATACATGCTTTACATCATCACCATAGAATAAACTTTATTTGTCACATATACGTTACAGAACGGTGAGATTCTTTCTTCGCATATCCCAGCTTGTTTTGGAAGCTGGGGTCAGAGCGCAGGGTCAGCCATGATACTGCGCCCCCTGGAGCACACAGGGTTCAAGGGTCTTGACCAAGGGTGACATCATGGCGATACCGGGGCTCGAACCCCCGACCTTCCACCAAGGTTAACCCAGCTGAGCTACCCCTTCCCTCAAAGCTAACACTATGTGTGTAGGCATTTAATGCTACTTTTGTTCATTTTTAGACTGGATAAACAAGATACATGCTTTCAAATCAAATTAAGTGTTCACAAAACCACAGCTATAAAATGAAATCTCTGAAATTTCACTCGTGTAGCAATCGTCTTTTATTTCGATTTCCTGTTCACTGATTTACAACAGTTCCTTTCCTTCGATGCCCCTTGACAGTCTCGACACCACTGACACCATCAATCAATTCACGCTATTTAAAGCAGTGTTATTCCTGCCCCTACAGGTCAGTGTCGGAGACAGCGTTCTCTTGGCGACGGTGTGATCTTCCATCTCACCTGCGTTAGTTTCGCTAGATATTCTTGAAGTGGTGAGTGAAAGGAAATGGCCCAATGTTGGAATTTTGCCCGGGACAAGCTATTCCTGGAATCCGTCTGACAGAAGAAAGGTTCATTTGGTGTCCTTAATATTGAAAAGCATGAAAAGAGAAGCATATTTCATGTCTGGGGGCACGTCGTTCGCCTCATACCTCCAGGGTTGGGGGTTCGATTCCCACCTCCGCCATGTGTGTTTGGGACTGGGGGGGGGGAAACCGGAGAACCACCCCCTGAGGCACAGGGAGAACATGCAAATTCCACACATATATAGGGGAGGCGGGAATCGAACCCCCAACCCTGAAGGTGTGACGCGAACCTTCTAACCACTAAGCCACCGTGCCCCTTGCAGATGACATTACACCCTCCAAATCATCACAGACTGTGGAAACTTAACCCTGGACTTCAAGCAACTTGGGCTATGAGCTTCTCCACCCTTTCTCCAGACTCTAGGAC
>JACRUU010000012.1:25443795-25458795 GCA_030449085.1 Kryptopterus vitreolus
TAAGGACCAACAGGGTGGATGCGCTGGATGGATAGTTTGTCCACGCCTGTATTACACAACTAGAAAATCCTATATGTTTGAGAAAAGAGGCCAAGTTTAGATATTAAATAATTCAAGCTGTGAAAGTCAGGCCCTAATACAACACAGTGTATTCAATATCCATATCTAACTGGAGTTAAAAGGTTCACTCTGAAGTCTCCTGCCAGCTCCATTACCAGGTCAAAATAAGCAGGCATACCGTATTTGTGTGGGGTGAGGTCTGTGTGTGAAAGGGTAAATATGCGTTTTTGAAAGATCGTGCGCACGAATTGTAAGAATTGTAACTGCGTAGACGTTCAATGTTTTATAACCTTATGACCTCTTGACAAGATTTTTGATTTAATAGCTTATTTGCGTTCAGATGTTCGGATTCATTTCTTATTAATGTTCAGAGGTCTTGTATCTTTGGATCCGCTGTCTTGCCTACTGTAGATTGAAGTTCTTCCTAACATCAGTACATCAGGACCTCACCTGTCACTATGGAGGCTATAGGACTGCCATGTCGAAACCATAGTACATATCTTCAATGAGGAAAATATATCAGTCATCCTCGCGCAACAATACGATAAAGTGTTCATTCATGTGAGGAATGCTATATATATATATATATATATATATATATATATATATACACATATATATATATATATATATATATATATATATATATATATATATATATATCTAATATATATAGTATATAGTATAAGTAATAGCATTTTGATCCAAAGGAATAACCATGGCTTTTTTCACCCTAATTGTAATAACGATAATGGGACATCTGAGGGGCACAGTGGCTTAGTGGTTAGCACGTTCGCCTCACACCGCCAGGGTCCAAGGTTTGATTCCCGTCTCGGCCATGTGTGTGTGCAGTTTGCATGTTCTCCCCGTGCCTCAGGGGGTTTTTCTCCGGGTTCTCCGGTTTCCCTCCCCCGGTCCAAAAACATGCTTGTACGTTGGAATAATGTCCCTAGTGTATGAATGTGTGTGTGTGTCCTGCGATGGGTTGGCATTCCATCCAGGGTGTGTCCTGCCTTAATGCCCATAGATAGACGCCTGAGATAGGCACAGACTCCCCGTGACCCGAGGGAAGAGCGGATAAAGCGGTAGAAGATGAATGAATGAATGAATGATAATATTGTATAAGACTCAATTGAATGGAGTCTGACCATTACAGGACTACAAAAGTTTTTAGGGTTTCAGTCGTAAATGTACTGATGGTACTATACAGCATTTCATAGCTGGCCACAGGTGAACTATCAAACGATAATCAACATTTTTGTCAACCTGTTGTCATACTGCATTCTTCCAGACCATGAAGAGATAAACAGCAGATTGGCATCGAGTAGAAAACTCGTGTTTGGATTTCTTTCTCTTAAACACGAATGCGTGAATCGACTGTGAATAAATCTGGGAATCTGGTGGTTTTGTTTTGACGAAAGGTAGCCCGTCAGATAACCCTTAAAATGTAAGGTCTTAAATAACCTTCAACAATTTCACCTTTCAGATGCATTCATTCGCAAGCCAATGTTTTCATTTTGTTGCTGTTGTTTTTCGTCCGTGAGCTTCAAGTTAAATTATTATATATTATTATTACAACTGTAGGAGAATGGTGGCTTAGTGGTTAGCACGTTCGCCTCACACCTCCAGGGTCGGGGTTCGATTTCCGCCTCCGCCATGTGTGTGTGGAGATTACATGTTCTCCCCGTGCCTCAGGGGGGTTTTCTCCGGGATCTCTGGTTTCCACCATGCACGGTAGGTTGATTGGCAGCTTGGAAATTTGTCCCTAGTGTGTGAATGTGACTGTGTGTGTGTGTGTGTGTGTGCCCTGCAATAGGTTGGCATTCCATACAGGGTGTATCCTTCTTTAATACCCCAAAACGCCTGAGATAAAGGATAATGCAATAGAAGATGAATGAATGAATGAATTATTACCAATACCAAATCCACATGTGTTTGATTGACATGTTCAGTTTGGCCACTTAAAGCGAATGAGTTTGAGTTCCACATCTTTCGAGGAAGCATTATGAGCACCACTCGGCCTACTCTGTTGAAAGGCCTGCAAATAGATACTTATGAAACAGCTCCACCAAAACATCACAAAGCATGCACCAGCTGTGGAAGAAGCATATGGAAACAGGACACAGGCAGATGTTACCCAACTTTATAAGAACCGGTTCAGTTGGAGCGGTGCTCTTAATCGTGCTGTATACAGATAAAAGTTCTTTCTTGTAAAGCTGACAGGAAATAAGATACAACCCACGCAAATGAGGTTTTTCTCTGTTTTAACCATTAAATCATAGCAATTTCAGCTAATATCTTTATCGGACAAAATAGATCAATCAGTGGCCCGATAAAGTGTTCATACGTATCATAAATATTCATAAGTGAAATATATAAGTCATATCATTTTTCATCCACAGGAACAACAATGGAAATGTGGACACTAAGGACAATAACCGATTGTCATCTCCTGCTGCATTATAAGAGTTAATGTATAAGGATTTGTACAGAAAAGCCACCACACACCTTTACCCTTTGACCTAAACTGCTTAACACAAAACTCCTTAGTAACTTTTAAACACAAGATTCCATGAACTTCGTCCCGGGCCTTAAGGGTTATTACGTCACGGTTCATTATGTCATATTTCATAGGGAAAAAAGGTTATAACATCAATATATGTGCTCAGTATTTTCTGAACATTGAATTCATATTATTCAGAAATTCTCATATTTCAGAGCATTTCTTTTATTTCTGGGGAATTTATCGCAGCATACATTATCGCTGGACTTTTGTTCATTGTGCTCTTTAACTGAACAATAGTTTAAGGTATAAATGCATATCCAGAACTATGTAGTCGTATAATAATAATAATATAACTTATAATATATAATATAATATAAGAATATACTTCATATGACTGCAGTTATATGACCTGACTCCTATTTCTTGGTAAAAAAGAACGTGTAATTTCAGTTATATTGGGAAGCTCATTTGTTATATGGCAAATGACCGTTTATTGGTTTAGTAATAGATGTGTCGCACAAGTATGTCAATATTAGACAGCACAGTAATATTATTAGAATGCCGAGATGTTTGTTTTAACATACTATAATTCATATTCTTATTAGAATGTAATAGGTAAACAAGCATAGAATGTGATTACATTTACAGCATTTGGCAGACACCTTTATCCAGAGCGACTTACAACTAAGCAATTGAGGGTTAAGGGCCTTGCTCAAGGACCCACTAGTGGCAGCTTAGTGGTGGTGGTGGGGTTTGAACCTGTGATCTTCCGGTCCAGAGTCCAACACCTTAACCACTGGGCTACACACCTCCCTATTTAGCTTTCCTTGATCTGCAAGGTGAAACAGGATTAATAATAAGTAGGTCGAGAGCAGCATTTTCGCAAGATGAAATCATGTTAACATGTTTTCTTTTGCCCCTTAGGAATAAGGGTATCGACTTTTTACAAAAATGAGGAGTTAATATAGGCGGGGTTTGAACTCACAACCTTGGGAAAATATCATCCGGTGTCTGAAACCCTAAGCTTTCACTTCTTCATCGATGAATTAAGCTAATGCCATAGCCACACATAGTTACTGTGGTGGGGGCTTAGTGGTTAAGGTGTTGGCCTCTGGAACAGAAGATTGCAGGTTCAAACCCCACCACCACCAAGATGCCACTAGTGGGCCCTTGAGCAAGGCCCTTAACCCTCAATTAGTCAGTTGTAAGTCACTCTGGATAAGGGCCAAATGCTGTAAATGTAAACTGTGCCATTGCTCTCTTTGAGGTTTTCTCATTCCATAGAGTTCTGATTCTGTTCACCAAACGATTATATAATCATTTGTCCCGTGTCTTTGAGACACGAGACACGAATATGCGCACCACTCAAATGGTGAGAAAAACCCAAAGTCAGTGAAGTACGCCTGAGGCCAGTGAAAACCTCATTCACTCTCAATTTCACAGTACGTATTTCACGCATTTCAGGCTACAACACATCTCTTTTGCCATCTAGATTCCAGAAATCGAACGGATGAATTCTATAGATCGGCCGAACGTCTGAATTAGGACTTAATTAGGCCGTTTTGACCTCCAGAGGAATCTAAGCTGCTTGAAAATCATGTGGATTTCCGCCGGTCTGGTTCTTCCTTAGAAATAATTTACAAACATCTGTACAAACAGCTGCATCCACGTGTAAACATCTTGGGACCACACAGACGCTGCTAGGGACTGGTAGAGCATGAGGTACAATACTATATTCACCAATAAAAGAGTACTGTATAACTATGGTCTGAAAAGTCAGGCAAGGAAGCAATGAAATCCTTTATTACCAGCATAGAAAACAGGACTGACGTGTGCAGGTGATCATGAACTGTTTGGTCATAATGATCAGCACTTTCTAAAGAGCATAATCTTGGCTGTGGAGCAATGTGAAGGGTTTGAAGTAAAGACAAAGAAAAATAGTTCCAGCTGGACAATGATCATAAGCATACCTCGAAGTACTGGAGTGGTCTTAGAAAAAAACAAATAAATAAATAAATATATGTATAATATATATATATATATATATATATATATATATATATATATATATATATATATATATATATATATATATCATATGTATATATATATATATGTATATATATATATATATATATATATATATATATATATATATATATATATATATATATCCCCATACAAAAAATGTTGAATGAAATTCACCTCATATTTCCACATTGCTCAGTGTCCGTCAAGTCTCCTGACTTAGCATACCTTAGCATAGCAAAATGTAGCTAACTACCTTGTTAGCCAAAATGCACAAACTTATATTGGACATATATTGGAAGAAAGCATCTATTTAATAAAAATAAATAAATAAATAAATAAATAAATAAATACATTAATTTAAATTTTAATTTACAAAATTCTATGTTAAATAAAACCATGATATTACCATTAAAATGATCATTTCTAGTTTGAAATAAATATTAAATATTTATTGAGTAATTTTATTAAAGGGATAGATTTTGAGTGAAATTACATTTAGTTAGAGAATTAGAAACATTAGGTAAACTCATAGGTATTCATTTATGGCACGATGAGAACGGAAAATGTGCGATTATGTTCAAAATGTGCGATTAATTACCATAAGTTAACTTGCGGTCATATAGTGCGATTAATCGCGATTACATATTTGAATCTATCAAATATTTAATATTATAATTTATAGGGCTGTCGCTCGAGGTGAAAATATTTCATTGTAATTAATCTCATGATTGTCAAGGCAGATTAACCGCACGTTTTAATCTTTTCTAAATGTAAAAAAAAGTAAAACTCCTTTTGTAGTTTTCAGCATTCGAAATCAATATGCATTTATGCGCATGTGCATTTATTATTAGTGAAACAAAACTCAACAGAGAAAAGGAAGACAAAATGTTCCAAATGTGCAAAACTAATAATGGTGTTTTAAATGACGTAAATCACCACGACACATAAACGGAAATTTTGTTGTGCTTCCCGTTTTAATATAATGTGTGCGACATGGCGCTCGGAGCTTTATTTGAGACTTGGCGCATCAGTAAAACAATTTGTTTAGTGATTAAAAATGAGATTTCCCTTAAGTTTAGTTATTTATTTGTTTATTTATTTTATATCTAAGTAGAGAAAAACCTTGTGAATAAATGTGTGTTGTGCTGAAGGTTTTATTTACATTATTAATAAAAACGGTTAACGAAATCAGTGCCGTTAAACTAAATCATTAATTAAACTAAATTTGCATAAACGCATTATTAACGCGTTAACGCTGACTTTCGATTGCGTTGGTGGCGTTCAGCGCATTTATCTAGTCTGGTGATTAAACGGACCGGAACTCCTTTTTGCGTTCACCAGTGCGTTTCATGGCAGCCCTTCCAGCCAATCAGAATCGAGTATTCATACAGCGCGCAATAAAACTTTTCGTACTTATTCTGTGTGTGTGTGTGTGTGCGCGCGCGTGTGTGTGTGTGTGTGTGTGTGTGTGTGTGTGCGCGCGCGCGCGCAAAAATCATTGAAATTCCCGCGTACGTGGTGTTTTGAATATCCCGACACGTCATCATCACTACATAACCCGTCATGCGGGTGACGTAATCGGCAGCGTGAAAGAGCTGCGTGTTAACGTGTTTTCATCATGGCGGCGATGTTTTCAAAACACGTGAAACGTGTCAAATCGGGTAGGTGTGCTTACTAAAACTGCTTTTAATTCAGGTTTCATTTGCACATAAGCATTTCCCTTGTGGTTAAACAGCAGTGGCTATAAAGTACCAAAGTAGCATTTTATGATGAAGTCATGCTGCAGCATGAAACAACAAACAAACAAACAAACAAAACAGAACAAAGCAATAAATGTCCATTGCAGAATTTCTAATAGTGTACACGACACCATTAAATCACAATTAAATCGATTTTTTTTATTGTTGCACGAATCAATATCAAAGAAACAATAAATACAATTTGCTTTATATTGAATGGAATCCAATTGTTCCTTTGCACACTCGCCAAACTGGAACACTTTGGAATACTTTGCACTAGGTTGTTGTTGTGTTTTTTTATTTTATTATATTGTGTTAGTTGTTTGTTATGCACTGTCTTGTGTTGTGAACACAGTCTTGTGTCTTTGCGCTGTTTGCACCAGGTTGCACACGATGCACTTTATGTAGCTAGGACAAACTTAGTCTCGTCCTCAGCATTGTGTTGTTGTGTTTGTGTTATGTCTGTTTTGTGTAGCAGCACCAGGGTCCTGGAGAAACGTTGTCTCATTTCACTGTGTACTGCGTCAGCTATATGTGGTTGAAATGACAATAAAACCTCTTGACTTGACTTGACTTGGATCTCGATGCCTAATGGTCCCTGCTGGAATCCACTAGATTTCGTCTTTTAAACCAATACGGTGTTTATAACTGAACAAATGACCAGCACACTACCATACAAGCCGTGTTGGGGAAGGTTACTTTGCAAATGTAACAGATTACAAATGACCCTATTCAAAATGTACTAGTTAGTGTAACTTTTCTATTACTTTATCAAAGTAACTGATTACATTTGATTACTTTCATTTGTCCACTAGGTGGCGCTCGGGATTAAGATATATTTTCGTAACTGAGCTGCTTCAGAATGAAATTGTTGACGGGAGGGGTGGTGTTATGTGGGGGTCGTTGGAATCTTCAACATTTTCTATAGTAAGCTTAATTTAATTACATGTTTTTCATGTGGTCCCATGGATAATGGGACGACTGAGGGGCACGGTGGCTTACTGGTTAGCACGTTCGCCTCACACATCCAGGGTCCGGGTTCGATGCCCTTCTCGGCCATGTGTGTGGAGTTTGCATGTTCTCTCAGTGCTCCAGCGGGGTTTTTCTCCGGGTTCTCCGGTTTCCCCCGGTCCAAAAACATGCATGTAGGTTAATTGGCACCTTGGAAAATTGTCCCTAGATTGTGAATGTGTGTGTGTGATTGAGTGTGTGTTTGTGCCATGCGATGGGTTGGCATTCCATCCAGGGTGTATCCTGCCTTAATGCTCATAGACGCCTGAGATAGGCACAGACTCCCCGTGACCCAAGGGAAGATCGGATAAAGCGTTAGAAGATGAATGAATGAATGAATGTAATGGATTATTGTAACTTTTATTTTGTAATTAAATTATGTAACTCCTCAACACTGCATACAAGTGTCATTAAAACCATTAGAATTTCTATGAGAGTTTGTGTGTGGGGTTTATTTGTTTAAGCAATTATACATTATTTCTTTAACATAAAATAAATAAGGATGATTTTTTTTTTAAATATTGGGATCGGTAGTTCCTGAATTGTATCGACTAGTGAAATGTATAGAGGGGGTGGGGTAGACTGTGAAGCAGATGCGGGGAATAAATTTACCTCCCACTTACATCCCTGCATGTTGGATATGTTTAGCGATATCCGTCGAATTCTTCCTCATCCACATGATGAAAATCTCACTTTTATTCCCCCCCTCCTTTTTTTTGTTTTGTTTTGCAGCTCTAAAGCGTTCGTTTGAAGTCGAGGACGCTGACTCGCCCCCAAATCCTTCGCAGCTCTCGCGCCGAAATGTCAATCCCCTTCGCTCCTCGGCGACGAGCCGCTTCCACGAACTGGGATCGCGCAACTCCGAAAATTCCTCCCGACATGGCTCGGACTCCTCGTCCGGCGGCCAGCGCTCTCCCAAGAGCGGCAGGGGGCGTGTAGAGCTTTCGCGCCGCACCGAAATCTCCATCGACATCTCCTCCAAACAGGTGGACAGCTTGCCCAGCCCTGGCGTTAACCGCTTCGGTTTGAGGCGGCCGGAGGTCTCGCTTCATAACAGACTCCCAGAGCCGGGCTCACCCAGGAGGACGGAGATCACCCTTTCCCGAGCGCAGGAACCCTTAGCTGCCTACCGCAGAGCCGAGGCGCCTTCCTCTGCCGCGCCTGGCCGCGTCCCTGAGCCTGTTCAGAGGAAGGCCGAGTTTCCGGGCACGGTGGACAGTTCATCGCTGCTGAGCAGACGGACCGAGCCGCCGGGTCACAGGCAGGCGGAGACTCCATCTCCATCCAGAGAGTCGGAGAACAGCTTCTCTACAGAGGCCGCCGTGACGCCCAGCTTCACTGAATATAAAACCCTACCGCCAGCTCAGGAGAATTTCAGCCGAGCTTCAGACCGTAAGTCGATTGTTTGTTGGTCCACGGTGTGATTTCTGTCATAAACGGAACATGACAATGTGAGGTATATTGGTGATATTTGTTTTTTTTTGGGGGGGGCAAAAAAATATAAGCTTGACTTCAGGACTTACAGCCAGTGAATGGAATGCGCAAGCACCGGCCCCACCTCAGCCTCGCCTTGCCACGCCTTTATAACCCTGACCGACAGAGTGGGAGGTGCTTAGCGTAGTGGTTAAGGCATTGAGGTCTGGGCCAGAAGGTTGCTGGTTCAAATCCCTGCACCACCCTGCTGCCACTAGTGGGCCCTTGCTTTGGATAAATGTCTATAGAGTCTAAAAAAATAAACGGAAAACATTGCAAGCAAGAATTAATTGTTATAAAAATTCAAAATGCACATCGATCTAGAATAGAATAGACATTATTGTCACATATACAGTTATTTCTTCGCATAGTCCAGCTTGTTTGGAAGCTGGGGTCATTGGAGCTCAGAGGGTTAAGAGTCTTGCTCAAGGAACCAAGGGTGGCAGCTTGGTGATACTTGGACTTCCGCCTTAGTCCACTGAGCCCTAAGACGGGATCTAATGGCTACTACAGAGATGATACTGGTTTTAATGGTTTGTAGGCGATAGACTATAGTTCCAGGTTCGAACTCAGGTTGTCGGACGATGGCTGTTCAGTTCCGTGCAGGTCGAGTCAATCGGTGCATTCCACGATGCTGAGAAAATCACTTTCAAGCCTGTATTTGGACAAGCGCCAACGAACTCGGAGAAGTCGCCAAGCTTCCGAGTGACGGATCGCGATTTAGAAAATGTAGTTCGTTCACTGAAATGACGCCGAGCATTTCCAAAGAAGAAACGGAAACTCTGCGTAATCTTTTACACTAAAATGCCCCCCCCCCCCATTTTACCCCATCTGCTTCATAGTAACGGCCCGTGCCTGCGATCAGCACATCGTACGCTCTACATACACACACCCTAAGACATGTTTATTAGATCCATGGCATGCACTGTTGATGCGTAATGATCTCAACGCCGTCTGTAAACGTTTTCCAGGGAGCTACTGATTTCGCGGTTTCCATTCGCTTTGAATGGAAACGGCTCGTGTTGTTTTGCTTAAGATGTCAAGAAAGGGTACGCAACCTCTCTTTAGAGGAAGAAGGAATCTTCTTAGGTGTGCTTCTGGCTGACCGCTTCCCCATGATGCAGATACAATCCTGCGCTGATGAGAAGAACAGGAGCCCCTTATAGAAGCGAATTTTGCCCCGTGGAGCTCTGGAGCAGGGTGACGTCAGGCAGCGAGCATGTGATGGGGAAGGTCTGAGGTGCAGAAACTTGTGCTCGGCTCGCAGCCACAGAGAAAATATTGCCCTTGAAGTTTTCCTTTTTCTCTTTCCAAACTTTTTTTTTTTTTTTTTTCCCTCTCTCCCCCCTTTCCTTCCCCCTCCCACAACTGAAAGTGTTTTTATAATCATCAGGGCAGTATGTGAACAGACCCGATTGAGTGCTGTCTTTGTGTTGATTGAGACCTGTTTTTGATTATGCGAGATTTATTCAGTATTAATGGAAACGGTGCCGGCAGATCACGGATTCAAGCTGCCACTAGTGGGCCCTTGAGCAAGGCCCTTAACCCTCAACCTCTTGTATTTACTATAGAGGTCACACCGTCTTCCAATCAGACAAAACATGCCTCTCGAAATTGTGCTTGTGTTTCCGATCGCCACTATTCACATGCGTTCAATGGAGTGAATACGGAATGTGACCACAGTTTTATTCTGATCTTGAACCCCCCGCCACCCCCCTCCCCCTCCCTCGCCCGAGAAATTCTGTTTGCCCCGTTAGATTTGGAGAAGCAGACGGCTGTAGACAGCTTAGGAATTTGGCGCTACACGTATTAGCACGTTGCGCACATGCACTTTATATCAGAGCTATCGATATTTAATAACGCATCGAAGCAATTTAGGGGGCACGGTGGCTTAGTGGTTAGCACGTTTGCCTCACACCGCCAGGGTCCGGGTTCGATTCCCGTCTTGGCCATACGTGTGTGTGGAGTTTGCATGTTCTCCCCGTGCTTCTCCGGGTTCTCCGGTTTCCTCCCAGTCCAAAAACATGCACGGTAGGTTGATCGGCACCTTGGAAAATTGTCCCTAGTGTGTGTGTGTGTGTGTGTGTGTGTGTGTGTGTCCTGCGATGGGTTGGCATTCCATCCAGGGTGTGTCCTGCCTTAATGCCCATAGACGCCTGAGATAGGCACAGACTCCCCGTGACCCGAGGGATGATCGGATAAAGCGGTAGAAGATGAATGAATGAATGATGCAAATTATTTTGTTGGGCGATGATTTAATTCATGCGTGATTCAAGCATTTTTGTTTTTTGTTTTTATTCCGAAATATAAATACATAAATAAATCGAAATTGTGCATTGCGTTGAAGGTTTTATTCATTCAAGACATTTATCCCGATAAAAATATTTGCTCCAATTGAACCAATATTTCGGTTTGGCGACCGGATGATTTATGTCATTTAAGAGACAATCATTACTTAAAAAATAAATAAAACATATTTACAAGAATATTTAGTCTTCCTGCTCTGTGTCGAGTTTCACTAATAATAAACATACATTTGCATAAAGCATTCATATTTGTCCATGGTGATGTTGATTAGAGTGATGTTGATTAGAGTATACTTGGAAAGTATTGCTTTGAGGGTACATTTAGAACAGATAAATATGTGTAACTATGTCGTGACAAATCGCGTGATTAATCGCAGTTAAAGATGGAGTTTACTTCCGATTAATCGCAAATAAATAGTTGAATCGATTGATAGCCAGTATTGATTTTCCCACCGCATGCGATACTTGGATACACAAAAAGAGATTTATTCGATGTCTATGGATGCAGCAGCATGAAAGTTTGCCTTGACTCGAACTTGACTTTCGTTCCAGCATGACGCGCATCCGCGTGGACGAAGCCAGCGCCGTCTCCACAAGCACACTCCAAGATCTTGTGGAAAAGTTTTTCCCGGTGGTGTAATGCTTATTACATGGAATGGGCTGTTTCAAAGCACTTAGGAATCTCAGGGTTTAAAAAATAAATAAATACATTTTTATAAATGGTAAAAGTAATTGTATACCAGCGTGTATTGTATTTGAATTGAAATAATATGACCTCAAAGTACAGAGTTTGTGCTGTGGCTATGGAGTATACATTGCGATTATAAAGCGCGAGTTCATGTGTAAAGCATGTTTATAGCATGTGAAATCTGTGAGTTGTTTGACCTGGACAAGAGAGAATCTCTTCGCACGGGATTGGTTTATTGCTGTGGTGTCATTTCCTGGCAGCGTTTTCCTTCCTTCGTTGCGCCGTGGCTTTCTTAAAGGTACTTTGAGGTCCGTTGCCAAGGGGTTGGGCACGTGCCCATAAAGGAATGTGCATGTAATCAGCGAAGCTTGAAGGGCTGGAAGGCAATGTATAATATAAAAATGAAAGGCTTGCCATTTACAGCTGTGCGTGTCCGAATAAGGCCGGATTAGAAATCGGGAGATCTGTAAGGACGGACGATACTGAATAAATAAATGAATGAAGTGTATTAACTGACCAGAGCTACATACCAGATGTAGACAATTCCGGTCAGTTTCGCCACCGTTATTTATTAACGTATTTACCCTCCGGCCAATCAGAACCGAGTATTCGGACAGACCATAATATATCATGCTTGGACATAATCGGTCTTCCGTAACGATTGTGTTTTGAAAAACACAGCGAGGCAAATGGAAACTCTTTAACCATGGGAGCCGAGAGCTGAATCATTCCTACAGACATGGTTTCTCAATTGAATCAGTATTGTTACAGGAACCTATTTCTACACACACACACACACACACACACACACACACACACACACACACTCGTACACTCTGGCAGAACCAGGAGAAAGATGTGACCATGCTGAGTTTGACAGTGAGCGAGCAGTAATTGAACTCGAATGCAGCCTTGCATCTTGAAAAGGTTTTCCACGGTGTCTGGGTTTTCTCTAAGCCTTATATTCAGCACACGGCATCAAATAATGACTTTTCGAAAATGCGAACCGGATTCGAAGCTCGCACATACTCGCGTCCATACGTAGTTGCACCTGTACACCATGCCATTTTGAAACGGTCACGACGCGAAGGAATTTGCGTGGAAGTAATTGGACAAGCAAGTGTTGTTTGGCTGGACGTTCTACGGGAAGGTGTGGCACAGCATTTAAGGCACGCTGGGGTGCTGATCGGATGGTCAGCGGTTCGAGCCCTCGTATCCCCAAGCTGCCGCTCTTTGGTCCTTGAGTGAGACACGTAACCCTCTGTGCTCCAGGGGCACCATTTCACGGCTGACCCTGCGCTCTTACCCAAAAGTATGCAATGAAACAATTTCACTGTATATGTGACAAATAAAGGCCATTCATTGGGATACAGCGCATTATAGAGCTGTTATACACACCATGTGCTATTGGTGTGCTATGTAGGTGTCATGAAACTTTTGGAGTCAGTTTGGATAAACGGATCAAGAATTTTTATGAGCTTCTTATTGGAAGGAAGGTCTTGTGCAGAGGGAAGGGTGAGCACAGGGTCACTAGTCACTACAATGGACATGGTCTCAAGGCGGGTTTATATAGGTAGTAAAGGAGCCGCTAGTCACTGCGGCAAAGAAAAAAGTTTCCAAGATGCCGTAAGGCGGAAACCATGAGAAGATCTGTGGTTGAGGTGTGTGATCAAATACACCCTGTAGTCGTGCGACGTTAGCAGACTGAATCCGTCTTCTCCCTCCTGTTTGCTCCATAATTGCCCAGACCATTGATGCGAAACCATCCCCAACTGCAAAGAGTAGCCTTCCGATCAAAGAGAACCCCATCCAAAGATAAGCCGCGACAAAACAGATATGAATTGATATTTGTGGTTCAGTTAAGCAAAGAGAAAACACAATCCATCATTACTTGAAGTTCATTCGCTTTATAACCACCATTGGCTCCTTCAAAAATGAAACTGTCCCAGGAAAAAGAAGACCAAGCGCTACCTCTGCTGCAGAGGATAAGTTTATTCGAATTTCCCGCCTCGGTTTCGTTCCGGTGGCCAGACGTATTGCAACGTTCACTGTTCAGATTGGACCGCCTGAGTCAGGCCTTCATGGCCTAATTGCGGCAAACAAACCATTACTTCAGAAGAACAACTCGCAGAAGGGAAACACAAGGAATGGCCATTAGACCAGTGGAAAACTGCACTTTGCTCTGAAAAGTCCCAATGGGGGATTTCTGGTTCGTTTCTTTGTTAGATATACAGAGGTTTAACGGATGGTTTGTAAATGTGTGGTGAAGGTGGAGGCGCTTTGCTGGCCACCCTGTTGGTGATTTAGTCAAAATTGAGGGCACGTTTCACCAGCATGGATACCACAGCATTTTTCAGCCACATCCATTCCGTCTGGTTTGCGCTTTAGTGGGCTCGCCGTTCGTTTTCGAATAGGACAACGACCCCAAACATAATGACACGAGCTACTTTTTTCAACAAAGACCTCCAACAATCACCCAGTCTATAGTGGCCTATAGAGTACATTTAACCACCAGAGGCTACATGGTGTCCTGCTTTCTAATAGGTACTTTGTTCCACTTGGCACTTTTAACAAAAAAAGGTTTAATAACTAGTTAGGGTAATCACTTAAAGAATAGTATTCCTCAACGGAAGAGCACTTTTATATATATATATATATATTAGCGTTTTATATATGTTAGTCATTATGTGATTTGAGGACGCCACTTTGTGTGATGTGATTATTTAAGCTCATCAGGTCCCACCGCCATAATGTCCAGTGACATTTACACCGACTATTTTAGAACCCCAGACCTGCCAATCGGATCTCCTAATGGCTTGGGTGATTACTGTGGCTTACTGTAAATCCACAGTAACTTTTCATAACGTTTTATAACTAAATGGAGAAAAGATGGAGAAGGTTTTCTTATCCTTACAAAAGTGCAATCTGTTTGTCGTGAATGTGATCTGCTATGTGGGATACTTTGATACTAAACGAATCATTTTTCTCCCTCAGTCCACTTTAATGCACTTTATTTGTTAGCACATATGCTAGTCATTTTCAGTACTTTTGGCAGACAAAGCGCAATACATGCTAGCTAGTGTCCAGTGGGGCGAATGAATGCATTAATCATGTCCTGATCAATCTGTTGGTTGAAGAATGGAGCGTTTGTTGTAAGATCTACGCAACGTTCGCGCTCAGAGCCGG
>JACRUU010000012.1:25466295-25478795 GCA_030449085.1 Kryptopterus vitreolus
TTGAGTTTTGGCACGATCCTTTGCCAGCTTTGCTTCATTTGAAGCCGAGAAGCCTTTGTGCCAACGCTCCCCTCTGAGACGGTCAATCTTCTGGCTAGCCGCAGCTCACCCAGAGAGCCTGCAGGGACGTGAGAGTCACAAAAGAGTTTTGGAGCTTTTGTGGTTATGTTCAACTGCCTCGTCGCAGCTAGCATGAAATGACCAATTAGAGTTGGCTTGCTGAACCCGTTTGCTGTGTGTGTGTGTGTGTATATGTATATATGTATATACAGTGGTACCTCAGTGTGCGTCGCTCTCACTGATCGTCGCCTGAACGGGAATTTACCGTTGGTTAACGCTGTTTCTTTCAGTTTCTGTCACGTGCCAGGCGCACCGTCTAGAGGAACACGCTAATTGTTTCCCTGATCATAACCTGAGACAAATTTAGTTCGGTTAACATCAGCAAAGTTGCTTTCTGCGGAACGAATTAACAACGTACACCCAGGTACTAGTGTGTGTGTGTGTGTGTGTGTGTGTGTGTGTGTGTGTGTGTGTGTGTGTGTGTGTGTATGTATATATGTATATATATATATATATATATATATATATAGAATATATATATATATCAATAATATATATATATATATATATATATATATATATATATATATATATATATATATATAATGCGTGTCTTCCTGAAGCTTAATATTTGAAAACTGTATCGCACGGCACGCCGCTGGAATAATGATAAACAGCGTTTGTGTGTGAAGTCTGTTATGGGTCATCGTAGCACATTGCTAACACAGCTGGAGAGCTGCTGTGACACGTCAGCTCGCGGTCTGTGTTTGTGCGAGAGAGAGAAAAGGAGAGCGAGAGAAAGAGAGAAACAATTCTTATTGTGTTACTGAACATGCTGTTGGCCCTCGTTCCAGAAGAGTCCAAATGCTTAAATAAACACACCATGAAAGAATGATTTGTAAAGCGTTTTTGTTCTGTTTCCATGGTGACGTTTGTATACATATTGACAATTAATGATAGCGATATATTTGCGACAAAAACTCTACCATCGAGAAAGCAGACGGGGTTCTACAAAAACTTAGATGGATAGATAGATGGATGAAAGGATGAAGGGAGAAATAGAAGCTTGATGGGTAAAAAGAAAGAAAATGACGAGAGAGCTGCTGGAGATAGATAGAATCTTTCCAGATTATCTGCCATTCTTCTGGGAAGACGTTCCTGTAGATTCTGCACAATGTGATGCGAGTTGGTTTATTTAAAAGTAGACATGTTTATCTTTCTATACAGATGTTTATTATGTCTGTGAGGCAGGTGTTCAAGATGCAAGTTGTTTTATTTATATGTCTGTGAAGAGAGATGACGGAGACGGCAGGTCGCGACCCCCCTCTTGTTTTACAAGAGCACAGCGTTTTGTTGTTATAAGTGTGTATAAATAAAATTCAAGTGATGTATTGCGCTTCTCTCTACGACCAGACAGTAAATCAAGTGAGTTTCGGCTGAATTTTGAGAAAATAAATGTCACAAACCGCAACTTTATATATGATGCATATGATATATGCAGGGGGTACGGTGGCTTAGTGGTTACGTTCGCCTCACACCGCCAGGATCCGGGTTCGATTCCCGTCTCGGCCATGTGTGTGTGGAGTTTGCATGTTCTCCCCGTGCCTCAGGGGGTTTTTCTCCGGGTTCTCCGGTTTCCTCCCGGTCCAAAAACATGCACGGTAGGTTGATTGGCACCTTGGAAAATTGTCCCTAGTGTGTGAATGTGTGTGTGAATGTGAGTGTGTGTGCTCTGTGATGGGTTGGCATTCCATCCAGGGTGTATCCTGCCTTAATGCCTGAGATAGGCACAGACTCCCCGTGACCCGAGGGAAGATCGGATAAAGCGGTAGAAGATGAATGAATGAATATAATTGTTCCGTGTGTATGTGGTTCATATTTTGTGTGTGTCAGTAAATCACGTCACGTGTGTGTCACATGTCCGGGCGATTGCGTTTTCATGTTCCCCAGGCACAAGCTTGTTTTTTGATCGTAATAACGTCAAGAGGAAACGAGGGCATGATGGTTTGTAGGCATGAGAGAGAGAGAGAGAGAGGATTTCCATCGCCTGATAGATGCGTCTGCCTTACTTCCAGCATTCCCAGGAATCATTTCCGGATCCACTGTGACCCTGAAGAGTATGTCAAGGTCCAAATGTATGCATGTTAGAACATTTTGAGTGCTATGACAACACAGAATACTGACTGCCCTCCTGCTGGACTTGTGCCAATTCATGATTTTTCCACACACATGCCTCGTCGACATCACTGCTACAGTACACTGCTCCGAGTACAGTTGAAGCACTGTTTTTGTCCCTTGTTTGCCCCTCCTGACTAAACCCCTGAAGTCCACAGCTGGAAAAACTGGAGCAGCTGGAAATGGGACGGAAATGACCAGACGGGGGGGGGGAGGGGGAGGGTTGCTCGAGGACTCGTCCAGTAAAGCAGATGCCTGGGTATTCCTAAACACACACTGACTCTCTGTAAAAGGGATAGTTCAGGGTGAGATTTACACCCTTACGCTGAGTATAGCTTCACATCATATTCACTCAAATGACAAATAAACAAGAGTTTCTCATTTCGCCAATAAATACATAATTGTGTGTCCGTGTGTGTTTGACAGCACAACTGGACCGTGCCTTGTGTTTTATAATGCTGAAACCTGAAACCCTGGTAGACAGGAAGTTTGGATTCCAAGAGAATTGTGGCCTTTTTTTTTTTTTTTTTTTTTTTTTTAACGATTCCTCATGCCTGGAGTTCCAGTTTCTGAGTCTCTGTGTGTAAATGTATTCATGCACTGGTGTGGCTTATTTGTTTGGTATCAGGAAACAGTGTACTTTAATGTAGGTCGATTTTATTCATCACGTTTCTTTAATCCAGTCGTTTTGATTGACTCACTTGTTCCTACCTTACATAATTAGGTATGTAAAGGTACACATGTAGGTATATAGAGAGTTGTAAACTGGGAACCTGTGTGTGTGTGTTCTTGTAAAAATGTGTGTGTGTGTGTTTGTGTGTGTGTATATATATATATATATATATATATATATATATATATATATATATATATATATATATATATATATATATATATATATATATATATATATATGATATATATGTGTGTGTGTGTGTGTGTGTGTGTTACTCAATTCTGTAATGCAGCACAAGCATCAGTTCCTCCATGAAGGAAAAAGTGGGACAGGATGATACTGATGATTAGAATGAGAGCTTTATTGCCAAGTATGATTACACATGCATGGAATTTGTTTTGGTGCCTGAAGCTTTTAGTTGCACAAAAAAAATGATTAATATAAAAAAAACAATTACATATGTACATTACAGTACATATTATTATTGCACAGAAAACAAATTCCGACATAAAAGAAGTAAAATATGGCATTGCACATATTTATATTCTATTGCACATTTATCGGTAGATCATTATCTAGAGTGTGTGTGTGTGTGTGTGTGTGTGTGTGTGTGTATGTATGTATGTATGTATGTATGTATATAATGCACACATACTTTTCATGCATCACATTCACGCCTATTATGGTGTGTGTGTGTGTGTGTGTGTGTGTGTGTGTGTGTGTGTGTGTGTGTGTGTGTGTGTGTGTGTGTGAATACCGTTCAAGATTTCATTACCTCTCTGAGATTAGAGTGTTTCCTTTCAATTTTCCCGTGTGTGTGTGTTTGCGTTTGCTTAAGCTCTTCTTCCCTATCTTAGCTTTTTTTCCCCTCATCCTGTGGAAGTGGTGAGGGGAGTGGTGTGTGTGTGTGTGTGTGTGTGTGTGTGTGTGTGTGTGTGTGTGTGTGTGTGTGTGTGTGTGTGTGTGAGTGAGAGAGTGAGAGAAAGAGAAAGAGAGAGCAGCTCACATGAGCTGGCTAGTGGGCGGAGCCTGGGAGACTGAGTGGCTGTGAGTGTGTTTCACACTGGAGGATAAGCCTGAGCAGACGGGTGAGTTTGCAATCTCTTGTACATTTTTCTTTTCCTCCAGCTTCCATGTTCTCTACCTCACTCGTTCCGTCTCTATACATCTCTCTCGCCTGCATAGTGTCGTCTTCTCGTTTATACCGCTGTTGAATCACTTGCCATACCGGATTGTAAACGCATGTGCTGGTGTGGATCTGTGTGTATGAGTGTATACTGAGTGTATGAAAGACGTACAAACGTGTGTGTGTGTGTGTGTGTGTGTGTGTGTGTGTGTGTGTGTGTGTGTGTTGTGTCTACCTTGTATGCAAAGTAAGAATGATTTTTTTCCCCTTGTTGAACACTATGTAGTGTTTAGCGTCCTGCTGTAAAAGAGAAAGGAGAGGTGTGTGTGTGTGTGTGTGTGTGTTGGGGGTGGATTTTGGGGGGGGTGTTGGATTCCACTGCTCCTTTTTATTCCCCCCATCCCCAGCTCTCCCTGTCTGCACCTTCACTCCTGGCCTTGTAATTACTGCGTGCAGGTTACAGGCCTGGCAGCAGTTTCTCATTCTGACATTCTTTGTAATTTCACCTTACCTTACCGCCTCCTCTCGGTGCGTCGGAACTTCTTTTGCCAGAGTTTCTGCTTTGATCCTTTAAACCCCCCCCCCTAAATACCGCCCCAATCCAAAGTGCATCGTCTCCTCATCTCACCGTGCCGTTTCCGCAAACCCGCCTCCCATCCAGCGTTCAGGCGTTCACATCCAGCTGTGACCTTTTACATCCGACCCTCTGAACATTAGCATTGTTTCCCCGCGCTGTCAGCACGTAACCCTCGAAAATTCGCTCGCCTCCGTATCTCCGCATTTATATTTTGCAGGGGGGGTGAGATAGGCAGCATTCCATGGGATGATAAACTACGGAGCAGCTGTGTAATGTCACAGCCTTTTGCTCTGATGTTACAGGCCACATGTTTGACTCTTTCCAGTGGTGTCACGGTGCAAAAAAAAAAAAAATTCATATTATCCGATTGACTCTGTGTAGAAGAAGCCATTTTTGTCGCGTGTCATCAATGTACACTAGCGGGGGACTGTTCTGTGAGGACGTGATGGGACGTTTGGCGTCACTGTTTGGCCACTTCAGTGCCAACATCCTTGTTTTGTCGTTCTGTCGGTACCCTGATTATTCCACAGGATTCAAGTGGTTTAATACACTACAGCAAGTTGGCACGTTTAATATAAAGGACCTATCCTGAGCGGCGCTCGATTGTGCAAAATTGCGAACGCGTGCAGTGTGGACAAAGCAACATAAGTTAAGAATGACAGAAAGAGCCAAAGAGAGAGAGAGAAAATGACGGAAAGAAAGAAACGAGTCCACATGACCTCACTATGCTACCCAGCAATCATCTCTCCCTACAGCTCTGAGCGATATAACATGTCACACACATGTTCTAGTGAACGATGTGTCGTCCGATATAAATTGAATCTCCGAATTTTTTTTTTGGTAGACAAAATTTGATTTGGGATACGGTGGAGAAAATTCGTCCGCTATTCTACCTGTTTGTAGTCGTTGCTTTGGGGTCATATCGCCTCCGTCATGTTTATCACGCAGCGCCACACACACCTCCCCATTCAACTACGTGGTTCTGTTTGAGGTGCTGGAATAAATTTGCTTCCTTTAGTCGCCACAAACTTTACAGCGGGGCTTTGTCCCGTTGAACGTCTGAAGGCGCAAACCCGAACGTTTCCATAGGTCTGATGAGACCGCGCCCCTCTTCGAAACGAGCTTCGTGATTCGTCAGAACGCGCCGCCAGGTCGATGAATCGCGCTGAAATGTCGATTAATCGCATTTCCCAAATGTAATGCAGGGCGGGAGGCGGAGAACTACGGAAGCTCGCTGAGCCAAACCAAGGTGAAATCGATTTTCAACATAAACCATTAACTCGAATAAATCAATAATTAACCGATCAACCGATCAATGTCCCCTCGTATTTTATGTCTGGGCGGCGAAACGGCATCACTACGCCACCGATCAACCGCTGTTCTGAGCGTTTCGACACGACAACGAGTTTCGCATGACGGAAAATGGTCATCGATTTGGACTTCATGCTTTGCTCGGACGCAGGTTTTCCTTTGCGAATGAGTGCAAAACAGTAATCCCTCGTTGATGGATGATAAGCTCCGTTTAAAATGTGCGGGAGTTTCAGCAGGTTCTAATTCATTTATTTGCCCGATTTAATTGATTTACGGTACTAAATGTAGAATAAGGTGTTCAAGGAAGATATAACAGTTTTGTGTTCTAGTGATGGAGTGAAAAATCACCTTTACTGCGGGTACTTTATTTGTTGTTTTTATTTAGAATAGCCTTTATTTGTCACACGTACAGTAAAACACTATTCTTCGGGTATCCCAGATTGTCAGAGCATAGGGTCAGCCATAATACAGCGCCCCTGGAGCACAGGGTTAAGGGCCGTTCTCAAGGAGCCGAGGGTAGTAGCCTGACGATAACTGAGCTTGAACTCCCGATCTTCTGATCTCTAACCCAGCGACTTAAACCTATGAGCCACACCCCCTCCCCAACTATCTCAACAAACAAGAGTTAGCCACCACACTTTCTCTTGCTGCTGCGGCGATATCCTTCATTAATACATTTTTAATTCTTTGTATGTATGTTAGAATGTTTTCTACCCTTGTTTGAAGAGCACTTCTATGCAGTACGGACAAAATCAGCAGGTGCGAGATGAGCGGATGGAATCCAACCCGAGATTCGAGATGAATTTAGGCGCTTTCAGGTCCTCTTCCTCTTTCACAGCTCCTCATAAAGCCAAACCTGAAACCCTCTCCATAAACGTGTTCTCACAGCTTCTTTTATATTTCTTCCCCCCCCCCCCGGAAAATCCTATATATTGTAGGCCCATAATAGCGAGAAGGAGAAGTAGTGCCTACGATTATCCCCCCGAAGCTGCACAATGGCTACCACGTGCTCATCCCAGAACAATCCCGGTGTCCTTGTGGTCAATATCAGTTCAGTATACACAGTACGGCGGTGCCTCGGCTAACATTGTTAATCCGTCGCTAAAAATGCGACTTTAGCTGAAAGGTAGGTAGGATATCCAAATTACCTGGAGCAAACATCATTATCCGGTACACAATTTTGTTCGCAAAACACCACGTTAACTGGAAACGACGTCAGCAGAAGCAGATGTTGGCCGAGGCACCACTGTATTGATTTTGTAGTATACAATTACACTTAAAAATTTCTTTCTTATCACGTTGAACTGATTAGTATCCTCTACAGCTGGGTGATATGTTCTATAAATTGAATCGCCATTTTTTAAAAAAAAATTTTTTAGACAAAATTCGATTTTGGATACATTGTGAGGAAATAAATTAGTCGTGCTGTTTCCTCTTGGAAACGAGCTCTCTTTGGATTCATCAGAACGCGCCGCCATGTTGTATTTCGTATGTGTAACGCGGGGGCGGGAGGCTACGGGAACACGCAGTGCCAAACCGAAGTCGCAAAAAACGTAAATATTTTCAACGAAAATTTTAAAGATTCTTTTAAACCCGTAACATGGATTAATCGTTAATGGCGATTAAAAAGATTCGATTAAAAAAAAGATTCTTTGACTCCGATGATTCTTTTAAACCCGTAACACGGATTAATCGTTAATGTCGATTAAAAAGATTCGATTAGAAAACGATTCTTTGACTCCGAAGATTCTTTTTAACCCGTAACACGGATTAATCGTTTAATGGATTAAAAAGATTCGATTAGAAAACGATTCTTTGACTCCGAAGATTCTTTTTAACCCGTAACACGGATTAATCGTTTAATGTGGCAATTAAAAAGATTCGATTAGAAAACGATTCTTTGACTCCGAAGATTCTTTTTAACCCGTAACACGGATTAATCGTTTAATGGCAATTAAAAAGATTCGATTAGAAAACGATTCTTTGACTCCGAAGATTCTTTTTAACCCGTAACACGGATTAATCGTTTAATGGCAATTAAAAAGATTCGATTAGAAAACGATTCTTTGACTCCGAAGATTCTTTTTAACCCGTAACACGGATTAATCGTTTAATGGCAATTAAAAAGATTCGATTAGAAAACGATTCTTTGACTCCGATGATTCTTTTAAACCCGTAACACGGATTAATCGTTAATGTCGATTTAAAAGATTCGATGGAAAAAAAAGATTCTTTGACTCCGAAGCTTCTGCTGTAATCACACCGGCTACCGTGTGCTCATCTCAGAACATTCCCAGTATCCTTGTATCCCTTCACTATCCGCAGTACTTGATTCTGTAGTGTACAATTCTAAAAGTATACAAACCACCTTGAAAATGATTGGTTTCCTCAGGGTTTCCCAAACGTGTCTCCGTGCCTTGGTGACCTTTGGCTTAGCCCCTTAAAGTTTCCAATATCCATGTTGTAAAAGTGCTTTGTAAGATATTTGGGATTGAATTGGATCGCTGCCCATTGAGCTTTTCTCGTTGGGGGAAAAAAAAAAGATATATGAACCACTACGGGTTCTTTATTCTCGTAGACCAACTGGAATGTAGAGTTGTGTGGAAAATAGCATTTCAAAATGGCATATATTCAGTATAATTTTATTTGCATCAGGCTTTTAAGAGTGAATAGAATCGATTTTATTTGTCACATATACATTCCAGCACATGAAAATGCTTCTTCGCATATCCGGCTTGTCAGACCATGGTACAGCGCCCCCTGGAGCACAGAAGGTTAAAAGCCTTGTTCAAAGGACACAAGAGTGGCAGCTTGGCGATACCAGGGCTCGAACCCCCCGACCTACTGATCAGTATCCAAGCGCCTTAAACCACCGAGCTACACCTCCCTCCCTCATGTGGAGATCGTGGACATTGTCCCAAAGTAGCTTTCTAGGAACAGGCCGATTAAGTTTGAATTCACAAGTTCATCTGTAATGAGAGAGCTCTGAGAGGATCTCGTCCTGGTGATCCGGTCTAATCCATAGTAGCAGCATCTTCATGATGGAAATCCTGATGGAAAAGGTATCCTTACTTTAAATAATGGGCTTTTAGCATTTCCACTGTCTCTAAAACAAAAACGAATGGTTCCAACGGCGCTTCCTCATTCCACCTCATTTCTGTGGTTTTCGGGTTTTACTGGCGTCAATTTTCACTGCATAGCTCCTAGCATTGCAGAAACGAGGGGGAAAGCTTATGTATCTTTAATTGGAAGCAGAGAATGAAGTCTTGTTCCACTTCAGCTCGGAGATGCCGTTTATTTCTTATTCGCATTTAAAGAAGCTGTTCCCTTTAATCCGTATTATTATTTGTCTTATCTGCGCTAATAAAATAAAATGCAGCATGTTGACTTCAGCCATTCACTACATGTGGTGCAGTTGGTGATTGATGGGAATTCTACATTTGTGGAAGGTGTGGCGCATACTGGGGTTGGGGCGGAGGGGAGGGGGGAGGGGGGGGGGTTGTTCCTGGCAAATCTCAGCGTCTTTAACTTCTCCACTCCACAACAAAAGCAAACCCGTCATCCCCCCTTCTCCTCTCGGCTCATCCTGCTGTTGTTTGGTTTGGACAGGTCGTTATCTCGTGATATGTACAGTGCCGGGAGCGGTGGATGTCCTCAGACCCGTCAGTCTACACACTTCCTTTTCTAACCGAGAAGTGAGAAGTGACAGAAAGCAAAACAGGTGGCATGAAGTTCTCACACTGCTGGAATATATATAATACTGCCTTTTGATATGTTGGAGTGCCTATTTGGATGAGCAGATAGATGGATGGATATATATATATATATATATATATATATATATATATATATATATATATATATATATATCTATATATATATATATATATATATATATATAAAATATATAAATATATATATTACACAGTACAGGTGTGGTTGAAACAAAGACTGCTATCAAAAATTTAATTATTTACTTAGTTTTATTTAATTAATTAATTACTTAATTAATTACTCTCATCAATATACGAAATGCACTGAATGAAGAAAAGAGAAATATAAATCAGATTAATATTTAGTGTGAACACACTTTTCCTTCTAAACAGCAGTAATACTTCTAGGTACACTTACACACAGTGTTTATGAAGGAACTCGGCTGGTAGGTTGTTCCATCTTGGAGAAGTAAACACACAGATCTTCTGTGGATGTCGACGTTCTCACATCCTTCTGTCTCTTCATGTAAATCCCACACACACTCCATGATGTTGAGATCAGGGTTCTGTGGGGGTCGTACACATCACTTCCACTACTTCTACTTCTTCAAAAGTCACTCACACCAAATATTGATTTGATTTCAAATTTTTCTTTTGTTTCGCTCACTTTCCATTTTGCAAATTGACAAAAATAAACAATTGTTATTTACTATTTCTGAAAGCATTCTTTGTTTACAGCATCTTTTTTTTCACACCTGCCTAAAACTTTTGCACAGTACAGTATGTGTATGTATGTGTACATGTATGTGTGTGTGTGTATGTGTGTGTATATAGGGTCAGTCGATTGCTGTGGTAAATTCCGATCCATATGCGATCATGCTGCGCTTTTCTGAATGAGGTGTGTGTGTGTGTGTATGTATATATATATATATATATATATATATATATATATATATATATATATATATATATATATAGGTAAATATATTTTTACATATTATATACATATATTCGAAATACACTTTAGTATACAGCTGAAGATTCCATACACTGGAGGACAGCGAGACATTTTTCATGTCCCTGAAGAAAGCCATCCTTCTGGCATCAGGATGTAAGGTTAAATCATTCGCTGATGCACTTGCCGTCTACTTGTCCCTCTGGCGTCGCACAGCATGTCAGAGTCCACAAGCTTTCAGTGCATGATTGATGATTGATAACCTGTTTTGCGTCCCGCGCTGTGGATGAAATCTGTCCCCTATATAACGGGATTACTATGCGATCCTTTTATTAAAACAACTTTGCGTCAGAGGTTACACTAGCATTGTGCGCCACGAGGCTTTCTCCTTGTACAGCATTTCCACTGACCTTCGGATTTCCTTCCTTTTTTTCTGAGCGTGGAGATATGAGAAGAGATATGAGTGAGGATAAGCTTTGGAAATTCTGGTCGGTCAAGGTGATATGACGGTGAATACAAAGACATGTACAAGTGAATGGGCATTTAGGTGTATAAATGAAAGTATATAAGGAATAACCATGCAGAGGTTCTCACTCAGGAGAAGGTGCTGATGACTCCCAACCGACTGCTCCTTTTGATATTGATCATATTAAGAATGAATTATAGTCTGATTTGTACTTCAAAGCCTTCCGCATGAACAGAAAATGGAAAGATTCCTATTGGTTGAACAATATATAATGATATATTTCTAATTAGCGATTAACACTCTCTCATGTGTTGTTGAAACTGTTATATAAGCCTTTTTTAAATGTATTATTTATCAATTCCTGCCTCCCTCCTTTTTTTTTTACCCTTTTTGGAGATTATTGAATGATGAGAAAACTCCAAAAACCTGGATATTAAAGATGGATATTAAAGGCTCTTCACCAAACCATACACCTTACAAATAACTTTGTCCACCGATGTTCACTTTAAAACCAGGACATGCACATTTGCACACACTGACACTTTAACACTGCCATACCTGCCATATCTACCATCAATTATACTTTTAACTTTTAATTCTTAGCCTTATTCTTGCTTCATTCCTTTTTTTTTTACACACTATTTTTAGTTTCTATTTTACGTTAATTTATTATAAACATCTGCACTATTATCTTTTATGTTTACATGTAGGACGGTCGTAAGAAGCATTTCACCGCATGTCGTATGTATGTATATATGTGTATCTGACGAATAAAATTTGACTTGAATAACTCCTTAGGAAACGTTTTATATATGTTTTTTTTATATATATATATATATATATATATATATATATATATATATATATATATATATATATATATATATATATATATATATATATATATAGATATATATATACACATACACATTTGACTTGAATAACTCCTTAGGAAACGTTTTTTATTTTATATGTATATATATATATATATATATATATATATATATATATATATATATATATATATATATATATATATATAGATATATATGTGGTGTGTGTGTGATATATATATATCTATATATATATGTATATATGTGTATATATAGTATATATATATATATATGTATATATACTGTATGTGTGTGTATATATATATATATCATATATATATGTACAATCTATATATACCTACATATATATGTATATATATATATATATATATATATATATATAGATATATATATATATATATATATATATATATATATATCTATATATATAAAGTATGGGACCAGAACTGGCTTGTATTCCCCTTCGGAAGTTCCCATGCTGCTTATTTGGTTTAATATGTAGAGAACTAAACCCAGTAAAACCACATAATCTCCACCCACCCGCCAACCATAATCAGGCCGATAGTAATAAAAGCAGCAAGCAATGG
>JACRUU010000012.1:25483795-25486295 GCA_030449085.1 Kryptopterus vitreolus
CGTATGGTCTAATGGACGGTGGTCTAATGACCAGGTTGGAGATCAGTTGTTAAAGCATCGGCTCCTGGACCAGAAGATCGCCGATTCAAATCCCAAGCTGCCACTAGTGGGCCCTTGAGCGAGGCCCTTAACCCTCAACTGCTCAGTTGTAAGTCGCTCTGGATAAGGGCGTCTGCCAAACCAAACGTCTCAAATGTAAATAATTATGATTAAATCAGAAATCTTGATGCCTTTTTTTTTTTTTTTTTTTTTTTTACGGGTGAGAAATTCCGAAAATATGAAGGTGACCGTAAAAACATCTCACTGGAACAAACGGAGACTCCTGGGCTCGCCCACACGCTTGTGCTTCCGGATGCCTTTCGTTTTTTCCCCTCCGGCGCCCCCTCGCCGATCGCCGAGAACGCCATTCTTCTCCTTCCACGGTTTTTTTCTTCTCTTTTTCCTTCAGGGCTCGATTATTCTACGCGCAGGTGTTCCTTGGCCAGATTTGTATCAAATCTGTTCCATCGCAGTATTCGTTACCACAAGAACAGAGAGGAGAAAGAGAAGAGAGAGAGAGAGAGAGAGAGAGGGAGAGAGAGAGAGAATCCTCCACCTTCCCAAACTGCTGTGGTGGAAGAGGAATAAAGCACCGCAGGGAGTGCTGTTTATGGAAAGGTCACTTGTCATCCGATTGAAAAATGTGCTTAATAAACTGTTAGGCTGGAAATCAAAACGTTGATCAGTTTTAGGTGTGTGTGTGTGTGTGTGTGTGTGTGTGTGTGTGTGTGTGTGTGTGTGTGTGTGTGTGTGTGTGTGTGTGTGTGTTTTCTTAGGTCATTCCATTGCCCTTATCAGAAAAAAAAAACCGAACACTTCCTGCGATAGGCACGGTGAACGAAGCCTTTATGGCCCAGCTCTGTGTTTTCTGTCTCTTCGAGTCTGGTCTTTCCTTTCGTTCTACCTTTCGGCCTGTTTGTCTCTCTTGTCATCTTGCATTTAGTAGTTGACTGACGTTCTGGCTCGCCTGTGCTGTCCTGTACTGTATTAGTAAGAGTGCTGAGGATGTAAAATGGACTTTTTCCTTCTCTCTCTCTCTCTCTCTCTCTCTCTCTCTCTATCTATCTATGTCTCTTCTTCCCCCTTCTCCTTCCAGAGTGGAGGAATCTGACTTCTATGGTTTTGTTGGCTGCCGTAGCGAGCCGTAGCTCTGTGAGGAGCTCGACGGAGATTCTTGACTAGCGAGTGCCAAGTGTGAAGGGCTGCCAGTAGCTCAGGTTACGGGCCTGGGGATTTTTTTTTCTTTCCTGACGTTCCTGTCTTAACAGCGTCTCTGTGTGTTCGGGGCGGTTTATCGGCGTCCTGCACATGTTAATACGAACTGATTAGTCGGCGTTCTTTAGGGATGGTATTATCCCTGTATGTCAAGGCGCGCAATTTCCGAGCGTTAAAATTGATCTCGGTGTATCAACAAAGACGCTCGCCAAAATACCCAAGCCAAGTCAAGTCAAGACGTTTTATTGTCATTACAACCATATATAGCTGACGCAGTATGTTTCTCCAGGTCCCTGGTGCTACACAAAACATGTACCACAACATAGAGCTACAAACGACATATAACACAACATAGAGCTACAAACGACATAATACAACATAGAGCTACAAACGACATATAATACAACATAGAGATACAAACGACATAATACAACATAGAGCTACAAACGACATATAACACAACATAGAACAACATATAACAACATAGAACAACATATAACACAACATAGAGCTACAAACAACATATAACACAACATAAAAGCTACAAACAACATATAACACAACAAAGAGCTACAAACGACATATAACACAACAAAGAGCTACAAACAACATATAGCACAACATAGAGCTACAAACAACATATAACACAACATAGAGCTACAAACAGCATATAACACAATATATAACAACATAGAGCTACAAACAACATATAACACAACATAGAGCTACACAAACATATAAACATATAACACAACATAGAGCTACAAACAACATATAACACAACATAGAGCTACAAACGACATATAATACAACATAGAGCTACAAACAACATATAACACAACATAGAGCTACAAACAACATATAACACAACATAGAGCTACAAACAACATATAACACAACATAGAGCTACAAACGACATATAACACAACATAGAGCTACAAACGACATATAACACAACAAAGAGCTACAAACGACATAATACAACATAGAGCTACAAACGACATATAACACAACATAGAGCTACAAACGACATATAACACAACATAGAGCTACCAAAACGACATATAACAAAATAATACAACAAAGAGCATATACAAACGACATACCATACAACATAGAGCTACAAACAACATATAGCACAACATAGAGCTACAAACAACATATAACACAACATAGAGCTACAAACAACAACACAACATAGAGCCAAAACAACAAAACACAACATAGAGCACAACAACAAATAACA
>JACRUU010000012.1:25491295-25496295 GCA_030449085.1 Kryptopterus vitreolus
AGAATTTACGGTAGTTACATTTAACGGCGTTACGTAATTTAATTACAAAATAAATGTAACCGCAATTCGTTACAGTTACTGAGGAAAAAATGTGTAAATAAATTTAAGTAATGTTAGAGATTACAAATAGGGTTCCATCTGAACAATTTCATGTAGAAACGTGATTTTGTTTTGAACGATGAAAATCTGCTGCAGTTTTCACTTCGAAAAATAGGAACGATTTTTGAAACATTTTTTATTTTAACTTAAAGCGCCACCTAGTGGACAAATGAAAGGGATCCAAAAGTATTCAAATGTAATCCGTTTTATAAAGTACTTGAATAGTTACACTACATTTTGCTTAGGGTCATTTGTAATCTATTACATTTCCAAAAGTAACCTTCCCAACACTGATGATGGTAAACATGTCGGGGTGGCTTCGCAAAATGAAATCGAATTTTTCTAAACATCGACTCATGACTGTTTCTCTTTATTCCTGTAAACAATCTTAAAAATGAGATAAATCCAATGGAAAATGTTAAAAAATTCCTTTGCTCCATTTCTTTGCCCAAATTCGCGAAATGTTCTGCTTGTTTTTTCATGCAGATATCGAAGAGAAAGGCGTGAGGATGAAGCTGACCGTTATAGACACGCCAGGCTTTGGGGATCAAATCAACAATGAAAACTGGTAAACAAAAAAACAACAATAACAAAGAAATTCACCTCACGATCTTTTTCATTAAAGAGACTTTTGATTTATCAATACATTCTCGCCTCGTTCACAGCTGGCAGCCCATAATGAAGTTCATTAACGAGCAGTATGAGCAATACCTACAGGAGGAGATCAATATTAACAGGAAGAAGAGAATCCCTGACTCGCGAGTTCACTGCTGCATATATTTTATCCCACCCACAGGACATTGGTCAGTAGTCTTTGCTTTTTTGTCATTCACTATAAACTATGTAGGCAAAGTGTGTGTGTGTGGTGTGTGTGTGTGTGTGTGTGTGTGTGTTGTGTGTGTGTGTGTGTGTGTGTGTGTGTGTGTGTGTGTGTGTGTGTGTGTGTGTGTGTGTGTGTGTGTGTGTGTGTGTGTGTGTGTGTGTGTGTGTGTGACTGTAGTAAACTAGACGTGGTTCGAGTTTACAGTTTATGCCGATATTGAAAAAAAAACATTTTGTGACTTTGCTTCGGTTTGGCACAGCGAGCTTCCGTAGTTCTCCGCCTCCCGCCCCGCATTACACTTGGGAAATGGGGAAATACAACATGGCGCCGCGCTCTGACGAATCCTAAGAGCTCGTTTCCAAGAGGGGGCGCGGTTTCATCAGTCGTATGCAAACGGTTGAACTTAAGACGTTCAACAAGCCAAACCCCTGCTGTATTTGTATTTGCCCCATATTTGTCTAAAGTTTGTGGCTCATTTATTCCAGCACCTCAAACCCAGCCACATTGTTGAACGGGGATGTGGGTGGCGCTAAACATGACGGCGGCAAACCACAAAAAAAAAAATACCCCAGCTTAAAAAACGGTAAAAATAACGGACACATTTTCCCTCTGTATCCAAAATCGAATTTTGCCTAAAAAAATGTATAGGACATTTCGCCCAGCTCTTCAGGAAACCAGCTTAGAAATGTTATACTTTTTAAATCGCTTTTATAATTATATACTACAAGATCAAGTACAGGGCAACGGTGGCTTAGTGGTTAGCACGTTCGCCTCACACCGCCAGGGTCCGGGTTCGATTCCCGTCTCGGCCATGTGTGTGTGGAGTTTGCATGTTCTCCCCGTGCCTTCAGGGGGGTTTTCTCCGGGTTTCTCCGGTTTCCTCCTGGTCCGAAAACATGCAGGTTGATTGGCACCTTGGGAAATTGTCCCTAGTGTATGAATGAGTGTGTGTGACCTGTGATGGGTTGGCATTCCATCCAGGGTGTATCCTGCCTTAATTCTCATAGACGCCTGAGATAGGCACAGACTCCCCGTGACCCGAGGGAAGATCGGATAAAGCGGTAGAAGATGAATGAATGAAAATCAAGTACTGTGTATACTGAACGGGTATTGACAACAAGTACACTGCGTTTGTTTTCGCTGTTCAGCACGTCTCCTTCTCGCTATTAAGAACCCAAAATATATCGGATTTCAAGCATTTTTTTTTCCATTATGTTTTTTTCAACATAAACATTGTTGAATAGGGAGGCGAGTGTAAAGGGGGGGAAAAAAAAAAATTGGAAAACTCAGTGTGTTGTATTTGGTTCGTGTGCATGTTGTATATTGTGATGGAAGTTTTAGACATTGCAGAAGCGAGGCGTCGATACACACTCATCGCCAGTGTTTGGGAGTAACTAGTGACGTGTAACGGCGTTACGTAATTAATTACAAAATAAAAGTAACAGTAATTTGTTAGTTACTGAGGGAAAAAACTTGTAATTAAATTACAGTCACCTAGAACGTTAACTTAAAGTGCCACCTAGTGGACAAATGAAAGTAATCAAATGTAATCAGTTGCTTTACTTTTCTAAAATACACTACTTATTACATTTTGTATAGGGTTTAATCTGTAATCCAAAATTTCCAAAGTGTTTCCTTTACATTGGTTATCGCGGAGTCTTTAAAACACGCATAGCCACGACTTTCATTTTTACGGAAAGGATAAAAGTACTTCTGTCAAAGAACGCTAAGAAAGATGTATTCAAAGCTAAAAGTTAAAACAATAAGGGGTTCAAAATGAATCAAACCATAAACAAGTCTAACCCTTGTGTGTGTTTGGGTGACTTAGCTCGGGCAGCTTTACTGACGTAAACGTGACGATGGCAAACCCAAAACACCGCCTAAAAATAGAGGGAAAAAAGAATAAATAAATAAATAATAGCAGACACATTTTCCCCACTGTATCGAAAATGGAATTCTGGTGGACGATTTGGCGTCCACAGACGTTGTGTACCTTCAGTTCTGCACTGTGTGTGTGTGTGTGTGTCGGTTTGTCGTGATTTGTTGTGCTCGCACGTGCGTACGCTTTCTTTTTTTAAAAAGGATCTCTGCGGAAGGAAACGGCTTCTGACGGTCTGCCAGCAGCGCCGGTGATGTCCAAACCAGAGTCTTCTCAGTATCTCCGCACACTTCCTGACCTGTTTTTCGTCTTTCCGGAATATTCTGTGATGCTGTTACTATGGCGATCAAACTTGTTTACTCTGTTTGCAAGCGTCCGAGAAAGGAGGGGGGGGGGCCTCGATGCGTGTCTGTCGCAGGCATTTGAGTGTTTGTATAACGTGATGAAAGGCTGATTGTTGTTTACGCAGTGCTGCAGATGTGTGCGCAGCTGCAGTTTGGCTCCGAACACCTCGACTCGGGTAGCGCGGGGGGCGGGGCTTTAAACACCCACGAGAATCTCATCCGAAGTTCGGGCCGAAGATTAAAAAGGGACTTTCCAGCGAATACTCTCGCCCGTTTCTTACAGGTCAAGAGTCGTCTTATTAGCTCCACCTACCGCATACACACCCCACCCCCGCAAGATCCCAGCCGAGGTTACAGTTTTGATCCCTGGTCAATAACACGAAAGGATTGGGGGGGGGGCTTTGTGTGGTGAGACCAGAGAATAAATCCTTTCAGAAAGTTTGAGTTACTTTCCTGTCTGTCGACACACGGCGTGCCCGCTAACCCTTCTGTCTCAATAACTGCGCCCTTTGGGATGACGGACACGCTATGATATTAATTTGGCCCTACAGGAAGCCCCTGGGTTTTATCCTCATGTCGCAGTAATAACGTTTCCCGGCTTATTGGTTTGAGAGTGACAGCTTGAAGATTGAGGTCAGAGCTCCATGCAAACGGTGTCACGTGTGCCTCCATCTTTGTAGTTAAATGCGTCACTCCTTAGTGACACCATAGTTTGGCGTCACCGATGGTTTCATTGAAAGAAAAAGGACAATTATGGCAGTTACACCTTTCTTGGTATCGATCTAGTGTGAGGAAGACTCGAAAAGAACCATGTAGTACTTTCGCACACTCATCGCAGGACCTTATACCATGACAAAGGACCATTTAGGAACTTATATGCAGTGTTGTCCAGAATGATGTTACCACTTGTATGGTACTTCATATGGTATGGTACTTGAGAAACAAGGAGTACAGGTCGATGGGAGTCGGACTTATGTACATAGTGTGTGTTATTAAAATAAGTCAATAAGTGTAACATTTTTTTGGAAAGACCTGTATATTTGAGTCCATCTCCTCAAGAATAAAAATGGACTTTGGTAAACGTATAATTCATACAGCCCTGTCATCTCTTTCAGTCTCAGGCCTTTGGACGTGGAGTTTATGAGGCGCCTGAGTAAAGTGGTGAACATCGTCCCGGTTATCGCCAAGGCAGACACCTTGACTCTGGAAGAGAGGGACTTCTTCAAGAAAAAGGTGAGCAGCAGATAGATATCTATCTATCTATCTATCTATCTATCTATATAATGTGTGTGTGAGATGTATGTATATATGTATAGATAGATTTGTGTGTTTGTGTGTGTGTGTGTGTGTGTGTGTGTGTGTGTGTGTATGTGTGTATATATATATATATATATATATATATATATATATATATATATATATATAGAGAGAGAGAGAGAGAGAGAGAGAGAGCATCTGACTGCATTGACTGCACATTTTGTATGTAATGCTTTCCTTATACTGTTTTCCATTGAAGTGTGTCAGGGTTAGAAAATAGTGTTGTGTTCAAAGCAATGCGTGTCCTTCCACTAGCGTTTTCCATGTTGTCATCTTTATATGCAGGATTGTGTTTTCCTGGTTTGTATGTAGAAGCACATGGTTCCCTGTCATGAGATGCCGGCCTTAATATCAGCCAGTAGATACTTCCTGTTTTCTCTGGATTCCAAAATCCTTAGAAAGGCGCTCCGTGGACATGGGACGTGTCGGTGGACACGGTTGTCGTGCGGCACGCCGGTCGGAAAGCGCCGCATCGTTCCTGCTCTCTCCATCACCGTTGGGGTGTTTAGTGTTAATCATTGGTTGTGTTTGTTCTGGC
>JACRUU010000012.1:25503795-25533795 GCA_030449085.1 Kryptopterus vitreolus
GAGTCAGCCCCAGCTTCAGGGTGAAACAGGTCGATGGATATGCATGTTTTCTTTTCTTTTAAGTCGTTTTTCTTTTGCATGAGTGTGACCACTTTATTAACACTCTCCGAAGAAATCATGAATAAAAGCCAGCATTTCCAGTCAGTCATGATGATGGTGTTAAATACAGCCATTATTATTCATATCGATCTAGAAGTTAAGTGTATGTCATTGCCATAGCATGTACTAAGAGGTGAGAATATATATATATATATAGATATGAATATATATATATATATATATATATATAATGTGTGTGTGTGTATATATATATATGTGTGTGTGTGTGTGTGTGTGTGTGTATATATATATAGATATATATATATATATATATATATATATATATATATATATATATATATATATATATATATATTCTATATAGTAGTATATTCTCACCTCTCTTAGTACACACACCACACACACACACACATATATATATATATATATATATATATATATATATATGCCACTACAGTTTGATAATGAAACGTATACATATTTGTGGAAGCGTGAATTCGCTATTTATAACGATATTTCTTCAGTGAAATGTTTGACTTTTATTCATTTATTCATTCGTTATGACATGCTTTTGTCACAGGAACCTAAAGAAATCACACGGTCCAACTCACCTATAAAACCCTGTTTTTGTTTTTTTACATTTTTGTTTGTTTTGTTTTTTGTTTTGTGTTTTTTTTTTTGTGCTGGGATGATCGACCCCTAGACCCTGGATGTTGTCCGGTTCCGCAGTTCAGATTCGAAAGATCTGTTTGCGTTATGTATTATTTACCCCTCACCGTATCCGTCAGTGACCTTGAAAATCGTGTTTTCCCCACTGTGCCTTATTATAATAATCTCCTTTTCACATTTTAAACGAGTCGTGACTGAAACAACTTTTGGCGGCCGAACAGACGTCCCGCCTCTCAAACGGACGCCTCCAAATCTTTTTAAAACTGCTTTTATTCGGAGAAACATGTCGGCCTCCTCGTCCTGGGATGTATTTCCATAGTCTTTTTGTTTTGTTTCTACTGGTATTAAGAGTATCTTTGATATCTGCTATTTTAAAGAAATAAAGATGGAAATTTAAACATCTGCTTTTTTTTTTTCTTTTTTCCCTCCCCTTGTCATTTTTATCCTTCAGTATAAAGATGTATTTTGGGGGTATTTTTTGCGCCCCAACCGTGAACTTGTACTCAAGTAAAAGTACCAGTTACCAGTCTAAAAATGTACTCGGGTAGAAGTTAGCTCATTGAAAATATACTCAGAGTAAAAGTCACCTGTTACTTTTTTTAAAAGCAGGGGTTAAGTGTGTGTGTGTTTGTGTGTGTGTGTGAAAAAAGACAAGAGAGGTGAAGGAAAGAGGATGGGGGGGGGGGGAGAATGTGAAGGAGGGGTTCATAAGCTTCGATATGAGCCGCATGAAACCGGGCAAAGATCTGCATGGGATTCGGGAATCGTGGGTCGGTCACTCCTGATCTAATGCAACATCTTCAGATCTACTCTAAAATACTTTCATTCATTTCATGACACTTAAATCCCGACACTGGAAATAGAACGAACACAATTGTGCGTTGTCCCCCGTTAATTACATCCCCTTTCTTAAATTTGAAATCGAAGTGGTTGCTTAAAAAATGCCACGGGGTTTTGCTTCATAAGAATGTGATGGCATTTTCCCTGTCTACTGTTCCTGCGTCTATTTTGTCCGTCTCCGTCGTTCCTGTGAGTTTAGCGCATTGGATTTCCCGCCCATCAATCGATCATCGCCGTGGTTTCCGGGGGCGGGGGGGGTTGATTTATTTCGTTTTTTTTCCTCAGTAGCGAATATGAGTTAAAATGTACAATATTTCAAAGAAAACATACTTAAGTAAAAGTAAAATGACAGAAGTAGTACTCCAAAAATACCACTCAATTACAATTCCATACTTTCCACCTGTACCAGTGATTTCTTACAACCCAGTCTCGCCACTTTCCGTTATATAGTCACTATATTTAATCTATTCGTTCGTGAACGGGACACCTATTCCCTACTTTTTCCTTTTTTTTTTTTTTTACGTTTCACGTATTTCCATTTAATGTATTTCAATAGGAAGTATTTTACGTGCTTCCGCCACTTTTTATTATTAAATCTATTATTAAACATGTTACCATTACATTTCCATTAAAAGTGTTTGTCTGTGTAACTGCCGTAATTGTTCTTTTCTTTTCTTTTCTTTTTTTAAAATCAGAAATTAGTATTATGTTGTTTATTATTCGGTTGGGAACTTTTGTTTGTTTGTCTTATAACATGGCAAGAATTTAGTTTTCGTCAAGTAAACCCAGTCCCTCGGGGTTTTTATTTTGTTTATTATATAGTTTGACGGAGGTTGTAGTAATGGTGGAAGATTTAGAAGTGCAATTAAAGCATTAACAAACGTACAGGGCGGTGTAATTACCTGGAGGGATTTCCCTTTATGTCCAATAATCCGCAATCACATGATAATGAAGTGCATAAAGAGCTCAAATATTCTTTACATTCATTTTTTCTTAAAAACTCCTGATGTAACGGTGTTCTAAAACACTGACAAAACGTCAAATCGTGTTAATGTGCCGAGAGGAGGGGGGGATAATAATGAAATAGTAAACTAGCCAGTTTTATATATATATATATATATATATATATATAGATATATAGATAGATAGATAGATAGATAGATAGATAGATAGATAGATAGATAGATAGATAGATAGATAGATAGATAGATAGATAGATAGATAGATGTGTGTGTGTATTTAATACAAAAGGTTTTACCCAGTGCACTTAAACACATTGAGATGAAATAATATATGCAATGTAAAATAGTCCACGGCGCAGTTAATATAATAATAAACTAGACATGGGGCAAACCGCAGCTCCAGTTGCGACCCCTTAGCGCCTGGTCCGTTTAATATTTAGCGTTGACTTCGAAATGCTAGCTTGTTCGGAGAGACGAGTGTTTAGACACCAAAAACGCCTGTTTCGGGTGTTTTTTCGGGAGGGGGCGGGTCCAGTGACGCACGTGACATCATCAAATTGTCCAGCGTCCAGCATATGGAGCGATGTGCCATGTGTCACATGACACTGTGTCCGAGTTTCTCCGTATCGCAGATTTTTCCACGTTTGCAGCCATGTGATGCCATGCAGCAGTCACATGTTTGTGACCTACTCCTTCTCACCTATGAGCTAATATGTCAAATGTGCATTTCGGGCGAACACGGGCCGAAAAGCGGAGCCTCAAATTTCCCCATTCATTCTCTATGGGGCCGCGGATTTCCCGAAATTCCGAAGGGAGGTATATACAGTATATTCCTGATCCACTCCAGACCCCCTACAAGTGGATAAATCATATCTGCATGTTGGACGTTCACAGGCTGAACTGTGTTGCACAGAAGTTCTGCCCCATTCATTTTCTATGGGAAAAAATTCCGGCCCCGGGTTCGGAATTCCCCCGGGCGATTCCTTGTAAAAGTAATAGCACACCTCACACCATCGGGCCGCAGGATACGAGGTATGATTTGCGGCGATCGGACAAACACACACACTAGTTAAAATTGGGACTAGTTCAAATTTGACCGAAGCTAGAGAGAGATTATAATTATTATAACCCACTGTTAAAAAAGCAACGTGCACTGCTGCGTCCTACTATTCCTCACGATTATTAATACTAGTAAAAGCGGTTTCTCTTAAAACAGTAAACAGCGAGTTTGGGGTGGAATATCCAGTCTCGCCTAGAGAAGTCTTTCCAGGAACCTATTAGATAAAGTTAGACTATAAGTTTAATGGTGATGGTCATGTGGTGCAACACAAGAACCACACTGTACTCTTTGTGAAAGTGGATTGAGTGCATTTCTCTCTCTTTTCTTTTTCCATTATGTGATCAATAATGAGGATAGAGAGCTACTTAAAACTGGCTGATGGTATCTCATGTAAGTCCATATCTCTTGAGCTTGAGATCCAGGTTGACAATCTTTTGTTTTTTATCAACAAGTAGAAAGTGGTTTGTCCAGCATGGGGTCTGGGAGAATATATATTTACAGGAGTTTCTCTCACGCTACAGTTTTTTTTCCTTCCTTCCTTCCTGTGGAGTGTTTTTCTCGGATCAGAAACCACATTTCCGAAACGTAAAAGCAATTCTAGTCCATTTGCGACGCCTTCGCACTTTCGTTTAATTGATCGTGTGCAATTGTCTGCTGTTTGAATGCAAAATGGGTGTAAACCACTTGTAATCATCTATCAAGCCAAAATGTTTTTATTTATTTATTTATTCATTTAGTAATTGTGCAGATCTCAAATGTTGCTGTAATGAAGACAAGTGGACGCAGTCAGAAATCATGAGGTGGACGGATCCTTATGTACCGTGTAGAAGGGACGTACTGACAGCATGACTGAATATTGACACTGTTCTCACTCTGTTTGTTTGTTTGTTTTTAAGACTAAACAAACGTACAGTTAATTAGTAAACGCCACTTAATTAGTTTGCGTCGACATTTGTATCACGATGCATCGTTTTTAACATATTTGCATCAATATAAAAAGCTATTTGTTTTTTATTTATTAGAAATATTACACTGTTTTTTTTTTATTTAGAAAGTGTGAAATACTTTGTGAACAATATTTAATTTATTTATATATATATATATATATATATATATATATATATATATTGATATTTATTGCAGTGTGTATCGAATGGAAATCGTATCACTGCAACAGATTGGGATGAACTGTTACTCATTGGTAGCTGCTTATCATATATATATATATATATATATATATATATATATATATATATATATATATATATATATATATATATATATATATATATATATAAATAACAGATTATTTTTATTGTCTCTAATTAATCCCAAAGTGACTCGTGCGCACTGCGTTTGTTTGTTTTGGTCTCGTCACCAGGGCAACTCGCACCTCCTCACTGCGCTCTCCTGACATCGGCACCGTTCATCTCAGTTTTGTTTTTCCCCTCTTTCCCTCTTTTATCCGTTTCATCTCATATTTCTTGTTCTCCTCTTTCTGCTGCCACGCTACCATCCAGCACCTCCCCCTTCCCTCGTCTCATCTTTTTTTTTTTTTTCCTTCCCCACTTGAGCTTCCTCTTTTTTTTCTGTCTGCTGGCTTGGTGCCAGCCACTCAGACATGCAGGGGTGGGATACCAGCTTCTACCAAATGCAAATTAGTCCTGTCTTGATTGGAAGGCAGCTGTGAAATCAATTACATTCAGAGGGAACGGCTCCAGTGCAGTGTTCCCTGCGTAGCGCTGAAGTCAGCTTGGAAGTGTTTTCGGAAAACAAAACAAACAAAAAAAAATGTGGCGGAGCAGGACAATGGAGGGTTTTCTCCTTCATATATTGTCTGGAGGTTGCGATTTCACCCGCGGCTAATGACTGCGAATAATTATACCAAACGCATATACTTCGGCATGAGCGCGATGCTGGTGACCCACGCCACGCCTGTACTCTCAGGTTAATGTACGCTAATATGTGTGTTTGGGGCAAATTAAAAAAAGAAGATGCATGGATTTGCTGTGTGTGAGCGTTAGAACATGTGTTTTTGTGCACTGACTATTACAATGCGTGTGGAATTTGATTTGTTGTATTATTATTATTATTATTATTTCATTTGGTGGCTTAGTGGTTAGCACGTTCGCCTCACACCTCCAGGGTCCGGGTTCGATTCCCGTCTCGGCCATGTGTGTGTGTAGTTTGCATGTTCTCCCCGTATCTCAGGGGGTTTTTCTCCGTGTTCTCCGGTTTCCTCCCGGTCCGAAAACATGCACGGGCGGTTGATTGGCACCTTGGAAAAATGTCCCTAGTGTATGAATGTGTGTGTGTGTGCCCTGCGATGGGTTGGCATTCCATCCAGAGTGTTTCCTGCTTTAATACCCATAGACGCCTGAGATAGGCAAAGAACCCCCTCGTGACCCGAGGGAAGATCGGATAAAGCGGTAGAAGATGAACGAATGAATGATTTAACGTAAACACTTAACTCAAAATACTACCGCTGAAACTTTTCAAATCAATGTAACATTAGTGCTGTTTTAGGGAGTTTATAAAACACTGGAGCATCTATTGGGGCCACATGTCACTAAAAGGGCCAAAGAATAACGAGTTTTACCCACATTTTACCTCACGGTTTTTTTTTTATTATTATATGGACAAACATTTGCGCTTTAATAACCATTTAATAACTTTAATAACCATTTTCTGATGTAATAACCTCAATTTTTCTGGGATGATGTTCCACTAGTTTTTGTGCTCTTTTAGCTACAATGTTGTTAGTTAAGTCGACGGAGGTCCCAGGAGGCCTGAGGTGTGCCGCAAAACTCATCCCAAAGGTGTTTATTATGGTTGAGGTCAGTACAGGAAGATCTTCCACTTCAACACATGTAAAGCATGGAATGCAGTCGTATGTCTAATACAATTGTATATTTTAAAAAAATGAAAAAAGATCTCCTCTATGCAACATTATAGGGGATTATTTAGCAAATACATTTTCCAGCACTGTTAGGATTGAGTTGGCCTTGTAATCGCACACTGTGTATTCCCTTTTCACTGATTTTTGTGGCATTTGTGCGATGACGGACACCGGCGATGCCCCCCCTCCCCCGCTTCAGCTCTTACCGTCCGTTTGTTGAGAAAAGTAGGACAAATGTAATCCATCTGTTCAAAGTGTCTACATATGGTGTGTTGTGCGTGGTCTCTGAAGCATATTTATCAGCCATGGGGAGAAAAACAAGCCTTTATACTGCTTTCTGCTTTTACTGCTCACCCACACACGTCTATTTTTAACGTGAAACTCGTTTGTTATTTATAGTTACGTTTAAAGTCCAGAGCAAAACCAAATACACAACTGAATGATTCCTCGCAGTTTTATGTATTTATGTATTTAATATGTTCAATGCGCATACACCTAGAATAGACTTTATTTGTTACGTGTACATCATGTCAGAGTGGGGTCAGAGTGCAGCCACGATACGGCGCGCCCCCCTGGAGCACGGAGGGTTAAGGGCCTCGCTCAAGGACCCAAGGGTGGCAGTGTAGCGATACCGGAGCATGAACCTTCCCACATGCGATATGTAGCTGGAACATGATGAATGTGCACGTCGTGTCACTAGATACCGTCATTGGTTATATATTGAGAGATGGAATCCTGTATCCTGGGTGGCAGCCCCAGTGGTTAAGGTGTTGGACTCTGGATCACGGGTTCAAATCCCACCACCATCAAGCTGCCACTAGTGGGCGCTTGAGCAAGGCCCTTAACCCTCAATTCCTCTGTTGTAAGTCACTCTGGATAAGGGCGTCTGCCAAATGCCGTAAATGTAAACACCAAAGCACTAAAGAATCGTTCTGGTAAAAAAAGGTCTCATTCCCCGAATGGCAAGGAAAACAGGAACTGAACAACCGAATACGATGTTGGAAAGGGAGGGCTGGGGAGATTCGGGCCGAGATAAAGGGTAATTGGGGTTATTTTTAATAATCCCGCTGTCCTGCCGCTTGTAATGATGATGTGGGTTATTGGAGAGTATTTCACAGCCATGCCTAATTGAATAATCGGCTCATTTTCCTCTCGGCTGGTTTATGAACGTGGGGGGGGCTGGGGATGCCAAATGAAGTTGCGCATGGAGCGCTTGGACGTTACTCCAATCCAGCAGGTGTCGTGCTAAACCAAGTCTGGATGAAACTACAGTGCCTATTAATCTTTAGCTACGGGGGTTTGAGGAACAGCCCAGTGAAAAGCTAGATTGTCTCTGTTCGGCAGTATTAAGACATGTACTGATGACCCGTCTGTCTGTGATCTCATTTCTGTGTGTAAGAGGGAGAGCCGAACTCCAACCTCCGGCCTATAAATGCAATCTGTGTACTTTCATCTTCTACCTGTTAATTAGGTTGTAGAAGTGAGCGAGTTTATAGCCAAGGCGCTTCCTTGTTTAAGGCTCAGGCGCCATCAATAATCCATTCCCTGCGCCAGAGAAAATTAATTTCCTATGGCGAAAATGCGCAGGCTGTGTTCCCCCCGGGCGTTAATGGAATCCGAGGAACATGGGAGATCGGAGGCAGGAGTGGAAAGCGGGCCTGTCAGCGAGCTTCCTGCTTTTCCGCATTCATCTTCCGTTATTAGTCGGGTCAGAACAATGGCTTGTACGACGAATATCATTGTGTCAATGTAAAGAAATTACACTGCCCGCTCATAGCAGTTTCAATGCAACACACTAACCACCGGTGTACGGATAATGTTGACACAAATATAAATAAAATATTTGCCTCGATTATTCATTTAGTCTGTTTAAGTACACACGTAGCATTGTGTTTCCCCGCGGACCTTTATTTCACTTTACGTCTCTCAGAAACGCACGTGTTGCTCGTATTATATTTTCTGCGATACTGTATAAATGCCAACCCGAGAGATTTCCTCCAAACAACTATAAAGTTCATAAAATCTTAGTGCCTCTGTGACTCGGTTCCGTCTCCTAGACGCTCGTGTTTCTTTTTCTTTTCTTCCCCCCCCCCCCCCCCCCCCCTTCCTTTTCTCGAACGCGTAATGAAATCTTTAAGTAAAAACCCCTGTGCTCTGGAAGGCCGAGCGTCGCACAGGACAGCCTTGCCGTATGAAACGATGAAGAGCGAGTGCTTCTTGTACAGTTGCTCTGTTTATTAAAGGGAAACAGGATTCGGTTATCTCTGCAGAGATTCCTGGTGTTATTGTTTATTAGGCTTGTCATTTGAGCTGTTTACCCTCGTATTCATTTTCTCCCCCTATGAGTTTTGTTTTCAAAGTGACGGAGCTTTCGGGAGTCCTAACAATCATGCTTATTTGCCCCATTACAAATAGTGTAGTATATATATATATATATATATATATATATATATATATATATATATTAGGGCTGTCAATCAATAATTAATAGCGATTCGTGATTAATCGCACATTTTCACTGTACCATAATTCATGTTTCTAATACTCTAACTAACAGTAACGGATGTTAGAATTCTATAATTTTCTATCAATATCTCTCCCTCTAATAAAACTATTGTTTATTTAATATTTATTTTACCTTGGAAATGATGTATTTAATATTAATTTCGTGCAAATGAATACATTATTAGTTCATTTCAGTGTTACTTTTTTTTAGTGGTTGTGTTAATTGTAAAATATGGGACGTGGCTCCTTTAAGAATTCTGTTCCGGTTGCTTTTCCATATAAACTGATGAAGTAAAAAGTAAAATGCGCTTCTGTAATATGTATTTGGGAATGCAATTCGCTTCCGTAAGGTTACCATACGACAGTGTTTCTCAAATAGTGAGGCGTGAGGCTCCGTCAAGGGAGGCGCGATTGACCTCGAGGAACATGCTTTTTTATTTTTTATTTATTTATTTTTTTTTTACTGTTCCAGAATAAAGTGCAATAACACTCCACTACTTGGAGTGAAAATACATGAAATCGCGAATGAAAATGTCCACCTGCCGTATCAGAATAAAGTGTAAGCACACACCCGTGCCGGAGTTTGCGCAGCAAGAAAAACGACGGAAAAACAGAGAGAACACCCCCCCCTTCCCCCCACCCATTGCCAACAATCTTAGAAATGCCGCTCACGTTCATTTCGGTTTCGTTCATTCGCCGACACAACGCAGTGAAGGATCACTCGCATATAATGCACACTGCATTAATCACATGTTAATTAGTGTCATTAAAGTGAATCATTTTAATAACTGAGCAAATGTTCTGCTCTTGTCGTGATGATTTCAAACATTATAATGAATTATACAAATATTAGCAGCATTATTTAGCCTGCCTGCTCCATGTTGAGTTTGGAAAGCTTGAAAAGTGTTAATTTTAAGGTGCAGAGTAAAATGCGATTAATCCAATATGTTCCATATTGATTTCAATATTTTTCAGTATGTAATATAGTATATCGATGAAAACTGAGTTTAGCGAAGAATACCACACCAACCACCAACCATATATATATATATATATATATATATATATGGTGGTACACTTTGAAATATGGTGGCATGCTCCCTCCCCGTGGGAAGATCAGATATAGCGGTCGAAGATCGAAGATATATGTATATATGAAATGGGGGGGGGCACGGTGGCTTAGTGGTTAGCACGTTCGCCTCACACCTCCATGGTCCGGGTTCGATTTTCCCGTCTCGGCCATGTGTGTGTGGAGTTTTGCATGTTCTCCCCGTGCCTCAGGGGGTTTTTTCTCCGGGTTCTCCGGTTTCCTCCCGGTCCAAAAACATGCACGGTAGGTTGATTGGCACCTTGGAAAATTGTCCCTAGTGTATGAATGTGTGTGTGAATGTGAGTGTGTGTGTGTGTGTGTGTGCCCTGCGATGGGTTGGCATTCCATCCAGGGTGTATCCTGCTTTAAAGCCCATAGACACCTGTGATAGGCAAAGAACCCCCCTCGTGACCCGAGGGAAGATCGGATAAAGCGGTAGAAGATGAATGTATATATATATATATATATATATATATATATATATATATATATATATATATATATATATATATGAAATTCAAGCAGAAAAATAGTGTAGAGTAACAATGTCAGCTCAGTGGTGCAGCTCCAGGATCCAGAACGCCTCTGGGTTTCTCCGGCTTTCTTACAACGTACAGTCTATACTAAACAGCCTCTAAGGATCAGTTGGCGTATGATTGGTGCATTGAATTGTCTTTGCATCTAAGGAGGATTTTCTGCTTTAATCTGGTGTTCAACACCAGCACCAGGATTTTTACTGACGTTGCTCCAAACACCTTTTTTAATAAATGAGCAAAGTTGACTACTTGCATAGTTGGGAATATTTGTTCGTTTTGCAAACCAAGAATAACTAAAGGAAGAATATTCACTAATATGCGACAGCGGTTAGTTATTATAAATAAGAAAAAAAATCACATGACCTCCCGCTGTTCATTTTCCAAACATAACAATTTAAAGGCATTCATTACCAAATGAGCGAGCCGAGGGCCAGTCCCCGTGCGGCAGAAGGAGGAAGAAATGGACGCGGGAAGATCTCACCCTCCTCCACGCGGAGGTCGAGCCGGCAAGGACTGACATTGATCTAATTTGATTTTGACACCGCGTTACCGCAGAATAGGCGCCCCAGCAAAGCACAGTGTCAGATTAGATCGCTATGATACCGTCTCTGTCTTTATTTGACGGAGCACATCGGTGTCGGCGGAACGCCAGAGTGCATGGTGAAGAGGGGAAATGATGAATGGGACGAATAGACCGGCTGTCTGGCTTTCGCTTTCGGAGCCACTCAATTAGAGGAAATGAACGGTCTCGTCGGTATTGCAGCTTTCGCCCGTATCACGTCGCAGGAAATCGCCTGCTAACAAGAGCAGCGTTCACGACGTGTGGGCGTGTCCCAATAGGAACCGGTGGTTATTAAACACGACGTTAAAAAAGAAATCCATACCTTTAGATCCGCGACGTAGCATCACGAACCGTATTTAATACTCTAATCAGCCTAGACAATATTTCTCCACTATATGGGATTTGAACGGCCTTCCAAATGTACGTTCTACAGCCTGCGTAGCGCCACGGACAAGGAGTAACGTCCGACGATATTTTCACGCCGGATAAATACAACAAAATAAAATGATCCGACCGGCATAAAAAGTGCTATTTGATGTAAACATGTATTTGGTGTAAACATCAGAGTGGGGTTTAGTGCGTGGGATAAATCCATATTTCAACCAGGATTCCTGATGTTGTTTAATGCAGCTTTCTTTTACTTTGGACTTAAAGGCTCGTGTTCTGTCTCCTTACTGTCTCTTTTACCGTGCTCAAAGAACCTTTCCAAAGACATTTCTTTTGTTTTTGTTTTTTGTTTTTATATTATATAAAATATATTATGTGTTAGCGGCCGGAGCAGCCTCTTTAAGAAGTCATAGTGCGCCATAGACAAATGTGGTAAAATGCGGAGAAAATCTGGTAATTTTCCAAAATGAAACATTCCTTCATTCATCCGATCTTCCCTCGGGTCACGGGGAGCCTCTGCGTATCTCAGGCGTCTATGGGCATTAAGGCAGGATACACCCTGGATGGAATGCCAACCCATCTCACGGCACTCACACACATTCACACACTATGGACAATTTTCCAAGGTGCCAACGAACCTATCATGCATGTTTTTGGACCAGGAGGAAACCGGAGAACCCGGAGAAAAATCCCCTGAGGCACGGGGAGAACATGCAAACTCCACACACACATGGCCGAGACGGGAATCGAACCCCCGGACCCTGGAGGTGTGAGGCGAACGTGCTAACCATTAAACCACCGTGCCCCTTCAAAATGAAACAGAATCAGATAATAAATAAAATGGAAACTTATGTACAGTGGTGCCTCGGTTAACGTTGTAGCCGCGGCACCACTTTAGTCACTAAACAGCGCATATATACTGTATATATATATATATATATATATATATATATATATATATATATATATATATATATATATATATATATATATATATAGCGTATTCACAAACGGCTTACAATAAATGTGCGCTTGGAGAGAGAGAGGGGAACCTCGACGTCACGTAGAATCCCAACTGGAACAAACATCGTTATCAAGTACAAAAAAAAGCTAAAAACGACGTTAGCAGAAACAGACGTTAGCCGAGATACCGCTGTATTCTTGACCAGAGGGGGTTGGGAGAACCCGGAGAAAAATTCTAGACAATGGAGTAGACAATGCAGTAACAACCTCCATCTTTCTGAGATGATGTTCCACTAGATTTTATGTTTCGAGGGGGTGTAGTCAGGACAGTCACTTTTGGGACAGTCGCATGCCCAGTGTTTACAAAAAGTGTGTATTTTCCATCCGTTTTTTTTTGTTGTTGTTTTTTTAATTTGCAGGACGAATAAGAGCGGACTGCTACTGTGCTGTTTTGCCGTGTGAGATTATTAAGGGTCATTTACACCAGTGCACTGTGGGATAGCGTATCGTTATTACCAGCGACAGAGAGCACTAGTGTCTGCTGTCTGTCACTCATTCTTTATCAGTTTGCCACAGGCTCCCGTCCCGCTTCTCGTTTATTACCTTCATTTTCCACCACGGCACGGCGGAATTCTGTTCAGCCAAGCCAATTTCCCACAACAGCGTTGTCTCGGGCATGTGTATGTTAATAAACTTCATCTGATTTTTTTCTTCTTTTTTCTTTTTTATTGTTCAGTGTTAAAAAACTTGTATTAATGTGCGTTCGTCAATATGGCAAGGATCCTCCTGAGAAGTGCAGTACACAGTATTAATGGTGCTCGCAAAAGCATCACTATTATAATCTCTCTCGCTTCAGTCAAATTTTTGGTGCGTAAATAGTCTTTTGTGCCATCATCACGAATCGTACCTCTTATCGCGGGGCCCGATGGTGTGAGGTGTGTGTTATTACTTTTATAAGGAATTTCCCTGCGGAATTCCAAACCCGGGGACAAAAAGATGGAATTTTTTTTTCTATAGAAAATTAATGGGGCCGAAATTTCGTGCCTCACAGTTCAACCTGTGAGCGTCCGACATGCACGTATGGCATATCCACTCATAGGGGGTCTAGAGTGGATCACTATCATATACCTCCCGAACCCTACATATGTTCGGAATTTCGGGAAATCCACGGCCCCATAGAGAATGAATGGGGAAATTTGACGCTCCGCTGTTCGGCCCGTGTTCGCCCGAAATGCACATTTGACATATCCACTCGTAGGTGAGATGGAGTAGCATGCCGCATGGCGTCACCTGTTTTTCATGAAAAAGTGAAAAATCTGCAAAATGGAGCATCTCGGACACAGGGTCATGTAACATGTCTAACCGCTCGGCACATCGACGGGAGTTGGACGCTGGATAATTTGATGATGTCACGTGCGTCACTGGCACCATTCCCCCCCAAGAAACCGCCCAAATATTAAAGGCTCTAAGAGATCGCGCCCGGAGCTGCGGTTTGCATCAGCGAGCATCGTTTACAATTTCTTCAGGAAACGTCCCATGTCAAGTTGTAGTGTGTAGTTGTAATGTGTAGTTCTCCACACTGTAATCAGAGGAACACAACTGTATAGGATGATTTGGATTCACTTGATCAGTCGATCTCACCTCTGAATGAGTACAAATCTCTAGCGGAACATCTGCAAACTTTTGGCGATGTAACGTATTTTCCTTTTTCCCCTCCGGATTAAACGCTTTAATAAGTTGCATGCTAAGCCGTAATGTTATTATTTTCTTAAACCCACAAGGATTCGGGGATTCCTTTTGAATCACACTGTATTTTACTGTATTTGCTATAATTTGTGCTGTATTTAAGATATCCCCCCAACCCCCCCCCCCCCCCCCCCCCCCCCAGATTGTTTATTTATTTCATTATATAACTGTTACGCAACGTCAATTGCATATCTATGTACACCAAAGCGATGCCTTTAATTTGGAAAACTGGGTAATTATAGCATTGGTATCATTCGATGGCTTTGTATAAATGATGTTTTTATTCCATACTAAATAATAATCCGTTCTATTATACAACAGGCTTTTGAGACGCGGCCTTTAATAGACTTTACGGTTCTTCCACAAGGATACCGCAAGACATTTTGGTGGGGTCTTTATTATGAAAAAATAAGGGTTCCATTGAATCCTTTTTTAAGAGATCACTTTATATTTATTAATCAGAGCCGCTATATCATGGAATTGAAAGTGATTTGGAATGGCAACGTATGATGAATCTCCTCCTGCTCCGAAAACTCTTTCTGTTTACGCGTTAGGAGACATTTGCATGGCAAAGCCTTGGCGATTATGCGGCATGCAAATGTCAGCTAGAAAAGGTGATTTTTTTTCGTGCACAGCCCTCTCTCCACACACACACACACACACACACACACACACACACATATATATACAGTATATATATATATATATATATATATATATAGATATATAGAAAATACACCACACACAGATACACACTCACCCCAGGGGGAAGGGGAGGGCTGCGCCTCCACAAAATTCATTCTTTTACTCCAGTTTTGTGCATGCCCGGATTTTATGGCTCTCCCGTGAGCGCAGCTCAGCCGACTGGCGGAGCTACGGCGAGCCATTTTTCATTCCAGACAGGTGGTAGGCCGGCGCTTGGGCCCATCCTCCATCTTACCTGTTAATAACACTTTCCTGCAGATAAGGCAGAGGCTCGTTGTGTAGTATATACCGCTCTGCCGAGATAACCTTAAGGATATAAGGAGGAAGGAAAAAAAAACACATATATATATATATACGGCTCTGTTTTTTTTATCTCTAATGGAATTTGCTTTTCTGTTTCCTTGGGAGATTATGTGCTGAATGCTTTTACGACAACTATGTATATGACACTTTTCGTAATACTGCTTAGTGGAAAAAACAAACAATAGAAACCGTTTCCGCTAACAAATAACACCTCATGAAGCGTCCATTGAAAAGAATAGAGTAGGGTTTATTTGTCACATGTACATAACAGCACAGTTTGTTACAGCTTGTTTGGAAGCTGGGGTCAGCCATGATACGGCGCACCCTGGAGCACAGAGAGTTAAGGGCCTTGCTCAAGGACTCGAGAGTGCCAGCTTGGTGATTTCCGGGGCTCGAACCCTCCGATCAGTCCCCAGCTAGAACCTCTCCATTGCATGCCCTAATGGTCGCTACTGGTGTCCAACATGTGACAAGCCCTTTTCCAGAGCGTCTTGAGCAATTGAGGGTTAAGATCCTCGCTCGAGGGCCCACTACTTGCAGCTTGGTGGTGGTGGGATTTGAACCTGCGATCTTCCTGTCCAGAGGCGGATGCCTTAACCACTGATCTGCCACCTCCTTTTAGTTAAGACTCTTGGAAACTAGAAATGGCATCTGATTTGCTCTCAAATGCATGTGTGTAGGCTTGTGTGAGGGCAGGCTGCATAGAAATAAGTCACTAGCTGATCTACTGCTGAAACAAACTACATTAGGAGATATCCATCCTGCCATTAACACCTGATGGATGACGCCTTTCGTTGTGCTCCAGCATCGTCCAACATTTTCCTCTTAGTGCTGTTGTTTATATATATATATATATATATATATATATATATATATATATATATATATATATATATATATATATATAACATGTGTGTCTGTGTGTTTCTAATTATCTGTCTACAGTTATAATCTACAGATAATAATCTACAGTTATAATCTACTCTAACTACAGATGTTATAATTCTATACATTTCTCTCCAAATCTCTCATTTTCATAAAAAGCTGATTATTTAATATGTAATTTACTCTGGAAAGGATTCTTTTAATATTCATTTCTTGTTTATGAATTCATTCCTTATTCATATCTATGTAAAAAAAAAAATTTTAGTGTTTTGTTTTAATTGTTAAATATGGGACGTGGCTCCTTTAAGAATTATGTTGCCGGTTTTGGTTGCTTTCCATATAAACTGGTGATATGTTTCCATACGATAATAATATGTGGTAATATAGTGAGTAGTTCATATCGGTTGTGAATGCGTAGCTTTGTTTGTTCTTTTTTGTTCGTTGTTGTCCGGGTTGTCTTGTTGTTGTTGGGTGTTTTTGCAAAGCACAATGCAGAGTGAAGGAGCAGATCACTCTGCGCTAATCGTACCTTAATAAAATTAGTGCCATTAAAATGAATTTGCCTTCAACAACTTTTTGTTAACAACTTTGACAGCATATATATATATATATATATATATATATATATATATATATATATAGATAGATAGATAGATAGATAGATAGATAGATAGATAGATAGATAGATAGATAGATAGATACTGCAGATAAATGGAAGGTCAAGACAGAATGATTTCTGTTTATTGCTGACTAAAACTACAACAGCGTAATTAAGTCCCTCGTGTCTTTTGGGGGCAAGTCATTCAGTGCTGTCTTTTTTCCCGGACTCGTTTCCAGTCTCATTGTAATACGACTACAATATAGAGCTCCTGTGTGCCTATTATAGGATTCTGTTTATAGCCAGTGCGCCGCTGCAGCTAAATCCAGACCTCTGCACGGACCTGCGCTGCCCTTTTATGAGAAAGGCAGCGGTTTCATTAAATGCGAAAATGAAACGTGCGCCTGCGAGTGTCACCTGCTTGATGTGTAGGCACCAGAGGTGCTGTAAAGTGTGGGGTTCTTCCTAGGTAGGGCATGACCCTGGAGAAGAATCGTTCTGGTCTCCAGTCCCTCAGACTTCAATTACCAACCCCCTCCTCCCTCTTTTTTTCCCCCCCACCGACCCTCCAAGTACGAGTCCTGCGTTGGAGTGACAGGGCAATACGGCGCGGCGCGGCGTGAAATCAGTCGTGTGACAGGGGACAGGGGCTCAGTAGGGACGGGACAGGACAATCAGCGGAGGAGGAGTTCCAACCAGATATCCCTAGAAAAAAAAATAGCCTTTGCTGTTGTTGTTGACACCATCGTATGTAACCCTGACATAGTGCGTGTCGCTTTATTGTCCCTGGCTCGGCATTGTCCTTCCCATATTCACTTGAAATTAAATCAGAACGTGGCGTGTGTAGTTATGTATATTATTATCTGTAATTGTTTGGAATAAAAACTCATCAGCTCCACTGAATAATTTATGTTTTTTTTTTGCTTTGTTTTTTTTTTTTTTTATCCTTGGCACGAATCCACTTATATATGTGTCAGTGCTTAATTAAGCCAATCAGCGAGTATGAAACATTACTTTGGGTGTAATTTACAGCCATCCTCAGGGGCATTAACGTAAGTACCTGCGCTTGTAATGCCCTTTCCACAGTCCTCTGCCAAACACAGGCGTAATTAGCGGAAACCTCGTCGGCGTAATTGCGGACGGAAAACACGCCGCTGCCCCCACGTGACCGGCGTTTCGAGTAGAGATGTGTGACTGTTTCATCATCCCTCTGTGAGCTGAATGAAAAGAAAGATGCCATGAGAGGATGGAGGTTCATTTGTGTCATTTGTGGATTCGCAATTGTGTTCACAATTCGTCCGGTTGCTCTCGGCCGGTGCAGTCCAGATGTTGGTTTTTAGAGCTGGACGTGCGGCAGCATGTGCTGAACTGTTGCTATTGTAAATGAGGTACATTTCTGTAAATTACTTTAAAAAAAAAAAAAAGGTGCCAATCAACCTATAGTGCATGTTTTTGGACCGGGAGGAAACCGGAGAACCCGGAGAAAAACCCCCTGAGGCACAGAGAGAACATGCACAAACTCCACACACGCATGGCCAAGACGGGAATAGAACCCGGACCCTGGCGGTGTGAGGCGAACGTGCCCCCGAGTATTAAACTGTTGAAAATAATTTATTTCAAGTACATTTAGAGCAGATGAATCGCAAGGTAGCATTGTGTACAAAATAACTCTCTTTTTCTCTCCTGCTGATTAAATATACGATTCCTTGTTTCATCCGTCGTTCCTAGCCATCGCTGTGTTTTTGCACGGCGCCTGTAATTATGAGTAATCTTAAACTCGCCGTCTGCAGTTGCTCACATTCTAAAAATAAGGCGAGTGCAGGACTCCTCCTGTCAGTAAGGCACTGCCAATCACCCACTTCTGAGCGCGGAGCGAAGGCACCGAGAAGCGCTAATTAGGCGGAATGCAGATGAGAACACATGGCGGCGAGGAGACAACATTCTGCTAAATCCTGAACTCCTGAGCTTGTTATTTGCAAGTGTTTGACGAGTAATCTCCAAGCGCAACCGAAACACGGCGCATTCGATCGGGAAGCGGGCTCTCCTCCGGAAGCATCCGCCCACGACCCACGTCTCCCCGAAACGACGTCCCGCGCCCGCACATAACACTACGACTCTGTTTCTCTTTGCTTTGCCTTGTTTTATAATCCAGGATTGCTTAAACTGACACTGTGCTTTTGAGCCTAGTGCTAATGGGTGCATGTCTCTAAACCTATGGGCTTTCTGCCAAGACTGATAAACAAACAGGAAAACGGCGTGCGTACGTACGTCGCATCAAATAACGCGCAAAACGCGCATCACATATGCCCCGGCACGCAAACACACCGCGCCCGAGCCAGCACACTTCATTACCAGCGCCAAGACTCTGTAGTGTCCCGCTGCGTGCGGCGATGGCTCCGATGACTTCATCGTCACGTCGGGGCCTTTTCGAAGAGGCGGCTTGGCTCCGGATGTCGCCGCGCTAACGCAAGCCTGCAGAGAGGCCCCGCTGTCCCGGGTAATTTTCACCACACCATCTGTAGAAATCAATTCCGCCTTGGACCGATCCAGGCACTAATCATTTTGTTTTTGTTCATTGAGGTTATAGAGAATATATACATATATTCATTCATTCATTCATCTTCTACCGCTTTATCCGATCTTCCCTCAGGCGTCTATGGGCATTAAGGCAGGATACACCCTGGATGGAATGCCAACCAATCGCAGGACACACACACACATTCATACACTAGGGACAATTTTCCAAGGTGCCAATCAACCTACCGTGCATGTTTTTGGACCGGGAGGAAACCGGACAACCCGGAGAAAAAACCCCTGAGGCACGGGGAGAACATGCACTAAATATATATGCTAAAACTAAATATATATGCCGTGCCATTGGAGGTTCATGAATGCTGGACACTTTCATTTGCATTGTGTTGGTTTATTTCCTATGTGTATGACACGTACCAAACAGAACAGTGGACTCTGGTGTGTCTATCAACGATTACAGCGAGACACAAGCCTGTCTCGAAAAGTCTTTGTGCCACGAAAGGACATTGTAAGCGGTTCAAGGGTCCGAGCCAGAAAAGAAAGAGAGACAGACAACCGATCACCAAGCAGAGAGACGTTTTTTTATTACTTTCCTGTGCGCTTTCTGTCCCTTGTACTCACGCCGGCACTCACCCACAGTCTCACGGCTCGGGAGCCTTCCTCGCTGTTGTCGCCGGCGTACCCCGCCTCCCTCGACGCTTTATTGTCATCGCCGGATCTGGTTTAGGTGTTCCTCCTCCGTCCGGCTCCGCCCTCCACTCCCGACGTGCTCATGCTTCACAGACAGGAAAGATATCGGGTTATTTAAAGCTGTTTAGAGTTACTTTCACCTGAATTCAGTGTCAGAGGTATTCCCATTCATTCCTCAGGAGGAAGTCTAGGGTTTAAAAAGGCTTCTGCAGAAGTATCAACTCAAGCTTTTTACTCAAGTAAAAGTACTGCTTTCAAAACGACTTCAAGTATAAAAGTAATGTGAGGGGGAAAAAGCCACTAAGGACAAAATTGCTTATCACAATCGCTAATTTATTCATACGTCTCTCTACCGAACTCCCTACTGTAGCTTCAGTTGCAGCGGATGAAGAGAAATGTTATATATGAGCCAGTAGTGGAGAAAGAATCTTTTAAGAAATCATATTTTTGAGTAACGCCCCCAACACTGGTTTTGTCCTCGCTGGAGTGTGACGTGATTTGTTGTCGTGTGCAGGTGCGATGGATTGCGTACAAACCAATAAGGTGTCGGAATGGAATATGTTTATATCTCATCCAACCACAATCACATTCACTCTATCTGGATGGAGCCATTTATCTGGATAGGTTTTTTTGTTTTTTTTTAGATGATGACACAATGGTTTAGTGGTTAGCACGTTCGCCTCACACTGCCAGGGTCCGGGTTCGATTCCCGTCTTGACCATGTGTGTGTGGAGTTTGCATGTTTTCCCCGTGCCTCAGGGGTTTTTCCTCCGGGTTCTCTGGTTTCCTCCCCGGTCCAAAAACATGCACTGTAGGTTGATTGGCACCTTGGAAAATTGTCTCTAGTGTGTGAATGTGTGTGTGTGTGTGTGTGTGTGTGTGTGTGTGTATGTGTGTGTGTGTCCTGTGATGGGTTGGCATTCCATCCAGTGTGTATCCTGCCTTAATTGGGAGGGGGTAGCTCAGTGGTCTAAGGCGCTGGGCTGCTGATCGGAAGATCCGGGTTCGAGCCCCGGTATGGCCAAGCTGCTGCCCTTGGGTCCTTGAGCGTATCATAGCTGACCCTGCGCTCTGACCCCAGCTACCAACATCAAGCTAATAAAGGATATTATTATTATTATTATTATTATTATTATTATTATTATTAATGCCCCTAGACGCCTGAGATAGACACAGACTCCCCGTGACCTGAGGGAAGATCGGATATAGCGGTAGATGAATGAATGAATGAATGAATGACAAGCCGGAATGAAATACGAGAAACGAGGCTATTTTTTAAATATAGGGAGTAGAAGTCAAAGTAAAAGTACAGATGCTTAAAATTTCTCCTGAAGTAAGTTTTTGTGCCTCGTTACTTGACACCTCGGGAATTCACAAGCACGAATAGAGAAGTGATGCGTGGAGTCTTTCCTTGAGGGTCTGATGTTGGAGCATTGGAAACAACCGGTGCTTTTCCCGAGCATTCGTGAGGGGATGCACTAATAATAAACGTCCTTCTACTGAGAGATTTGCTCGCAGAGACACGGACGGAAAAGGGAAAAAAACGCCTGTCAATTAGCACAGCAAATTGTTTGGCGAACTTGTCATGGCCCGAGTGTGTTGGAAACATCCATTTATAATACAGCCGTAAACGTGGATGCTCATCGGGACTGGAGTGAGGCAGGCTGGCAGTAACATATGTTCCTTTTCAGAAAGCAGTTTCCTACTGTGTACAGACCTTGCCCCTGTGTCTAGGATTCAGGGTTGCCAAGGAAACTGGCTTTTTTTTTTCTTCTTTCAGGTAGGGCACGGTTGGCATTTGTATCAAGTACAGGTAGCTGAGAGTGTTGGAGGATTAGGACTCTGAGGAGGGCCCAAGAGAGTCTGCTTGTTGATATGTTCCTGTGCTGTTTAGGAGGCTGTGTGAAATTAATGTACGTAGATAATGAAAAAGGTATGGACTTAAATATCCGGCCGTGATGACCATTCATTCACCTTCTACCGCTTTATACGACTTCTCTCTCGGGTCACGGGGAGTCTGTGCCTATCTCAGGCGTCTTCGGGCATCAAGGCAGGACACACCCTGTATGGAATTCCAACCCATCGCAGGACGCACACACACACTCACATTGCCAATCAAACTACCGTGCATGTTTTTGAACCGGGAGGGGAACCGGAGAAAAAAAGACACTGAGGCATACGGAGAACATGCAAACGCCACACGCATGGGACTCGAACCCCTAACCCTGGAGGTGTGAGGCAAACGTGCTAACCGCTAAGTCACTGTGCCCATTTGTTAAAAAAGAAAATAAAATGTACAAAATGGGGGCTTAGTGGTTAGCACGTTCGCCTCACACCACCAGGGTCCGGGTTCGATTCCCGTCTCGGCCATGAGTGTGTGGAGATTGCATGTTCTCCCCGTGCCTCAGGGGGTTTTTCTCTGGATTCTCCGGTTTCTTCCCGGTCCAAAAACTTGTACGGTAGGTTGATTGGCACCTTGGAAAATTGTTCCTAGTGTATGAAGGTGAGTGTGTATGTGTGTGTGTGCTGTGTGATGGGTTGGCATTCCATCCAGGGTGTATCCTGCCTTAATGCCCATAGACGCCTGAGGGAAGATCGAATATAGCGGTAGAAGATGAATGAATGAATGAATGTACAAAATGGCATCTCACGCCTTACTGTATTTTTAATACAGTAATTACAATTAACGATCCTTGCTCTCAACATGCGCACTCCTAGAAGTGGGTATCATGTTCACTTTTCCGATTCCGCTTAACAATTCATGTTCTCCTAGAATCTCCCAGTTTCAACTCCAAACAACGAGCCAGCAGCAGATGCATAGTCTTGTTGGTCGTGACACCTTGCTTGGTTTATTACAGTAATTACACTTAGAATCCGCTTCGATATTTACAAAGTGTATCCACACTTTTGCGTGCTTCCCACGGCCCATCTTGTAAACTGATGTTTGGATTACCACATAAGGTCCTGGCAGATTGGACATGCACGGAAGGTCCTGGCAGATTGACCACATAAGGTCCTGGCAGATTGGACTCACAGAAGGTCCTGGCAGATTGGACTCACATAAGGTCCTGGCAGATTGGCCTCACATAAGGTCCTGGCAGATTGGACTCACAGAAGGTCCTGGCAGATTGGACTCACGGAAGGTCCTGGCAGATTGGCCTATTGGCCTCACATAAGGTCCTGGCAGATTGGCCTCACATAAGGTCCTGGCAGATTGGACTCACGGAAGGTCTTGCTAGAGTTTTGCACCCAGGAATCGATAACAGAAATTGAAATTGTAATTTTATAACGAGTATCCGATTCCTCACTCGGAAACGCTTTCTGATTACCAACCCTACATACAAATTCATATCTCAACTAACTAGACAATTACAAATTACAAAATAAAAGTAACAGTAATTTGTTAGTTACTGAGAAAAAAAACGTGTAATTAAATTAACATTTTTAAAGATTACAAATCGGGGCACGGTGGTTTAGTGGTTAGCATGTTCGTCTCACACCGCCAGGGCCCGGGTTCGATTCCCGTCTCGGCCATGTGTGTTTGGAGTTTGCATGTTCTCCCCGTGCCTCAGGGGTTTTTTCTCCGGGTTCTCCGGTTTCCTCCCCGGTCCAAAAAACATGCACGGTAGGTTGATTGGCACCTTGGAAAATTGTGTGTGTGTCTGTGTGTGTGTGCGCTGGGATGGGTTGGCATTCCATCCAGAGTGTATCAAGCCTTAATGCCCATAGATGCCTGAGATAGGCACAGACTCCCCGTGACCCGAGGGAAGATCGGATAAAGCGCTAGAAGATGAATGAATGAATGAAAGATTACAAACCCTATAGCCCCACATCCCTGCTCGACAAAAAGACATTTAACCCCAGAGATAAAAGTTTCACCTGCAAGCACACACACACAAACACACACACGCGTCTCCACAGTTTGATTCTGATGCAGCTCAATGTTCGAGAAATATGTGAATGTTTCATTTCATTAAGCGCCACCTAGTGGACAAATGAAGGTAATCAAAAAGTAATCAAATGTAATCGGTTACCTTTTATAAAGTAATTGAAAAGTTGCACTATTTACTATTTTGAATAGGGTCATTTGTAATCTGTAATCTATTACATTTCCAAAATAACCTTCCCAACAAGATTTATTGCACGATACGCCAATAAATCTGCAGCTATCAAACATTGTTTACCTGATAAAGGAGACATGCGATTGCTTCGGTTTTTTTTTTATATATACGAAAAGTGAGTGTTGTATTTGAATGTGTGTATTTAATTTGCATAGAGATAAAAAAAAAAGCTTGCAAAAAAAGGTAGATGGAAACAAATAAATAAATAAAAATACACTAAAAGAAAGCACGCCCCCAGTCGTGTGCTCGCTTGTGATCTTGCAATGAAAAGGCCTCAGTGCGCTTCTATTTAAAGCTGTTTTTCTTCAAAGCTGATTTATGAGCTCAGCTCCTTCAATCTATCAGCATAAATATGCACAGGCCTGCAGCAGAGTGTGCGTGTGTGTGTGTGTGTGTGTGTGTGTGCGTGCGTGCGTGGGTTTGTTTAGTGCATTCGCATATATCTATTGTGGTAAAACAGTTGTAGCCTGGAGTACGGGTTTAAATGATACAGTCGCTCATTCGGGCCAGGGGTCTCCCTTTGATATTTGCATTGAATTATAAGAGTGTATCCACATACAATTAAGATCCGGACTGTGTGGTGTAGATCCCAGGAGAGGAGGGGGAGGTGGTGGTGATGGTGGTGTGGTGGTGTGAGGAGGTGTGGTGGTGGAGGAGGAGGAGGAGGTGGTGGAGGTGGAGAGGTGGTGGTGGTGGGAGGTCGAGGTGGTGGTGGAGGGAGGGGGATGGAGGAGGTGGTGATGGTGGTGGAGGGAGAGGTGGGGAGGGTGGTGTTTTGGTGTGTGGTGGAGGAGGGGGAGGTGGTTGAGGCGTGGTGGTGGTGGTGGTGGTGGTGGGAGAGGAGGAGGTGGTGTTGGTGCTTCTTATTAGCATGAGGCGCAAACAACAGGATTGTAATGCGTTAGCGCATATTCACTTTAGCGGCACTCGGTTTTTGTAACGCGCTATTAACGCGGCGGCCATTACTAGCTGCCGATCTGCTCCTTCACTCTGTGTTGTGTTAGCGAAAGTAATGAAAACAGCGGACAACAAACAACGAATAAAGAAAGAAACTTGTAATGTTAGGATGGAATATAAAAGAGGTGATAGATGGATAAACGTGCATCCACTCACGCTTTCCCCCAATTATGCCTACTAGCTGCGAATTCACACCATAATCGTCACTATATTACTGTACGGAACCTAAACGTGTCCCCCGTTTATATGGAGAGCAACCCAAACCGGAACATAATTCTTAAAGGAGCCACGTCCCATTTTTAACAATTAAAACTATAACTAAAAAATAGACATTAAAATGAACAAGAAATGAAGATAGTTATGGTGTGTGTGTGTGTGTGTATAGTGTGTGTGTGTGTGTGTGTGTGTGTGTGTGTGTGTGTGTGTGTGTGGTGTGTGTGTGGTGTGTGTGTGTGTGTGTGTGTGTGTGTGTGTGTGTGTGTGTGTGTAAAATATATACATTAATTACTCAGACATCACACACTTACAGACTACTCCCTCATTTAATTACTACTTACGCAAGAGACACACAATTACTCACTCACTCAATCGCACAACACACTCTCTCACTCAATCACTACACATACACTCACTCACTCATCACGCAAGAATCACACTCACTCATCATCAACACACACTCACTCTCTCACTCAATCATCACACTCACTCAATCATCACTCACTCATCATGCACAGGCAACTCACTCTCTCACACTCTCACTCACTCACTCACTCAATCACACACTCCCTCACTCAATCACACACTCTCTCACTCAATCATCACACTCTCACATCACTCACTCACACAATGCACACACTCACATCATCACCTCACTCAATCACACACTCACTCAATCAATCATACACTCACTCAATAACACACTCCCTCACTCAATCATACACTCACTCAATCATACAATCTCACTCAATCACACACTCACTCTCTCAATCATACACTCTCTCACACAATCGCACACTCACTCACTCAATTATACACTCTCTCACACAATCATACACTCAATCATACACTATGTCACTCAAGTCACACACTCACTCACTCAATCACACATTCACTCTCACTCAATCACACCTCACTCACTCACTCAATCACACACTATGTCACTCAATCATACACTTACTCACTCATTCACACACTCCCTCACTCATTCACACACTCCCTCCCTCACTCATATACTCACTCATATACTCACTCACACTCACTCACTCCCTCACACTCCCTCCCTCACTCATATACTCACTAACTCAATCAATCATACACTCACTCAATCACACACTATTTCTCACTCACTCTCACACACTATCTCACTCAATCACACACTTCCTCACTCAATCATACACTCAATCACACACTCTCACTCAATCACACACTCACACACTCACTCACTCAATCACACACTCACACCACTCTCACTCAATCACACACTCACACCCTCACTCAATCACACACACACTCTCACTCACTCACTCAATCACACACTCCCTTACCTCACTCCCTCTCAATCATCACACACTCACTCACTCAATCACACACTCTCTCACTCAATCACACACTCAATCATACACTATGTCACTCAAGTCACACACTCACTCACTCAATCACACATTCTCTCACTCAATCACACACTATGTCACTCAATCATACACTTACTCACTCATTCACACACTCCCTCACTCATTCACACACTCCCTCCCTCACTCATATACTCACTCATATACTCACTCACACTCACTCACTCCCTCACACTCCCTCCACACTCCCTCATATCACTCATATACTCACTAACTCAATCACACTCATCATCACACACTCACTCAATCAACACACTCAACTCATCTCACTCACTCACACACTCACTCAATCACACACTCCCTCACTCAATCACACACTCACTCACTCAATCACACACTCCCTCACTCAATCACACACTTCACTCTCACTCTCAAGCTCAATCACACACTCCTCACTCATCACACACTCACACACTCTCACTCAATCACACACACACTCACCCTCACTCACACACTCTCAATCACACACTCACTCACTCAATCATACACTCACTCAATCACTCGCAACACACTCAACATCACTCAATCAATCACACACTCAATCATACACTCACTCAATAACACACTCACTCACTCAATCATACACTCTCACTCAATCACACACTCAATCACACACTCCACTCACTCAATCACACACTCTCTCACTCAATCACACACTCACTCAATCAATCATACTCTCACTCAATAACACACTCACGGACACATCACCATCATCAATCACACACTCTCTCACCAACTACACTCTCAATCAATCAATACACTCACTCAAATACACTCACTCACTCACTCACACTCACTCAATCACACACTTAATCACTCACTCCCTCACTCACTCATAACACACTCCCTCACTCAATCACACACTCACTCAATCAATCATACACTCACTCAATAACAAACTCCCTCACTCAATCATACACTCACTCACTCAATAACACACTCCCTCACTCACTCATACACTCACTCAGGTCCCTCACTCACTCACTCACGTCAATCAATCACATCACACACTCACAATCACACACTCCAAGTCTCACTCACTCACACACTCACTCACTCAATCAATCAATCATACACTCACTCAATCAAACAAACTCACTCCCTCACTCAATCATACACTCTCTCACTCAAGTCACACACTCCCTCACTCAATCATACACTCACTCACTCAATAAATCATACACTCATTCAATAACACACTCCCTCACTCAATCACACACTCACTCACTCAATCATACACTCACTCAATCATACCATCTCTCACTCAATTATACACTATCTCACTCAATCACACTCAATCACACACTTCATCACTCAATCACACACTCACTCAATCACATCTCACTCAATCACACACTCACTCAATCACACACTCACTCACTCAATCACACACTCACTCAATCACACACTCACTCACATAATCACACAATAATTATTATAATTTTATTTAGACCAAGTAAAATTGAGTACCTTCGTGTAAACGCATACATACAGAGCACAACGTTCTTTTAAGCAGTCTTTCTGCTTTATGTTCTGGATTCTGGATTCTGGACTCCATCATCATTCAGGATTAGATTTAAAAAACAATTGCAGGTGTTTTTTTTGTTGTTGTTTTTTTCGGCTTGTTAATGCTCACCTGCCTCTGTTATTTCTATTACGCTGCCTGCTGGCCAAGTGAGAACGAAGTCTATGTGAATCTGAGTGTGAGCGCATTGCGGTGTGAGAACACACTCATTAGGTATATACTGGAGGTGAAAGTGCTTATTATAGACACAGTAATAGGTTTGTATGTGGTGATGGTGATGGGGGTGGGGGGGGGCATGTGTAAGGTGTATATGTGACTGTGTTCTCGATATCGAGACATCCTTAGAGGAATCATTCTTTCCCTCCGTTGCCTGCAGGAGTGTGCCACAAATGAAGACTGTAATGGATATTGATCAGCTGCTAATAAACCCAGTACAATGATTGCGTTTCATTATAACGACCCCCCTCACCCTACTCTCTCTCAGTTTTCCAATTCATCCCAGGGTTGAGGTCATAGCTCTGCATCAGGAGATCTTCCACTCCAGACCATAGAAAGCATATCTTCATGGTGCTGGCTTTGTGCACAGGAGTATGTGTCATGATGGTGTAGATTGGGGTCTCCTAATTTCAAGTGAAGGGAAAATGTCTATTCCATATCCTTTATCATGTTACATAGTGTCGCTTATATAGTATCACACCAAATAGACACACAATAATAGAGTGTGTTGTATTACTTTGAGTGTGTATTACTTTGAGCTGGAGGTGCTGATCACGTCCTGTTTTTTTTACTTTTTTGGGAACACAGTTCATGATCAAATATTGTGGGAAGGTTTAAGTAAAAATAATAATAAAAATATATAAAGCTTTGCTTGTTGAGACCAATTAATTAATAAGTGCTAGCAGTACTGGCATGTTTTTATACAGTCATTTTCTAACCAGTCTAACACTCTTCTTGGCTGTGGGGAAAGGTGGTGCCACACTGATATATTTTTATATGTATATGTGTATATATATATATATATATATATATATATATATATATATATATATATATATATATATATATTAATTCATTCATCATTCATCTTCTATCATCTATCATCATCTATCTGTCTGCCTGTCTATCTATGCTTGCCTGTCTATCTATATATCTATCTAGCTAGCTATCTGTCTGTCTGTCTGTCTATGCATCTATCTATCTGTCTATATATCTGTCTGTCTGTCTGTCTGTCTATCTATCTATCTATCTATCTATCTGTCTGTCTGTCTGTCTGTCTGTCTAAAGACACGTCTCTTCTAGCAATACTTTGGGCAATACTTTGCATTTCTGTGCTTTTCTTACCTCCAGCAAAAACAATAATAAAGAACACTGATAGCATGTGATCTAGAGATCTATTATCAGGATGTATTTATTAATAGAGACATGCACAGCCACATGAACATTTAATGATAAGTGTTATCGCTTCGTGTTGCATTTTTTGTACCGTTTCTTCTTGTGCAATAATGATTTACAGCTATAGATTTTCTGGTCGGACATGTTATTGGTTGAGACCGCCAAATGAGGAGCCGCTTGTATCAGATATTGATGAATAAGCTGAAAGGGTCAGCTGGGGTCAGACAGAGTCCTTGACCTTGGAGTCCTTCCCTTTGTTTGGAGTCTGGATGCAAGGTGAGGCATAAATCACTTAATTGCTATTTGTCTATATATATATATATATATATATATATATATATATATATATATATATATATATATATATATATATATATATAGAAAT
>JACRUU010000012.1:25541295-25566295 GCA_030449085.1 Kryptopterus vitreolus
AAATCGAAATAATTAGGCTACCCAAACCCGACAGCGCAATCCGCAAATGAATTCACAGCGACTCGCCGCCAATTACGCGATTCCAAGCCCGCCGTTTGAGGTGCGCGCGTTAATTAGTCTCCTTATAGACATGGAGGTTTCCGCCGGGATCTTCGTGAATTGCCGTGGCGTAGACGAGCTCTTTAGGAATGGATTTGTTCATATCCGACGTGATAAATGAGGCTTAATGGTAACGAGGCTGGAAGCTATGCACTTGCCGTTCCTACAGCAGCGATCAGGCAACGACGACGCGGTGACGATGTTGTTAATTAGCGCGCGGGCTGACATTGAAAGGTTTGAAAGGATATGATTTGAAAGGTCATCAGTTCAAAATGTACCAATGGCAAGATATCACCGCTATAATATGTATATATATATATGTGTGTGTGTGTGTGTATGTGTGTGTGTGTGTATATATATTCACAATGCCTTTTTAAGATTATAATTGTTAACATGTGTGACCATTAACAGTGTGCATTTTTAAAGTGGTTGTGAGTAATTAACTTCACATGGATTAAATAGATTACATAAAATAAAATACATTGAAACATTTCATTAAATAGCTGTTAAATCCTGTTTGGGTATTTAAGTGTGTTTGTGTTTGTGTTTGTGTTACATTTAATATATGCATTTCTAACGTTATATTCTACTTTACTGTCTGACTTGTTTCATGCTCTTCATTCCTTCCATCTTTCATTCATTCACTCCCTTGATATGTGGAATTTTCTCCTATTAAGAGAAATCCTTGACATAAAACTCTAAGTAATCCACATGATACACTGCCCCCTTAAGGGCCTTTCTCAAGGACCCGAGAGTGGCAGGCAGGGGATTCCCGGGTCTCGACCTTCCAATCATTAGCCCAGTACCTAAAACCACTGAGCTACACAGCTATGATCACAAGGAAAACAAAAGCATCCTGCGCACACTAGTGCTTGGGCCCGAAAAAAAAAAAAACGCTCAAAATGCGAGATAAAGACTAAACTAAGTTGAAAACGAATCCAATCCAGAGGAGGAAAAAAACGGATTGCATTCAGTAACCTAAAAGCCCTGTACCGACACTGTACCACGTCATCGGATAGACAGAGGTGACAATTTGCATTGACTAAAAAATGTAATACAACACACACACACACACACACACACACAAGCGTTTGTACACATCTTCAAACGCACACACTCTTGGCTTCCCGTTCTCGCTCGTACGCAACCGAGCCGGCGCGGAGTCGTGAAATCGCTCGCGCGGGTCTCCGGCGCTATCGGCGACGAATTATTAGCAACCCTGTTATCACCGTCGCAGCAGCCTGCGAACGCTCGTCCACGTCGCCGAGCCGGATTGGATTTTCTCGCTTCTAGATTATCGCGCGCTCCAAGTGTGTTGATTTGATTATCGTGTACGCATTTCGCATTCGTGTATCTTCTGCTGTCTCTCCTCGTGTCGTGCTGTATAAACGGAGTAAATAAAAACAAGAAATGGTAGAAAACAACAATGTCCTTCGAACGTCGGCATGACGTTATTATGCTTGATGAATGTTATACTAATATTAGTTATCCTAATGTTGGTAAAAAAAAAAAAAAAACATTATTGGAGCAATGTTCTTAGAATGTCGGCATGACGATGCTAATGCTTGATGAATGTTATCCTAATGTTGGTAAAAAAAAACATTATTAGAACAATGTTCTTAGAATGTCGGCATGACGATGCTAATGCTTGATGAATGTTATTGTAATGTTGGTAAAAAAAAAACATTATTAGAACAATGTTCTTAGAATGTCGGCATGACGATACTTATGCTTGATGGATGTTATCCTAATGTTGGTAAAAAAAAAAAACATTATTGGAGCAATGTTCTTAGAATCTCGGCATGACGATACTAATGCTTGATGAATGTTATCCTAATGTTGGTAAAAAAAAAAAAATGTTATTAGTACAATGTTCTTAGAATGTCGGCATGACGATACTTATGCTTGATGGATGTTATCCTAATGTTGGTAAAAAAAAAAAACATTATTGGAACAATGTTCTTAGAATGTCGGCATGACCTTACTTACTTGATGAATGATATTGATGTTGTTTACTTATGCTTAGAATGTCGGCATGATACTTATGCTTGATGGATGTTATCCTAATGTTGGTAAAAAAAAAAAACATTATTGGAAGAATGTTCTTAGAATGTCGGCATGACTTTACTTATGCTTGATGAATGTTATTGTAATGTTGGTAAAAAAAAAAACATTATTGGAACAATGTTCTTAGAATGTCGGCATGACTTTACTTATGCTTGATGAATGTTATTGTAATGTTGGTATTAAAAAAACTTTATTCAGAACAATGTTCTTAGAATGTCGGCATGACTTTACTTATGCTTGATTAATGTTATCCTAATGTTGGTAAAAAAAAAAAACATTATTGGAAAATGTTCTTAAATGTCGGCAAAACTTGATGAATGTTATTATTGGTAAAAAAAAAAACAAGCAATGTTCTTAGATGTCGGCATGTCGGCATGACTTTACTAATGCTTGATTAATGTTATCCTAATGTTGGTAAAAAAAATAACACTATTAAAACAGTGTTCTTAGAATGTCGGCATGACCTTACTTATGCTTGATGAATGATATTGTAATGTTGGTTTAAAAAAAAAAACATTATTAGAACAGTGTTCTTAGAATGTCGGCATGACGATGCTTACGCTTGATGAATGTTTATAGCACGCTCCGTGTGTTAATTTGATTACGCGTTTGTGTATCTTCTACTTTCTCTCCTCGTGTCATGCTGAAAAAACGTAGTGAATAAGAACAACGTTAAGTTTCCAGTCCTAACCTTCATATCTCAGATCAGATCTCTAAGTCTCTAATGAGGTAGAATTGTGTGAGAGTGTGTGTGTGTGTGTGTGTGTGTGTGTGTGTGTGTGTGTGTGTGTGTGTGTGTGTGTGGTGTGTGGAGGGGGAAAGGGTGATTATTATGGTTTTGATATTGATATAGATAAACAGGATGTGCAGGGTATTTTCTCTGTGTGATTGTGTGTGTGTGTGTGTGTGTGTGTGTGTGTGTGTGTGTGTGTGTGTGCGTGTGCGCGCATTTTTGCCCTTTAAAATGGCTTCTTAGACTTAGACTTGCTCTAAGATGTCTGGGCATAAACATTATGGATTCTCCACCACATCTCCATGGGGATGGGAGTGTACGCGTGTGTGTGTGTGTGTGTGTGTGTGTGTGTGTGTGTGCGGGTGTGTGTGTGTGTGTGTGGGTGTCCTCTCCTCCCGCTGATCTCAATTCCTCTGCGACCCGAGTCTGAATTTCTTTTACCCGCATTGATCTGCGGTCCACGCATGCATCAGGATCAATATTTGGATTGGTGGAGCGGTCGTCTAGCCAGCAGTGCCTTTTGTCTGCAAAGCAGACCATATCGTGAAAAACCTCTGCACAGCACGAGGATAATAGTGGCTGGGAGAGAGCAAACATACACTTAATTGTGTGTGTGTGTGTGTGTGTGTGTGTGTGTGTGTGTGTGTGTGTGTGTAACGTGAATATGTTAAGTCTCAGTACCGTGTGCCTTCTTTCAAAGGAGTCATATTATGAGGCAGTGTTTCATTTGCTCTCTTTGTCCTTGCCCGTGCACTCCATTCCTCATCCTAGGCAGGAGCCTAGCGCCTGGAACATTAACAGCACCCTCTACACACACACACACACACACACACACACACACACACACACACACCTCCACTCTGAGCTTCACCCAGGCTCCACCATATCTACATACTCAGTATAATTGACATTTTCCATTTGGCGGCTTCTATATCTCCTGCCCGCCGTTGCTGTGGTAACAATCTCTGGGTCTCAGCTGGCGCATTGACGCTGCCCTGCAGGCTGTCTCGTCTCTCCTCCCTGCTCCCCCCCCCTCCCTCCCTTCCCCACATACACTTTTTTTAAGGGACTATTTAATATACCCAAAGCGTTATTCAATAAGTCTGATTCATTATGATCACGTATCTGATTACCGTTCAGTCGATATCGTGATTCGCCGATTCGCTCGATTTATCTTCGCCACGGAGACACTTTGACATGACAGGTGACATGACGAGAGCCGACGTGGCGTTATATAAAAGCCGGCTGAATGTGGGTTACTTCGGTCGGGAGGAAACTTGGTGCCAGCGGCTCACAGCCGTCCTATCGTTGCGTTTGGAAAAGGAGCGGTTCTATTGGGGAAAAAAAAGAGAGATGAGGATTTCCATTGTAGCAGCTAACAGGGAACACGTCCCCGCAACGTTCCCTAAAAGTGATCTGAATGTTCGACAAAAACGTTTGTGGAACATTCTCAGGTTATTCATGTCGTCCCTGGTAGAAAATGTTATGAGAACAATGTTTTTAGAATGTCGGCATGACGTTACTTATGCTTGATGAATGTTATCGTAATGTTGGTAAAAAAAAACATTATTAGAACAATGTTCTTAGAATGTCGTCATGACTTTACCTATGCTTGATGAATGTTATTCTAATGATGGTAAAAAAAATGTTATTAGAACAATGTTCTTATAACTTGTGCATGATGTTATTTCTGCTTAATGAATGTTCCCCAAATAAAATCTCATATAAATCTCAATAAAATTTTCATATGATTGTCATACAGTAATGTCTCTCTGAAGTCTGTGTGCTTCTCCTTGTTTTATATTATTCCTTCATATTGTGCCATTGTACTAATGTGAGCTTCATTTCAAATGTATTTACATGTACTATAAATCTATACAGCATTGTTATAAAGAACACTATGATTGTACAAAACGATGCCATTCCGTGATAGTCACCAAATTTAATCTACTGATTCATGTTCATCAATTCTGTCAGCATTATCTGCAATCCTCCGTTGCTATGGAGATGGGGTCAGTCGTGGCACGGAAAATGTAGGGCATGGTAGTGGCTTAACCACAAGACAGAGTGAATATGGACCTGGACTGTAAATAATATAACCAGTGTGTTACAATGACTTCACTACAATCACCATAAACAGTTTTACACTTGAGTCTCCGTCAGTGAACAGCTGATATCCTCAACCATAATCCAGCTGTAATGAAGAGACAGTCACTGCTGCCCATCAGTTTGGGTTTCCCTTTTGTGTCTGGTTCCAAATCAGGGTTTTTTTCCTCAGACAATCTCTGGGAGTTTTTTTTAGCCCCTCAACATAGAGATAAACACTGTCTTATAGAGATAAACACTCTCTTATAGAGATAAACACTCTCTTATAGAGATAAGCACTCTCTTATAGAGATAAACACTGTCTTATAGAGATAAACACTCTCTTATAAGAGATAAACACTTATAGAGATCTGTCTTATAGAGATAAACACTCTCTTATAGAGATAAACACTCTTATAGAGACTGATAAACACTCTCTTATAGAGATAAACACTCTCTTATAGAGATAAACACTGTCTTATAGAGATAAACACTCTCTTATAGAGATAAACACTCTTATAGAGATTATAGAGATAAACACTGTCTTATAGAGATAAACACTGTCTTATAGAGATAAACACTCTCTTATAGAGATAAACACTTATATAGAGATAAACACTCTCTTATAGAGATAAGCACTCTCTTATAGAGATAAACACTGTATTATAGAGATAAACACTGTCTTATAGAGATAAACACTATCTTATAGAGATAAACACTCTTATAGAGATTATAGAGATAAACACTGTCTTATAGAGATAAACACTGTCTTATAGAGATAAACACTCTCTTATAGAGATAAACACTCTTATAGAGATTATAGAGATAAACACTGTCTTATAGAGATAAACACTGTCTTATAGAGATAAACACTCTCTTATAGAGATAAACACTGTCTTATAGAGATAAACACTGTCTTATAAAGATAAACACTCTCTTATAGAGATAAACACTCTCTTATAAAGATAAACACTCTCTTATAGAGATAAACACTCTCTTATAAAGATAAACACTCTCTTATAGAGATAAACACTCTCTTATAAAGATAAACACTCTCTTATAGAGATAAACACTCTCTTATAGAGATAAACACTGTCTTATAGAGATAACACTGCACTCTCTTATAGAGATAAACACTGTCTTATAGAGATAAACACTCTCTTATAGAGATAAACACTGTCTTATAGAGATAAACACTCTCTTATAGAGATAAACACTCTCTTATAGAGATAAACACTGTCTTATAGAGATAAACACTCTCTTATAGAGATAAACACTGTCTTATAGAGATAAACACTGTCTTATAGAGATAAACACTCTCTTATAGAGATAAACACTGTCTTATAGAGATAAACACTCTCTTATAGAGATAACACACTGTCTTATAGAGATAAACACTCTCTTATAGAGATAAACACTCTCTTATAAAGATAAACACTCTCTTATAGAGATAAACACTGTCTTATAGAGATAAACACTGTCTTATAGAGATAAACACTCTCTTATAGAGATAAACACTCTCTTATAGAGATAAACACTTATAGAGATAAACACTCTCTTATAAGAGATAAACACTCTCTTATAGAGATAAACACTCTCTTATAGAGATAAACACTCTCTTATAGAGATAAACACTTATAGAGATCTCTTATAAAGATAAACACTCTCTTATAGAGATAAACACTCTCTTATAAGAGATAAACACTCTCTTATAGAGATAAACACTCTCTTATAAAGATAAACACTCTCTTATAGAGATAAACACTCTTATAGAGATCTTATAAAGATAAACACTCTCTTATAGAGATAAACACTCTCTTATAGAGATAAACACTCTCTTATAGAGATAAACACTCTCTTGTCTTATAGAGATAAACACTGTCTTATAGAGATAAACACTCTCTTATAAAGATAAACACTCTCTTATAGAGATAAACACTGTATCTTATAGAGATAAACACTCTCTTATAGAGATAAACACTGTCTTATAGAGATAAACACTCTCTTATAGAGATAAACACTGTCTTATAGAGATAAACACTCTTATAGAGATTATAGAGATAAACACTGTCTTATAGAGATAAACACTATCTTATAGAGATAAACACTCTTATAGAGATAAACACTCTCTTATAAAGATAAACACTCTCTTATAGAGATAAACACTCTCTTATAAAGATAAACACTCTCTTATAGTCTTATAAAGATAAACACTCTTATAGAGATCTTATAGAGATAAACACTCTCTTATAGAGATAAACACTGTCTTATAGAGATAAACACTCTCTTATAGAGATAAACACTGTATTATAGAGATAAACACTGTCTTATAGACACTCTCTTATAGAGAAACACTCTCTTATAGAGATAAACACTGTATTATAGAGATAAACACTCTTATAGAGATAAACACTCTCTTATGGAGATAAACACTGTCTTATAGAGATAAACACTCTCTTATAAAGATAAACACTGTCTTATAGAGATAAACACTCTCTTATAAAGATAAACACTCTCTTATAGAGATAAACACTCTCTTATAAAGATAAACACTCTCTTATAGAGATAAACACTCTCTTATAAAGATAAACACTCTCTTATAGAGATAAACACTCTGTCTTATAGAGATAAACACTCTCTTATAGAGATAAACACTCTCTTATAGAGATAAACACTGTCTTATAGAGATAAACTTATAAAGATAAACCTCTCTTATAGAGATAAACACTCTCTTATAGAGATAAACACTGTCTTATAGAGATAAACACTCTCTTATAGAGATAAACACTGTCTTATAGAGATAAACACTCTCTTATAGAGATAAACACTCTCTTATAGAGATAAACACTCTCTTGTAGAGATAAACACTGTCTTATAGAGATAAACACTCTCTTATAAAGATAAACACTCTCTTATAGAGATAAACACTGTCTTATAGAGATAAACACTCTCTTATAGAGATAAACACTGTCTTATAGAGATAAACACTCTCTTATAGAGATAAACACTCTCTTATAAAGATAAACACTCTCTTATAGAGATAAACACTCTCTTATAGAGATAAACACTCTCTTATAGAGATAAACACTCTCTTATAGAGATAAACACTCTCTTATAGAGATAAACACTGTCTTATAGAGATAAACACTCTCTTATAGAGATAAACACTCTCTTATAGAGATAAACACTGTCTTATAGAGATAAACACTCTTATAGAGATAAACACTCTCTTATAGAGATAAACACTGTCTTATAGAGATAAACACTCTCTTATAGAGATAAACACTGTCTTATAGAGATAAACACTCTCTTATAGAGATAAACACTGTATTATAGAGATAAACACTCTCTTATAGAGATAAACACTCTTATAGAGATAAACACTGTATTATAGAGATAAACACTCTTATAGAGATAAACATATTGTTTATTAACATAATCATTTACAATCTATATGTGTAGATTTATCCATTTTACGCAAATACAACTAAAAACTCATTGGACGGATGGACGGACAGGCAGACACACAGACAGACAGACAGACAGACAGACAGACAGACAGACAGACAGACAGACAGACAGACAGACAGACAGACAGACAGACAGATAGATAGATAGATAGATTAGACATGGGTATAATTGATGTGTCATGGTGTTGCTTATTTTCCAGTAAAAGCAATGTTGTAAATACAATCATATAAAAATAATGAGAGCATCTGACACAATCCTATGGAGTGCTACTCTGTACTACTGTATAATCCCAATGAGAGCTTTAGGGGGTAAATTAACTACTTCCTGTTGGAATAAAGAGAACAGTCTCTCTCTCTCTCTCTCTCTCTCTCTCACTCTCTCTCTCTTTCTCTTACGCAGCCTGTCTCACAGCCTTTGAGAGTCTCAAACGTCTCTCTTTTAATTACATAGAAATGACCTCAACGCGACCCCTAACTAATCAGAAGGGCGGGATTGTGTGGGCTGAAAGACATTAATCACGTGCTGAAATAACGAGAGTTGATCCAGAAGCATAATAATAATAATTCAGGCGGTACAGACTATTACAGACTGTGATCTGTGGTACGTGTCACACCTATATTTCAGAAACAGTGTGTATGTGTGTTACACCTTTTTCTCCTCCATTTTTACACTGTGGAATTGGCACTTTCGTTGCCGGTTTAAGGTGGGAGCAAGAACTGGTTTCAGCTTCCACGAACACAATCTCAGCATCTTCTCCAGTTGTGAAAAGTCCCTAAAGTACCAGGACTGCTGGCAGCACACATTTAAAAAATGGACGCTCAAAGTGAAAACCTTTCGCAATAATAAATGTTCACTTCCCTATATATATATATATATATATATATATATATATATATATATATATATATATATTGTATTTATATAAATGTCTACATAGTAGGGCTGTCCAAGTTATGCATTATTAACAAATAAATGAATAAAGAAACTTGCATCCACTCACGCTTCCTAAATTTCCCCGAATTATGCCTACTGCGCATTCACAACAGATATGTATCATTTCTGAGCTCCTCACTATATCAGAATATATTAGCGTATGGAACCTTACAGAACCTAACCTTATATATATATATATATATATATTACTGTCTCGGCCATGTGTGTGTGGAGTTTGCATGTTCTCCCCGTGCCTCAGGGGTTTTTTCTCCGGGTTCTCCGGTTTCCTCCCGGTCCAAAAACATGCACGGTAGGTTGATTGAAAAATTTTCCTAGTGTATGATTGTAAGTGTGAATCTGTGTGTGTGTGTGTGTGTGTGTGTGTGTGTGCCCTGTGATGGGTTGGCATTCCATCCAGGGTGTATCCTGCCTTAATGCCCATAGACACCTGAGATAGGCACAGACTCCCCGTGACCCGAGGGAAGATCGGATAAACCAGTAGAAGATGAATGAATGAATGTTCATTTCATCAAGTGCCACCTAGTGGACAAATGACAAAAAAAAGTAATCAAATGTATGCCGTTTTTTTCCCCTTTCATTACTTTTACTTTAAGTAGTTTTGAAACCAGTACTTTTACACTTTTACTTGAGTAAAATGCTCGAGTTGATACTTTTTAAACCCTACTATGGGAATGTGTTTGACACCAGTGCACATTACAGACGTCTGTAATACTCAGTGCACCGATTGAGTTCCTTTTCGATATCATTTGATTATTTTCACCGAGGATTTACAGTAAACTTCAACAGCTACGAAACATATGGAGCCCTCTCGGTTCTTTCGGCTTTGCTCCTATCAGAGCGCTCGGTGCCAGGAGCATAGAGAGCAGTCAAACGCTGTGGCATGAAGTGTGGCTTAGAGAGAAAGAAAGAGAGGAGAAGGAGGAGGGAGTAATGTTGTGGATAAATCGGGGTCCTCATTAGCCCGGGCCGGTCCTGGCACTCCGTCGAGAGCTTGCGTGTGTCCTTAAAGCTCCAGCTCTTCCACTCTATTAAAAACAGCGAGAGGCTAAGAGAGGCTGGAACTGGTCCTACGGCAGTGTGTAATTACACGCCGAGCGCTCATCAGACACACAAAGACCACAGACGCTCACTTCCAGTGCCAGGTTGCCCTTCCTATTAGGGTCTTTTTTTTTTCTTTACTCAGCCTCCGCCCACCCCCCCCCCCCCATCCCCACTTAATCTCATAAATGAACACATCAAACGCTGGGATGAAAGCTGTGCTGGTCACTATAGGGAAAATGAGATGGGTGTTGGGGGGGGGGCACAAACTTTTCATTAACCGCAAAAATTGTTTGACATTTTGATATTTTTATATGCAGTGTTTTTTTTTTTTTTTACCTCAGCACCATAGCTCCTGGGAGAAGTTACCTGGGTCGGTCTCCTTTAGTCATCGAATTCATTAGCATGTCATTATGTAAAGTTGCTGGAATCAGCAATGCTCCTGGGTTCTTTACCATGCTTTCTTTCGCCCCTTTTGTTTTTTTTTTCTGGAATGGTGAATCGCAATAGGTGGCTAAAGAAGAGATCAGGAATGTGAGTCACATGACATAATGATTTATAGCAGTTAAATATGGATAATCATTACTTCACTGGCTTTCTTCTTTGCTCGGGGTCAGAGTTTGTGAGTACCCAGATGAAAGATCAGTGTTCAGAAAGTTCATAGATGGATGGAACATACAGGGCTATGAAAAACATGAAATAGGTGAAAAGCACAATTACTCATTTGAATCCCCATCCTCTTTTTTTCAGTCTATGTACAGTACTCGGAGCCTCATGCACACATCTGCACACATCTGCTCGCACGTATTTATGTCGATTAAAAGCTCTCTTTTTCTTGAAGATGACTTTTTTTTACAGTTGCACCCATTAAAGTCAGTCGTCATCCTCTTAGATGAATTATGCGACACCAATTAAGCACTGAGGGACGTTAATTACGGGAAATCCAGTGCTTGGCTGAATTCTGCGTGTAACCTCTTGATGCTTATTATGATTATTTACCTATTAGTGTTTATGTTTATCTGTTCCACATATGGGATTTTTTTTTCAATTTGAAATGAAACGATGATAGCCTTTTTTCCCAGCTAAAAAAAAAATAGTAACATTATACATATATATATATATATATATATATATTTATATATATATATATATATATATATATACAGCGCGCAAATGATTAAAGTAACTTCAGTCCATGGCGTTAACAGATAATTTCCAGCACTGACCTTTCCTCAGCCGCACTTACCGCCTTGTAATGTTAGGATGGAATATAAAGGAGGCGATATAGATGTGTTTTATTATCAAGAAACACACCTTCACACCAGGTATGAGCTCCTCACTATATTACTGTATATTACTGTATGTAGCCTAACCTATGTAACCCGTGTAACCACAAAATTACTCCCTTCATCTATATTGAAAGCAACCAAAACCGGAACATAGAATTCCTTAAAGGAGCCACGTACCATATTTAACCAATTAAAACAACCACTCAAAAATGAACATTGAAATTAACAAGAAAATCAGTACATTAACCAGCGCATAAAATTAAAAGAATAATTAAAATAATAAAATCCGCAAATCAATATTAAATAGCCAATACATATATTAAAGGGAGAGATTTTGAACGGAATTTATAACGTAAGAATTATAATAATTATAACGTCCCTTCCAGTTAGTAAGATTAAATATATTGATTTATGGTACACTAAAAATGTGTGATTCATTTTAGATTTAATATTTTAATCTATTGTATGTATGTATGTATGTATAGATATATATATACGCACACACACATATATATATATACGCACACACACATATATATATACTGCATTTCATTGCTGTTGTATACCTGTACTATGCAATGAAAATAAAATATCACAAATATAATAATTAAATAATCTTTCTCTTTCTCTCTCTCTCTCTCTCTCTCTACTTCATATTATATATATATATATACTGCATTTCATTGCTGTTGTATACCTGTACTATGCAATGAAAATAAAATATCACAAATATAATAATTAAATAATCTTTCGCGCGCTCTCTCTCTCTATCTCGCTTCGATATCTATAGATATATATATATATATATATATATATATATATATATATATATATAGTATATATATATATATATATATATATATATATATATATATATATATATTCAACTATATAATCCTGATTAATTATTATGATTGTGATGAGTTACTCACAATTAATGGTAACACATATTTTATTTGTTATAAATGTAGAACATGAATTCAAAGTATTCTTGTAAACGTTTTAAAGGTGTGTAACACTACGTAAATCACGTCGGCTTTAATTTCCGTATTTTGTGCATCATGGCACATTTTGCTGCTTTATTTGAGACTTGGCACATCCGTAAAAGCACAAATGTTTAGTGATTAAAAATGATTTTTAATTATATATATTTTTTAAATACCTGTGTAAAGAAGGGGAGTCATGAATCAATGTGTACTGTATTAAATTAATCAATCTATTTACACTTTTAATTAAAATTGTCAAACAGAAAGACGAGCTGCACTCGCCACAATTCAATCAGATCTTTTCCGTTACTAACACATTAATGAAGGCTTCGAGCTAATCGACAAAGCCACAATGCTTCTGACACGAGACAAAAATGTGACACGACTGATGCTTTTGATGACACAAAAAACGAGATTTCATGGAAATCTACTAAAATGTTCGAGGAGAATGTTCCAATTTAATGGTATTCAGTTCTATTAAGTAAACCAATGCTCCGAATGAACTGAGGTTAAGCTACAGTTATGGGTGCAGTCTGGAAAGCACCGGGTTTTACCATTCACTCTCAGTGACTGAGCACACACACACACACACACACACACACACACACACACACACACACACAAGAGAAACAGAAAGGCTTCAGTTCACACAGTATATCAGTGCAGCTTCTATTTGGTATTTGGTCTATTCTATGCTGTTTGAGTCCCACTGATATTCAGTTTACAAATATAATATATGACCTAAAAACGCAATAGCAAATGAGATAGAGAATAGAAATAGTATAGGAAATAAAAGTTTTAATATTCATTCATTCATTCATCTTCTACCGATTTTTTCCGATCTTCCATCAGGTCACGGGGAGTCTGTGCCTATCTCAGGTGTATATGGGCATTAAGGCAGGATACACCCTGGATGGAATACCAACCCATCGCAGGATACACACACTCACATTCACACACATTCATACACTAGGGACAATTTTCCAAGGTGCCGGGGGGAAACCGGAGAACCTGGAGAAAAAAACCCTGAGGCGTAAGTTTTTCTGTTGGGGTTATGGTTCCATATTTAGATTCATGGTGAAGGGTATGTTTTAGAGAATGATCCATTGTTCAGGTTAAGGTTCAGGTTAGGGTTTCTTATATAGGTTCAGGTTTCGGTTCATGATTCAGGTCCATGGTTAAGGTTATTGTTTGTAGTCCAGGTTACGGTTCATGGTTTAGTCTATGTTTCAGGTTTAGGTTTTGGTTGAGGTTATACTCCATTATTCAGGTGCGTGGTTCAGGTTAAGGTTGGTAGTTTAGGTAATTGTTTAAGTTCTGGTTCATGGTTTCTGGTATCGTTGGGTTCAGGATATCGTTTTGGTTCAGTTCAGCTTTATGGTTCATAGTTCATACATTTCCTTAATGAAATTCCCTCACAAGCTAAATAAATGCATAAATTAATAAAACAACACTGTTTACATTTCTTTCATGTTTAAAATCAAAAGGTTTCTTTAATAAAAGGGCTAAATATCACAGTAGTTATGAAAGGGATATCATCCGTTTTGCTCCACGTATAAATATACGTACGTATTTTATAAATATGAACTTTTCCATGAGCAGTGCAGAGAAATGCAGGCTTCTGAATCATCATGCAGGGGTGCTGCAGGGGTGTAGGATGCTGTGTGTGTGTGTGTGTGTGTGTGTGTGTGTGTGTGTGTGTGTGTGTGTGTGTGTGTGTGTGTGTGTTTATGGTCCTGGTGTCTCTGTCACATCCATGCCTACTGGAAAATACCGTTAGTAAATCACCCCATTCACCACAAATACACAAAAACAACCACATGCGCTCCCTTGTGTCCCTTTTGTTTTGTTTTCTCCCCTCATGCACACACACACACACACACACACACACACACACACACACACACACACACACACACACACACTCTCTCTCTCAATCTCTCTCTCTTTCTCTCCTTCTTTTGTCCCTTCCTCCCACTCTGCCTCTGTGGAATCAGGACTTTCGGTAGCAGAAGCAGCCTTGCCGATCTCAAGGCAGCACTTATAATTCATTGAGTGCTATAAAAGAGAGAGAGAGAGAGCGTAGGAAACATACCAAACACCAGGGGATGGCATACAAGAAAGAGGAGCTAGGGAGAGAGAGAGAAAAAACATCGCTGCTGAGAGGAGAAACCAATTCTTCCTTGGATTTAGATGACAGCTCCAATAAAGGATAAAAAATGTAAACACCCCATACAGAGCATACATTTCTCAGTAATATGGTTATCCACTGTATTAGCCAATCCCTCTCTCTCTCTCTCTCTCTCTCTTTCTCTCATTCTGTGCTGTGTACTGCACCGTTCATTAACTCAACTGGATGGAAGATCAATCTTTCTTTAGTCAGCGGTGATCTTAATCAGCGTGTGTCCTCTATTGTGTTCCTCCTCAGCCAGGAGAAGCATGTTGGAAGTGTATTTTCCTTACGTCTTTTTTTTCCGGCACTCGGAAGTGATTAAGCCTGAATGCCAAATACAAAAGCCGAACGATCTGCTCTAAACCAGGCAATAGTGTCGTTATACGTCAATATTGACACGGCTACAATTTGGCTGCCAGAATGTCTGTATAACTGCAGTGTTATTATTATCTGCTAGCACTTTAGCTCTTGGTTGAAGGAACAATTCATGGAGATTTCCGATACTATATCTACATCTATATCTAAAAATAAGTCCGAAAAAGATACCACACTCATGTTCTAGCCCACCAGCTAACGGGCTACCTGGCATGCTAACTGGTGGGCTAGCACATGAGTGTGGTATCTTTTTTGTGGTGTGTGTGTGTGTGTGTGTGTATGTGTGCGCGCGCACGGGTCATCCAGCATTATTTAATCCTATTTTGACCTAGCAAGCTACAGTTAGCAGGCTAGCCGACTAGCATTTGCTCATGTTGTGCTCTGTGAAATAACAACTCAAGACAGAACGGACGTTATAACATTATAATTGCTAGCAGCATGTGTTTATATTCAGTTCAGTTCCTGTTTATTTGTAGGGTATCAATGGACATTTTCTCAAAGCAGCTTTCCACAGAAACTGCATAATAAAGAGTACAAAGGATTGTTGTTGTTGTTGTTTTTTTTTTTATTAGAAGTGTAAGTCTGTCCCTTATGGCTAAGCCGGTAAAGGAAAATCTCCCTGAGACAGCATAACATCGAGAGGAAGTTGTTGAGGTGTGCAGCGGTAGGTTACACACAGCTTCAGGTTCTCGGCACCATCAAGCATGAGATTCATTTATGAGGCAGAGAAAGGTGCAATATAACCCATGTGACAAAACTGGTTGAAGGGTGAAGGTTGAGGAAAGGGGTGTAGCTCTGTGGTGAGGTGCTGGGAGACTGAAGATTTTTGACTTTAAGGTCCCTTAACCCTCTGTGCTCTAGGGACGATGTATTTTGGTAGCTTCCATAAGCAAGGTGGGATATGTGAAGAAACAATTTCGCTCTGCTGTAATGAGTGAAGGACGGGTCTGGTAGATCTGTGACATTGGGTGATGTTATTTTCAGTCTACAGATTGGCTTGTGAATAGCTAGATATCCTTTTGGAGAATGTTTACGCAGTAAGAAACATGATATTCGGTGTTAACCATTAAATCCAAACGGGTTTGGATTTACATTCAAATTAAATCCCTTACATTCAGTGTTTGTGCACAACAGCAACAACAACAAACTGTGAAACCCTTCTGCGTACTTAATGGCCCATACCGGTGTCCAATAGATTCCAATGTGTGATTTATAAATTGTGTGGTGTTTAATGCTAACCGCCAGATATAACATGGCAACAAAAAAACAATAGGTCAACAAATGACCGGTGGAATATGGCACTATTAGAGCTTGCCGTGAATCCAATACATTTTCCATTATAACCATTAATTAACCATTTACAAATCCCATAAGGTTTTATTTAGGGGGGGTGGGGGGGTAGACATAGGAATGTTTTTACATGTCCGTGATCAACATGTGCACAAACATCTACCCAGTTCACAGAGGATTGTCTATATGTTTTCCATTCTTTCATTAGAATGTTGTTTATTTATTTATTTAATAATAATCATCATCATCATCATCATCATCATGCTGTTAAATATCAGTGAATGTTTTTTGGAGCGAGAGACGGTTTTGAAAACGCGCTCTCTAGTGAAATTGTACCGCGGTGTATAACGTATATAAAATGTCAGACAGCGTTCCCCTTGGGCCATTATCTCCCCATCACACTCGGTTATGCTGTTGCGGTTTGTTCTGTCAGCTCATTAATAAACACTCGTGCTCACTGCCAGTCTCGCCTTCGAATTCACACCACACCCCACCACACACACACACACACACACACACACACACACACAATCTCTCTCCGCAAACTCACCCACCCTTTCCCTTTTCTCCTGCCATATCTCCGAGGACTACTTCAGTCAGCTAGGGTTGGCTGATTTTACCTCCAGTTTCGCATTTAAACATACACACATACGCACACACACACACACACATCTTCCCGTTTTGCCCAGCTCTGATGTTTAATAAATGTGTTGTCGCTTGCAGTGAAGCATGTCAGATGGGCTGGGTTTGTCGTGTGTGACAGAAGGGGAACGGTGCTGAATGGCACCACCAATCTCTCCGAGAAAGGGGATATGGAGACACCAAACGCTCTCCCATTGTGCCATTTACTCCTCCGTATTTTTACAATATAGCGCATTTTATGCCACAAGTGTACAGACGACCCCTTCCCCACCACGGCTCGCCAGACCCACTTGAGAGTGGACCGATTTCATTCGAAGGCGCTTTGATTACATTTGAGATTAAAAGCGCAGGTGGTGCAGGTATGTGTGTGTGTCTGCAAAGGAATGAATAATGCCACTGCCTCATACCCGGGCTGAGAGCGAAGCAGCTGCGGAGAGACTACTTCATTCCATTGCTCTCATGACCTTGAGGGTCACGCAAGGCGACGCATGCATTTATCACAGGTATGCCGGAGGAGAGCGAGACGTGGAAGAGCTAATCACGCCGGGCTTCTATCCAAGCCCGTGTCTTTTGTGGGGTTCTTTTTTATCCCCTCCCTTTCAAAATACTTGCCGCATACATTGTATCACAATGATCAGCCAATCCTCCGGAGCGTAATTTTTTAATCATTACGGACCGCCGTCTACCGACCACACCCCTTCGTTCTGGGTTCTTCATTGACTTTCATGAATGCAGCCTAATGAATAAGAGATAGAAAGTAAAGGCTATTCACTTATTCCATGGCAGCATATTGTGGTTATTGATTAGGACGATCGAGGTTCTATCTCTTCTCTCTGTCTATAATCTAACAGGGAATTTCTGCCAGCCAGGTTTCATCACAAAGCAGGTTATTACCATCTGATACGAAGCTCTGGCGTTCCAGGAATGCAAGCACATGTCAACATGAGTAGCAGGTAAACATGTTATTTGTTTATGATATCCTAATGTTCTAACCCTGCACTTTCTTTAGCAAGCATGTGGTCAGATTACAGCGGTCCATAACATCGACTCAATTTCCCAGCAAGCATTGCAGCGTCGAAACATGGCCGCCACGCCCTCCAATTCAATCAAACCCACTTTCTATCTATACAAATATGTGTGTTTGTCCTCCCTCCTGTATTTGTTTCTCATTTCTGATTTCTCATGTTCTCCCCGTGCCTCAGGGGGTTTTTCTCCAGGTTCTCCGGTTTCCTCACCCAGTCCAAAAACATGCACGGTAGGTTGATTGGCACCTTGAAAAATTGTCCCTAGTGTGTGAACGTGTGTGTGAATGTGAGTGTGTGTGCCCTGCGATGGGTTGGCATTCCATCCAGGGTGTATCCTGCCTTAATGCCCATAGACGCCTGAGATAGGCACAGACTCCCCGTGACCCGAGGGAAGATCGGATAAAGCGGTAGAAGATGAATGAATGAATGAATGAATATTACATTAACCTTCCCAACACTACTTACGATACCTTTGATTCTGCCTCTCTATTTTGGATTTGTTCGTACTGCTTATATCAATAATCGTAGTCTCCTACATTTGTTTAGGTGTTTTTATTGTTGTTTTTTTAGTGTAACATGCATACACTGTCTAAAAAAATATAGAGAATTTTTATTTTCGGCAAAGAAAGTTTGGTCCGATTTTGACCAATTTGAATAAAACTTAGAGAGAATTAGAAGTAAATACATTTTAAACAAAGTGATCTATAAAATATTTACACAGAGTGTCGTTTGTCATTCCCTAGACTACCTCGTGAGATCGGAGAAAGGGTAAATTAAATACACTTTCAATGGTTCCACCGTCTCTCAGGGTAAAAGGTAAGACCAGCTCAAGGCTCTTCTCTGTTCTGGCACCGAGGTGGTGGAACGAACTTCCACTGGATGTCCGAACAACGGAGACACTGTCTACATTCAAACGCCGATTGAAGACCTACCTCTTCCAACAACACCTATCCTAACATTCCTTTTATTCTCTTTTACCTCACTGTCCAGAAATCCCAAAAAAAAAGGCAACTGTCTATCCTCGTGTACTTAAGTTTGTATTTACCTTTCTTGACTAAATCTTATCCTTAGAGTGAGACCTAAAGCACTTCCTGTACGTCGCCCTGGATAAGGGCGTCTGCTAAATACCGCAAATGTAAATGTAAATAATTTTTTGTCTTTTTGTTGTTGTTAAATATGCTCAAACGGGACCAATTTAATTCTAGCTTAAGCACCAATTTAAACACTTATTTATTTATTTATTGTCAATAAGCTGACGAAGGGGAAAAGCCCACTGCCGTTTCCATGGTAGCCGACGACGTTCTGTTGTAAACGTGGTTGTTGTTTTTTTAACAAGGAAGACGTGTTTTTTTTTCTTTAGCATATACAGAATTTACACAAAATTATGGCTTATGGAGCAAAAAGATTATTTCGAAATGCAATTTCCATGCAAATTTTGGAAAAATGTGTCATTGAATAAATCCATAATGAATTTTATTTCTTAATGTCGACATTATTACTGCAATTGTTAAAAGATGATTACAGCGACAAATGACGCACTACGTAATTTTATAGATCACTTTGTTTCGAATTCATTTGCCTATAATTTTGCCAAGTTGTATTAAAATTTGGCGAAAATAATAACTTTTTAATAATAACTTTTTTTTTTGTATTTTGGGCAAATGACAAAAATAATAACATGTATCTAAGGATAAATCACATTATTGTGTATATTATAATTCATGTAACAATGTAACCGCCATGTTCACACTCGGTTTCCTCATAAATACACGTGTACGATCCATTTATACGTTACATTCATTGTATATTTGTGTATTTATTTATATACATTTACATCTATTTTTACCCTTGATTTTAAATGCATATTGATTTGTTATAAATGTACCCTGAATTCATATTATACTATACGTTTTTAATATTCTATTCAACATGGGCATGGGGTAAAAAATGGGTGTAAATGTATATTATCTAGTGAATCTATAACTAGTGAAATCATACTCAGCATAGAGCATGAAGATAATGTTGGTGCGTTTTAGATTTGCGCACCAATGTTTAAAAATATGAATGATTAAAAATTATTTTTGGTATAATCTATTCTTTTTTTTTTTATCTGAGTAAAGAAAGGACGTCATGAACGAAAGCGTGTCAAGATTTTAGTTACTGTTTTATATTTATTTACACTAGTTTCAGATCACCATTCATTCATTCATCATTCTACCGCTATATCCGATCTTCCCTCGGGTCACGGGGAGTCTGTGCCTATCTCAGGCGTCTATGGGCATTAAGGCAGGATACACCCTGGATGGAATCCCAACCCATCACACACACACACTCACAATCACACTCACATTCACACACACATTTATACACTAGGGACAATTTTCCAAGGTGCCAATCAACCTACCGTGCTTGTTTTTGGACCGGTAGGAAACCGGAGAACCCGGAGAAAAACCCCCTGAGGCACGGGGAGAACATAAAAACTCCACACACACATGGCCGAGACGGGAATCGAACCCGGACCCTGGCGGTGTGAGGCGAACGTGCTAACCACTAAACCACTCAGATCACCAAAGAAAATTTATTTAAAAAAAAAGAGGCAAACCCTTTTTCACACCACTGTATGTATGTGTGTGTGTGTGTTGCTGTGTAATGGAGCGGCCTTTCCCTCCTCAAACCCAGTGCTCCATGGAGATTCCTCAGTAGCTATAAGCAGGATAGCGTGGGCACTGAAGACGGTGACTGAAGAAACTCATTTTCAACCCTTTTTGTTCCTTTTCCTCTTTTAAGATCGGAATGCATTGCTATGCTGCGTGCTTTTCACTAGGGGTCCGTCCAAAAAAAAAAAATCACATTCTTATATATCTTTACTGAAGATGATATTTTGTGTTGGTTCGACCCTATTGATCGGTTAGCGAGACTCTGTAATTGGACACGCAGGAAAGCCGGAGCGCAGACTTGCACTGTATCATTTGATGGAACAAAAGAAAGGTGCACTTTCGGTGGATGAAAGGGAAGCTTGATTGGCTCGGTGGGGTTCTTATCTTCACCGTTACGCCGGCGCTCTCGCGGGGGTCCTGACGTGAAGCGAACACCGGCTGTTATAGTTAATTGCTCATTTGAATCCATGAAGGCAACCAATTATGTTTATGTGTGCTGTAAATCTGATTAACCTCTCTGTGCTGCTCTCCAAACACAGTGCTCCGTCGGCAGGGATGCTTATGTCGGTGCGACAAAGAGAGCGAGAGGGAGGGAGACCGAGGGACTCCGGGAGAGGGTGAGGGAAAAAGGACGAGAGAGAGAGGAAATAGAATGTCATGTGACATATCTGTAATTATTTACTTGTGAATTTAAACTTAGGAAAGCCTACTATATAAACTCTAAAGGACTGTTTGTTTGCTTGTTAAATTGTTTAAAAAAATGCTTACCGAAAGTAATACGCCATTCATTCATTCATTCATCTTCTACCACTTTATCCGATCTTCCCTCAGGTCACGGGGAGCCTGTGCCTATCTCAGGCATCTATGGGCATTAAGGCAGGATACACCCTGGATGGAATGCCAACCCATCGGGAGCACACACTGTCACATTCACACACACACACATTCATACACTAGGGACAATTTTCCAAGATGCCAATCAACCTACCGTGCATGTTTTTGGACCAGGAGGAAACCGGAGAACCCGGAGGAAAACCTCCTGAGGCACGGGGAGAACATGCAAACTCCACACACACATGGCCGAGATGGGAATCGAACCCGGATCCTGGCGATGTGAGGCGAACGTGCTAACCACTAAGCCACCGTGCCTCCGAAGATGTCTATTTGATTACAAAAGTAAATAAATAAATACAGACGCTGTCCACCCTACAAACAAACACTTTACGAACTTTCGCCAATACGAACAAAACCTGCCGACACAATCACATTTATTCGGATTCGCCGCCAGCTACTCACGGAGCTTAATGAACACAGAGTGTCTTTTCTTTTTATTTCCATTCATCCATTTCCCTTTTGCTTCAGACGAGAGCATTTAGAGACCGAGTCTTCAGAGCGTCGTCTTACTGTATACATTACTGTATTATTTCATATTCATTTAAAATGTATTACTGTTATTAGGAGACTTGGAACGTAACTCGTTCGTATTGTGGGGACAGTCTGTTTTTTGGAAAAATGTTGACAATTTATTAGGACCCGGGACCTGAATGCCTATTCACTGGCGCCTACTGAGGTCCAGGAGATACCGTCATGTGATCTCAAAGCTCATCTGTTGGTCTATAATGTCCATATAATATCCAGTAGATATAACGTAGCACCAATAGGAAGCAACACATTACAACTGAAGACCTACAGGGGCCATTCAAGTTTCCATTAAAAAACATGTTTTTGAGTGTTTTCTTCTTATCGTCATCAGGGATTAGTAGATCAGATTTATTTTCTCTTAGTTTTATCTTCATGTTCGCATCACACCTCCAAGATTGGGGGTTCGGATCCCACCTCCGTGTGTGTGTGTGTGTGTGAGTGTGTTTGTGGACATTGCATGTTCTCCCCGTGCCTCAGGGGGGTTTCCTCCGGGTTCTCCGGTTTCCCCCACTGTCCAAGAACATGCACGGTAGGTTGATTGGCACCTCGGAGTGTGATTGGATCCCGAGATAGGGCAAGGTGCCGATCGACCTAAGGGAAGATCGGATAAAGCGGTGAATGAATGAATGGAAAGTGTTTGTAAATAAAAGTCCCATTATAACCAATTAAAACCATTTTGAGGGGTTTCTTTTGTTCACCAAGTCATCAGTTCATCCAGGAATTAGAGAAGTGGTTTGGATCTCCGATAGCGAAATTCCAACCATCATGCCGCTATGCCCTTGATCAAGTCGATCCGGTTAAAGGCGTCTGCTAAATGCCACGTAGACATCAGATGTCCGTTGAACATGATCGATGGCAAACTGTCAGGAAATATAACTATATTAATAAAAAATAAATAAATACACACACACAGGCAATTAGTCCAAATGTCTTATCAATGGCAAGCCCAACGTACGTATCCTGGTATTCTGGTTTTATACGTCTTTTCTGCAAATCTAGAAACCTTTTTCCCGCCTCCCACATTGTGCTTAAAGTATATATGAGCGATTTTCACACCCGCGGATTCTTTCTCCAGCGCATCGCACGGAATTTGCATTTCTGTATGAGAAATGTGAATATTATAAGAAGCAGTCCGGTGAGAGAAGAAGTAGAAGAAGAAGGCAGTGGGAATGCCTAATTTCATCACCAGCCAGCCAATCAGAAAGGGGTATTTGTTGCTGCCTGCCTCACCCCACTCTTTCTGTCCTCACCCTCCTCTCAGCCTCAGGGGAAATAAATCCAAGACAGAGATGCCCAGCCTATTATGCTGGACTGCCAGTCATAACAGTCACCCCCACCTCTTTCTCGATTTTTTTTCTCCTCACACACACACACACACACACACACACACACTAAATCACTACCTGAGTCTGAGGCCTTTATCCAACCCTATAATATTCTACACTGCTCCTTAATACTTCTACAATATCTACTCTTAAACACTGTTTGTATTTTTACCTTATTTTCAGACTCCATACAGCATAACGTTAGTCTCACATAACCCCCCCCATACACACCTATACACACACACACACACACACACTACCAGCGAGGTTTTACAATATGGAATGGAATATTAATAAACCATTCCAGCGCTGATCCATAACCCGGGTCTCAAAATTCACAAAGTGATTAAGTCAGGACCTGGTGCTCCTTGTAGGGCGCATTTTGTCAACATGAGAACATCAAGGCAGGATACACCCTGGATGGAATGCCAACCCATCGCAGGACACACACACACTCACAATCACACACACATTCATACACTAGGGACAATTTTCCAAGGTGCCAATCAACCTACCATGCATGTTTTTGGACCGGGAGGAAACCGGAGAACCCGGAGAAAAACCCCCTGAGGCACGGGGAGAACATGCAAACACACATGGCCGAGATGGGACTCGAACCCGGACCCTGGCGGTTTGAGGCAAATGCGTTAACCCCTAAGCTATTGTGACCCTATATATATATATATATATATATATATACTCTGTGCCTCGAGGCCAGATGTTGCGCCCTATGTAGTGACTAAATCTCATACCTCTTGACTCTTGTTGATCCTTCATCAACGGCAGGGATGAAGATTCCGCACTCTGGGTCAAAACCTCTTTCCCGAGGTGACGTTCGACAGCCTTCGAGGCCGAGCGCCGATGAATTATGGATGTGGATTATGATGACAGGTTGAGATTAATTACCATAAGCTTTCCTGTCTCTATACCTTGTGATATGAGTAATTGCGTTTTCGCCGCTCTCGGTGTCATTTGTACCGGCGATACGGTCCATGTGCGGATGGCGGGGGGGGGGGGGGGGGGGGGGGGGGGGGGGGTCAGATTGTTATTTCGTAATTGGTCTGATCAAGACCTGTCACCTTGCCTTTACCCACAAGGCTTTGTCCTTTAATTAACCTGAAGAGATTCGGCGAGGCCATGTCTCATTTATCTGGCGATATTTGAATACTTGGACTGTCAGACGTAGATAAGAGTAAGTAAATAAGGGGACGCTTTGATCAGCACGGATATCTATCTATCGATCCATCTGTCTATTTATCTATCTGTCTTAAATTTAACAAGTTTGTGTAAGATTGTAGACTAGAATAGCCTTTATTTGTCACATATATATTACAACACAGTGAAATTGTTTTGGAAGCTGGGGTCAGCT
>JACRUU010000012.1:25571295-25621295 GCA_030449085.1 Kryptopterus vitreolus
ATATATATAAATTTCATTTTAAAGAATATTTCTATGGGATATTTCTTAGTGCATGAAGTTTCAGAGATTCAGCATGTTTTATCTGCATTTATTAATGTTATTGTTATTGATTTGGCCAAAAATCGGACCTTTACTCTTTTACACACTTCGTCTGAAATTTGGGGATTTTGGGCCCTGCGGTGAGTTTGCACTGTATAGTGCATATATGGTTTTAATTGGGGTTATAAAGGAGAGGTTGGTGTGTTCAGTGGTGCTGCAAGTATTATGTTCGTGCAAAAAAAAATAAAAATGCTGTAAAGAAAACCAAAATGTGATGGAAGTAATACAAAATAATATATTAAGCATAGTCAGTAAATGACGTGATGGGTCGTCTGTGAAGTTTTGTAAGAAAACGAGCTTCCACCGAGCATTGCATATTATTCTTCATATGTTGACATTCACACACGTGTGTTATTTGCATGCAAAACCAAGCAGCCTTCATTCCGATGTTTATGAAATTTGAGTCATTTTCACGCACGTGAGCTTTGACCAATTTCGTACTGAAACAAATGGAGGCTTGTGCACTTATGTTGTATGCTAGGGGTAGAATATACCACTTATTTTGCTTTTTTTTTGCCAATTCGATTTCAAGACCAATATTCTTTATATAATATAATAATATTCAATATCATTGTCCCGCATTTTTAGAAAGCCATCGTATTGATATTAAATAAACTGCAAAGGTTTGGTCAGAATGTAAATGGTCGCAAGATCCGTATTCTGTTAGGTTACTGTAATTAATACAAACAATGAATTTGGACTGCGAACACCATGAACAGTTTCACACTCGATCTCCATCAAGTGAACAGCTGATGACCTCAATAATGAGGTTGGGGTACCCTTTTGAGTCTGGCTCCTCTCGAGCTTTCCTCCTCGGGAGCTTTTACACTGACGATCAAATGTATATCTGTAGTCTATTTATTTCTGGAATGTTGCTTCAGTAAGTGAAAGCATGCAAGAAATACTTCCCAATTATTTATATGCGTGTATATATATATATATATATATATATATATATAGATATGTTGAATCTATTGGCTTGAACCTTAACTCTCCTGCTCATTTGATGCCCCAATCCCTTGTCTGACTGACTTGATTGTACGACAAACAGAGGAATGGTAGAAACTTGTTGCTATACACATGAAATCAATTTGTTGGGGAGGATCGGCAGTTTAATATAGAAACCCGACATCGAAAGTCCCGGAACAATCAGCCATTCTTTCCTGGTTTGTATATCCATAAATGGATCCCATCAAGTGCTGTCAATCATTTGGGAAAATATTCAACCTCCATCTTTGAAGGTTTCACATTATGCAAGCTCACGAGTAGAGAGAGAGAAAAAACAACGCTGTAACGATACTTCTGTTGGGATTTTATGGATACAGTTTAGGATGTGTCAGGAAGACATTTGTACCTGTAGCGTCTTCCCTTAAAATACTCCTATAGAGCCGTGTTTCTTTAATCACAACCTGTTTATCGTTTGTATAATCAACAAGCGATATTTCATTTGTATTGTGAGGTGAAGAACCCTTAACATTCTTCACTGAAGCAATCGCATCAGGACGCTGCGTTTTTTTGGGCTTTTCATGCGGCAGGTCTGATCAAACCACTTACGAAGCGCAGACATGCTTTTCTTATTGTACTTAACATTATAACCGTTCATGGGTTTCTTCTTGGAGGAATCAGTTTTGTCATTAATGCATTCGCCTGAGTGATTCTTTAAAGAACTTTTGGCAGGAGGCCATTTTTTTTTGTTTTTAGGCTCCGACAGCAATTCGGCTGTTGGATTGCTCCAAGAATTCTTATATGGTTCGCCTTGCACCTTTATTTGTAAGAGCGCAGTAATAACAATAGCTTTCATGTACATAACTCGATAGCATAACGAGTATATTTATTTTTTTTCCATTTGCCAGATGGGCGTAAATTTATATATATATATATATATATATATATATATATATATATATATATATATATATATATATATATAATACACATTTTTAATAATTCCGTGGAGCGGTTTTCCGGGGGTTTAAGAGGCGCCGTTATGGTGGTTAGATAAACGTTTGGATACGTTTGCCATTAAATGACTTACAGACACCGGTAGTGCTAGTTCGAGTGCGATACAGTGTTCCTGACAGGATCAGCTGGTGTGAGATGCAAGATTTTATCTGTACTGATCGTTTCCCTTTTTGGGGTTATTTACTCCTGCCTCGTGTGGGATTTACAGATGAATTGTAGGAAACGTGTCCACGGCTCGGTACAAGCCACTGACTTGTTCCCAGTGCGAGACCCCCCCCCACCCCCCCCCCCCCAACCCCCCCCCCCCCCCCCCCCCAAAACCCTCCCCAACCCCTGGCCTCATGGTCGGCAAGCACGGTGCAGCAGTTGCTAAATTTGGAGAGCAGATTCGGCCCCCTCGCAGGACCCGGGCCCCCTGAAGCATGCAGGCGTATTAAAGAAGCCGTGTATTCTCAGACGCTGAAAGAGGCTATTGGGAGAAGCGGACAAAAAGAGGCCACATAATGCTCAGATTACCATACAACACGCTTTCAGGGCATGCTCTTACACGGCATTGTCGTGGCCATGTGCACTGTGCTGGGCTTCATGCATTTGAATGTTTCTGTTGTAAAAAGCAGTATATAAAAGGGGGGGGGCAGATAGTGTTGCTGACGAAGCAAGGACAGCTGGAAAGAATAGCCGGTGGCAGGGACTACTCTTTAGACATCTTCGGTGTGGTATAAGTTGGATTTAAAAAGTTGCACAATGCACAATACTCTGCTAAATATAATGTTTATATGGTTTTTAAATTAGGTGTGTGTGTGTGTGTGATCAGTTAGTAGTGGACAGTTTTTTTTTTTACTTTTTTTAAATAAAGGAAGTTGTTTTTGACTTCATACAGTATAAACAAGGACAGTACAAAAACATGCATTGTCAGTGTTTTGTAATTATTGTGTTCTAATCTATATTATGCATTTACATCTGGCATTATACAAAGATTATGTTCCTCCAACTCTCTGGTAAATGTTTGGAGAAGAACCATATATTAACATTTATATTGTTGTTCACACAGTTGTTTCGGTATGCGTGAACCGAGCTCGTTCTGAGAAAGACCAACACACAAACCAAACGCGACACGCTGGGGGGCTCCAACCATGCACATTTCCTGTTTGTGAATAGGCATAATTGCTAGGCATACTGTTTAGAATAAAATGCGTATTTCAAAACAAATACGGATTGTTTTGTTTTTCATGACGTTGTTGTCCCGGTAATTAACGCTAGCGATCTTGCATTAGCTTCGGTGAACTCGCTGTGACAGTCGTGACATTTAAATGCGCGAGTTTGATTACCGAGCCCCTGATGACACCACCCGATGATGTTTTCTGCGAAGGAGTGAGCGTTCGTTCGTTGTAGCTATGTAACACATGGATAATAACTTTATTCTATTTTTTCCCCCGTGTTCAGTGTGTCGTTCTGTCTTGCCAATTGTTAGCGCTGTAAGGGTAATGATTATTGTATTCGCTAGTACCGAGACAACACGCGTGTCGGTTTGCGATTACTTTTGGGTCAGCTATTCGTTGATTTCCTGTTTCTGTTGGGGTCGTATACCGGTCAAGCAGCACAAATAGATTTGTATTTAGAAAGCTGTTTGGAAAGTTGATTAATTTCAGTATTGTATAGTTAAATATGGAACCCTTTAAAAAAAAAAATAATATATATATATATATAAACCCACTTTAAACGATTATTTTTGTTTCCGGTTTGAGATTCTAGACACGCCACCAAATCCTGTTGTTGACTATGTGAGTTGTTTAGCATATGGAAATCGCGTCTAAAGTTTCATGGACGCTGCAAAACCATTGCATTGGAAACAGGATGGAAAAAATACAATTCTCGCCAGGTCTAGTAGAAAGTCCAACGACCCCGGTTCACGGCTGCGTTTCAGGGCGACTTGTAAAACCAGTAGAGACCGCATCCCGAATCCATTAACCTTCTGAGAAACGCCGCGTTTTTCATTTTGATATTCAGTCCAGTTCACATTTCACCTTCCCGAACGTGGAACCAAAAACGCCTTCCATACAGAACATGGTTTTCTCTTGATCCTTTTACTGTCCTTCAGGTTTTACATCAATTGTAGATGAAGTTAGATAGGAACTTGCTCTACAACGTTATAGTAGGAACACAGTTGCTAATGAGTCCAGTAAAAAATATAAATAAACAAGTAGTAATCTGAATGGCAGGAAGTGCGTTCAAGACACTTAAAGACACTAAAGCTTTTGTGGTAGGAAATATACGAAATATGAAGTTGAGGTAAAATGAAAACCCGCTTTAAATGATTTATTTAGCATTTTAAATGAACAACAGAAGTGAAAGTTGTTGGGTTGTTTTTTTTTGTTGGAAAAACGTCTCTCATTTGACTCGCACTCGTACATGGAAAACAACCAAGACGGATGAAAAAAAAAAAAACACGCGCATGAAAACAGCCCGAAGTAACGTTCGGCGGAGTCTAGCATACATCTGCGCCTGGCACACCACAACATGCCACAAACCGAAACGAGTTAATTGAGGACAAAGAAATACAGTTTATAAAATACTGATAACCATTCTGTTTACGCTCTTAGTGCTCGCTAGTAAGCTAGCTATTATGAATGAAGAGACATGTATTTGCATTGCCTCTTCGTGGTTATTTACTGTAAGTAACTTAATGGCAAAAAGAAATGTGCTGTGAGTTTTTACGCAGAGGACTCGAATCCCCGAGGTATCCGAACGCTTTTATAATTACAGACCTTCCCAGCGTGCGACTGTTATTACCTTATTAGCACTAGCATTATGAAGCGCTCAGGATGCTGCTAAGCTAGTCACAGGCCTCTTTCCCGCTCCTTTTGATGACCGTCTCTGGCGACTCCACTGAGGAAAATGGATCCGCTATATAGAAGCTAGTCACTCTCAGGGAAAGTTTTTGTGAGGAAAGGACAAAAGTCGTAGCCTGAACGCGACCCTACAAATATTACCAGGAGATCATAAGTTTGCTTTGTCCATTGTTCATCATAATGATCACCTTTAGACCGGTTAGATCGATTTCAGCGCAGTGGTAACATGTGACCTGACGTTTCAACACTTTTTATGATTGATTTGCGCACTGCGCAGGATAAGAATTATACGGACGCCTAAAAACCCAGACCGAAATATGGCAACGGTTTCCTTACAGCCAGGAATACAGAATATCACCCCGACGTCCTCACGCTATATCAGTGCGTGATCCCGGTAATTGAACGATCACCAAATCCATTGGGATGCTTTCTCAGAAAATGTGTTATAAGGTCAAAAAAAATGGGAGGGGGGCGGCGGCATCTGGAATGGGACATTCTACAAGTACATATGGGTGTAATCATGTCCACAGACTTTGGCCATATTTGTTCTGAGACCTGCCTCTTTTGGGTCTGTGTTGCACGCCGCTCACGTCTGAAGGTCATCGGGCAGACCGTGCATTATTTTCACGAGTGGTTTCTCCTTCGCTTTCGACGTTAGCGCCTCGTTATCTAACCCACAGTCACGTCTTTGCCCGAAGCCTAATTGGGGCTAAATGGCCTCCTAGGAGTTTGCTTTCGAACGCCACGGCTCGTCTGGTTCACGCTACACCTTTTTATTAGTCCAGCCATTAAACTCCATGCGAGCGCCGAGTGGAACTCCCGAGCCCTTTGTAAAGGATGTTTTTGTGCTGTTCGAAGGCAGTAAATTGGTAAAAGCTGGGGGGGTAAAAAAGAAAACCCCTTTTATTAGCGGCTACTTGATAATTAAAGTCAGCAGGGCTGCAACAGCTGTCGCTGTACAGTAAAATCATCCTGTATGTTGTTCTAGGACGGTTCTTCTTGAAGACGAAAAAGCTGCGGGAATCGGCTGTTTTTATCATCCACAGCGTCAGTCCGCGCCGTCCTTACATGACCACACAGCTGTTTTATTTCCACTCTTGGCGCTGGCCTGTCCTCTGCCTTTGTTCACGTTCGCATGCGAAATAGAGGGAGCCGGAGCGCGCGCAAGCGAGAGGATTTTGGGTTCCCCGAGGTTCGATGGTGCGTCAACTTTGCTATTCAGAAGCGACACGGAAACATAGACGACGCGCCTCTCCGGCCATTTATTTCTCCCAGCGCCGCCGTTGCTAGTCACCGCGCTCCCCGGGGTTCGCCGCACTCTTGTTTGTGTTGTAGCGCTGGCATTTTTGGCTTTGTGCCCAGAGAGAATCCAACCCCCCCTCACCCACCATCTCCTCCATCTTGTGCTTTGCACCGTGCTCTTCATCTTCTCCCTGCTTACCACCCTTGTCTTCAGGGTGTTTTTTTTTTTTTTTTTTTTTTTTTTTTTTTTTTTTTTGTTTTTTTTTTTTTTTTTTTCCCTGTCTGGGAAAAAAAAGGGGGAAATAATGTTTAAAAAAAAACAGCTGTGCTTTTAATCCATCATTCTTGTTGATTGTGGCTACAGGAAGTGGAATTACGGACTAATTCTGAACAACGAGGGCACCAATACTGCCACACGAATCAAAACCGGATATTCGCTCCTGTATTAAGTGCTTTTAATCGGGAACGACTTTTTCCACACGATTATAAAGCGACCTCCTGCTGTAACGTCGTCATGAGCTGTAGGTCCTCGCGTTGTGCGTTGCAATGCACCACTAGATCCAAAGGTCAATTAATCATTTGCTATTTTTATTAAGGAACTGGTGTGTGTGTGTGTGGGTGGGGGGGGTTCTAAATTATAAATCAGCCACTTGTGTATTTATGAAGTCATTGTGCTGGACATGAGGTCATTTGCTACTTGCCAGTCTGGAGAACGGGCTACAAAATAGAGTAAGACACCTGAACTTTCGAGCCATATGTGTTTTTTCCAAAAAGGTATAACCGAGGTTATGCAGACCTAAAAAAAATGCCAGTGTTTACCCGAGTGATTGATTAGGTGGACGGCTAATGAGGCGAGCCAGGAAGAAACCTGTTCTCTGCAAGTGTGCCAAGGCTTTAATGGTGCTGAGTGTTGAGGCAACTGGACGCACAGCTGTGGGCGGTCAGGCCGGCGTTCACCTCCAGCTCCACTGTGGCGTTACGGTTCCGCGCCCAGTACCGTAAATAAGTGACCTCTTAGTGAAGAGGGGTTTCCTCTTAGCGTAGGCCGCCGAGCAGCTGGTGACTGGTACGGAATCAACCGCACGCCACCAGCAGATTCAGAAATGTACAGAGCAAAGTCATTTAAGAAACAGCGAGGGGACAGGATTCAGGCCACAGAAAGTCTCCAGAGTTTCTGAACCATTTCAAAATAAAACTTTACTTAAATATAAATATGCATTTTGATGTATTATGGGAATGAAATGCACTAAATAGGTGTCCTTGGCTATTTTGGTTTGCGATTTCCGCAGTACAAACGCCGAAAAGGAAAGAAACTCCTCCTGAATTTTAAGAGATCCTTCATATGTATTTAGTATTGCGTTTTAATAAAGAAAAAATTACTTTTTATACGATTAATCGATTAATCTGTTAACTCTAGGTTAATCCCAGAGGTTTTGGTCTCCTGGGTAAAATGAAGGGGAACGTTTCCCCGTCATTCTACACAATGCGGTGCCCCGTAACATTGGGATAACAATTTGAAGAACCACCACATATGGCTGGAAAAGTCAGGTGTGTGTATACTTTTGTCCAAATAGTGTAGTTTACGTTTGTCATTTACAATAGAGTGAATCATTTCGGTTTTGAAATGATCATTATTAAATATAATAATTTTAGTTTTTGGTGTTTGTTTTTGCACCGGACCAGTAAATGTTTCATGTAGTTTGGACTTTGCATACTACCATTGTCGTGAATTATTTATTAATATCAGCTCCTCGGCTATGATCGGTACATGATGAGTCAAGCCGATTCAGTTCACCAGGTCATCACGGAATACAGGACCGTATACTGAATTTGTTTGTTTAGACGAGGAGAAATGCGTGCAGAATACGTGCAAAAATGCTTTGCTTTGTTCTTCCCCATGCCTTATAGGCACTAAATGTATACATTACAAAATCAGGATGTTGTTATCTCTACTTTGGAAATACTAACAATGTGTTATAAGAATAATATTGATTTTTATGTGCAGTAAATAGAGGTCATGGTAATGGTAAATGGGGAGGGATGCTTTAAAAAGGCACCTTCGGACCTCAGACCTTTAACTTGTACACCTGTAACAAATGGCAGAAAGAACAGTTACACAATTATACCAAATAAACGGCCACTATTAAAAGAAATATCTGCCGTAACTTCAAAGGCTGACCAAGCGGTCTACATCGGGTGCCGACTACATCGGGTGGCCACTCAAGACTTACCCATGAGTCAGTACCGACGGATGAAGCCCCGCCCACACGTCAAATCCCACTGACTATTAAACACACGGACTGTTATTTCCGTAATATTAATAGGAAACAGTTTTTACTCGCGTCTCACCAGAACGTGTTTTTCGGTCACATGCAACACTTTATATAACAACGTAAAGGCACTAAATAAACTCTAATGAGGACCTTGCGTATGCCGTGTATGGGGGCTCGATGCTAATATGACGTTAGCAAATCAGACCCAGAATTGTGGAGTGTTATACAGCAGAACAGTCCCATTTGTTTCCAAGGTCTGTTTAGTTATGGAAAAGATTACCCCCCCCCCCCCCCCCCTTACCCCCCCCCCCCCCCCCCCCCCCCTTTCGTTTTTAAAGTTCCATCCCTGTTCCACTCGGTCTTATGGTGAGATTATGTCGAACAAAGCTCAGTTTAGAGATTTGTGTAGTTCATGCACCTTTCACCTGCTGTACCTGCATCACCATTTCCAACGTGAAAAAGTACACATTTGACGTTTTCCAGCCAAATGTGGTTTTCTTACTGTAGCACAAAGTTGCATATTTTTTACTGTTGGATTTTGCGCTCTTTTTTCTTTTTTCTCTACCTTTTGTTTGTTTCTCCCCTCTTTTTTCAAATTTATTTTGCAGAGAAAGAGGGGAAAAAACCTTTTTTTGGTGTATTTTTTTGTTTGTTTGTTTTGGGTTTTTTTTTCCTTATAAATTTTTCTCTCTCTCTGTTTTTAATAAAATAAAATAAAAATTAGTAACCCGGCCTATATGTTACTGAACATGGCTATCTTTTATGTTGTTGTTTTGTTTGTTTTTGTTTCCCCCCTTTCTCTTTTTTATTTGTTTGTTGTTTGTTTTGCTCTCTTTTTTTGTTGTTTTTTTTTTTTAGTTTTTTCTTTCTATTTCCGACGGGTAAAAGTAATGGGACGCCTGACGTTTTCCAGCCAAATGTGATTTTCTTACTGTAGCACGAAGTTGCATGTTTTTTTTACTGTTGGATTTGGCGCTCTTTTTTCTTTTTTTCTCTACCTTTTTTGTTTGTTTGTTTCTCCCCTCTTTTTGTTTTTGAGATTTCTTTTACAAAAAAAGAGAAGGGGGGGTGGTTTTTTTGTTGTTTTTTTTTTTGTTTGTTTTTTTTTTTTTTTTTCTTATTATTTTTCCTCTCTCTCTCTCTCTCTGTTTATTAAAAAAAAAAAAATTGCAGTCCGACCTACATGTTACTGAACATGGCTATCTTTTATGTTGTTGTTTTTGTTTGTTTTGTTTCCCCTCTTTCTCTTTTGTTTGTTTGTTTTTCTCTCCTCTCTTTTTTTTTTTTTTTTTTTTTTTTTATTTTTTTTTCGTTCTATTTTTTCCGACGTGAAAAAGTAACGGGACGCCTGACGTTTTCCAGCCAAATGTGATTTTCTTACTGTAGCACAAAGTTGCATGTTTTTTTTTTTTTTTTTTTTTTACTGTTTTTTACTGTTGTATTTTGCGCTGACTGAGCGAATAACGATGTATGTGAGCGGCTACAAACATTCACATCTTCTGCCTGGTTTTGTCTCCACAGTCGGGAGACGAGGCGAGAACCACAGAAAGAGATTCATTTGATGGAAGAAAAGAAAAAGAAAAAGCCAGACGAAAAGAAGAAAAAGGAAGCTGCTCAGAAAAAGGTGAGGTCTATATCTTTTCTTTCTTTCGTGCTTTCTTTTCAACGCGGGACCCGAGCGAAGCGTGTTTGCTTAGCACCTCCTACATCCTCTCGCCTCGTACGCTTGGAGGGGGATTTCCAGACACCAATTTATTCAGTTGGTCCAGGTTACATACCCCAAAAAAGGGTCTCTTAATTCTCAGTTGGGTGGAAAATGAGGTGAAGGTTCGAATGTGTGAACCCAATCGAAATGTTTGCGACGACATCCTCCAACATTCGTTGCCTGAAAGAAACTGGCGCGCTGTCGCCTCAGTGGTGCGAAAGAGTTCTCGTCAGTGATTTCATTACACTCTAAATCATTAATTAGGTGGTTTTTTTTATATAAAGCTAATTAAAATAACACGGCATACAATTATCAGTGTCAAACCGGTCTACATGTTGCTGAACACGTCTCTTTTTTTTCTACTCTACCTTTTTTTTTTTTTTTTTTTTTGTTTGTTTGTTTGTTTCATCCTTTCACCCCCCTCTTTTTTTTTTTTTTTTTTTTTTTTTTTTTTACAATTTTTTTTTTACAAAACATAGGAAGAGGGGAAAAAACATTTTTGTTGGTTTTTTTTTTTTTGTTTGTTTTTTTTTTCTTTTTTTCTTTTCCCCCCCCCCCTCTCTCTCTCTTTTTATTTACAAATAAAATGTAATTTTTTTTAAATAAACAAATATTAACCCGGCCTATATGTTACTGAACATGGCTTTTATGTTGTTGTTTTGTTTTTCTTCTTTCTCGTTTTTGTTTTTCTCTCCTCCTTGTTTTTTTTTTTTTTCCCCCCCCCCCTCCCCCCCCCCCCCCCCCCCCCCCCCCTCTCTCTCTCTCTCTCTCTCTCTTTTTGGTCTGTTTATGTATTTATTTATGTATTTGTTTCTTTTTAATACCATCAGTGTTAACCCAGTCTACAGGTTTCTGAACATGGCTCGATTTCACAAGGGCTCTTTTTTTCTTTCTTTTTCCCTCTCTCGCTGTTGTAGTGTAGAACATGACATTTTAACACCGCCGCTCCTGCTGAACATTCCTAAACGTTCGAAATGGTGCACGACACATTAGAGACCGTTAAGCAGAAACATGTTCGCTCTCACGCGCCGCAGAATCCTGCGTTATGTCCAAGTTCGCCCCAACGAAGGCCACTTGAGCTTTGCGCCTCCGCGTGCAGCCATTATTTTGGCAGACCCTTGTATTCTTTTGGAGTATTATCTAACGATGAACGCACCACAAACACATTGTTTTTCTTAATTCCTGCGACAATCCAGTTACGAGCGTCGACCGACGGTGCGTAATATGTGACTAATTTGTAGAGCGCTTTTAACAACAAAAAAAAAAAAAAACCCTCCCTGAGATGGCATGAGGAAGAAGCCTTGAGACGACGCTATGGCTGCTGTGTTAATAAAGTAGTTATAATTGCTGTCAGCTCTGGTGTATGAGCGGTTACTATAGAAATGCATTAACTCGAGCGCGTTTATTGTTTGCGTCGTCGTCAAAACAACTCTCCAAGACGTGCGGGCATGCAATAGTAATGTGCATCTTCTGGACCAATCAGCATTCAGCAATCTGCAGTATGAATCACATTTAAACAGATTTCACGCATGCCTTTATTAATAATATAATATAAAAAAAACACCCAAGTCCAAGTGATATGGTTAAAAGGTTGTGAGTTCAGATCCCAGGATTAAAATTCTAATTTTATGTGTTACATGCACATACATACATAGTACGACATGCAGTGAAATGCTTCTAAAGGCCGTCCAAACATGTAAACAAAGAAAGAAAAAAGAAATGGAAATGGAATAATGCAGCATGTTATATAAATATAGGGAAATAAAATAAAGTAAACCAAGTAAACATCTTAATAAAAGAATAAAGACCGTGTATAACGTGTAATGTGAGCATTGTCGAGTGTAAAGTATAAAGTATCCAGTGTAAGGTGTGAAGTGTCAGTTGTATAAATGAGACGTCTGCCATAATGGCATAAATAGGTTAATTTTGATTTATTTTTGTTTATTTTATTTATTTGTTTGTTTATTGTAAATAAATTGGATTCAGGGGCCGTTGTGCTAATCCATATATGATCTTTTTTTCTTCGCAGGTTGCTGAACAGGAAACCAAAGGTGAGTCCTGTATGGGTTTTTTTTCTACACCCCCCCTCTCCTCCACTGTGTGTATTTATGGTTTAAGGCATTGGACCTTGGATCCGAATGCCAAGAGTTCAAATCCAAGCTGCACCGAACTGCCGCTCCTGGGCCCCTGTGCAAGGCCCTTAACCCCAGAGCTTCTTCAATTGCATGAATTAGAAACTTTTGCACGTCAATGAGATCGTGGGCGGACGTGTCGCTGGTGATTTTATTCCAAGCGGCGATCTTATCAGATATAAATATGATGGAAGGAGTCTCCAGTGTCAGTGTTTTGTAATAGGTAGAGAGTTTAAAGACATTTCAAAATGGTATGGAAAGATAGATTTAACGCTACACTGTGATTGGTCAGTTGTTGCATTAAGTCGCTTTGGCTTTTTGTTGTTTGTTTGTTTGTTTTTATCTTTAAATATTGTACCTCATTCGGCTTGTTCATTATATGCCATAGAAATGATAAACCTGTCAGTTCTGCTTTCATACCAATTTAATAGCTTCTAACCGATTTGCCATTCGGTATGTATCGTTTAGGGCTATATAGAGCTGGGCGATATGTCGTATGAAATATTATTTTTTTTAAACAAAATTTTCGATTTTATGGAAAAATATCCACAAAAACACATTTTTAGTGGAAAAATGCGTCCGCTATTTTTATCCGGTGTTTTTGGGCTGTCATGTTTATCCCGCAGCTCCACACACACACACACACACACACACACACACACACACACACACACACACACCACACACCCACCCCTCCAACAATCAACACCACGGTTCTGTTTGAGGTGCTGGAATAAATTAGTCGTGCTGCTTCCGTTAGTCGCCACAAACAAATTTTCTGGTGAAACCACGCCCCTCTTAGAAATGAGCTCTTCGGATTCGTCAGAGCCACACAGGCCATGTTGTGTTCCGTATTTCCTAAGTGTAACGGCGGGGCGGGAGGCGGAGAACTACGGAAGCTCGCTGTGCCAAACCCAAGTGAAATTGTAAAATCGCAGTTTTTTTTTTTTTTTTTCCAACATCGACATCAAGTCGAATAAATCGATAATAACAATGAATGGGCCGGATCTAGCACTAGATAAAGAAATTAATTTGATCCCTCGTAGTTTTTAAGGCAGCATGACACACACTGAATGGAATGACACACACCACACACCCACACACACACACACACACCCATGTCAAGGTGCCAATCAACCTACGATATTCATGTTTTTGGACTGAAAAAAACCTCCTTGAGGCACGGGGAGAACATGCAAACTACACACACACATCCGAGACGGGAAAAACCACGAATCCTCGGATTCTGGTGGCCGGTGTGAGGCGAATGTGTAACCACTACGCCACCGTGCCTCACTGTGTTTTGTTTTTGGAATTATCAAAATAACATGATTTTCTTTAGAGTCACTTTAAAAAAAAAAAAACAAATTCATCGTCCTATCTTTGGTCTCTCTCCACACCGGTGTTGTCGTCTCTATTTTGGTAATGTGGGAAAAAAAAGACTTTATAATACAGAAGGGACTGTAATGTTGGATGTCCGGGGGGGTGGGTTGGGGGGGGGGGGGTTGGTTGGTCTGCTTGTATTCGAATTGTTTGTCGTCTACGTAACAAATGCGATGCTATTGCTAATATTAGAGACGTCAGTCAATGTAGTGTTTTGCATTGCATATCAGGATCATACAACAGGTCAAACAGGTTTACATTTATCACATTGAGGAGACCAAGTGACGGACGGATGGACGGCGTAAGACGTCTGTAAAGTTTAGGATTGCTGTGGTGGAATTTGTTCTGGCGTGAACAGTCGCTCTGTACATGTGCCAGTGTTTCATCTCTATTAGCAGACGAGACGAGGCATTTATGTATTTATTTATTTATTTATTTTAGACATACTGAGCGGTCATGAATTGCAAGCACTTTTTAAGGACTTTGGTACCGAGTATAAACAAGCGGAACTATGTGGCATTAAAACCTCGCCGTGCTTGCCCCCGGATCTGTTCCTGGGCAGATGGGATAGGGGCTTATGACACGTGAGAAGTAGCGGCTCGTAAATCTCATTAGAGCATCTGCTAAAGCTGGAAGCCTCCAACTTTTTAGGCTGTCTACAAGGGGAAGCTCGTGGCCCTTGTGCCTTTTTGGGAGCTAATGGTGTTGCGCGTGGTCACGGCCGAACCTCTCGGTCTCTTCTAATTAAGGGTTCGTGGAGCAACTGCTCTTTTTTTTTTTTTTTTTTTTTTTTTTTTATTTCTGCCCGCATCTGTTGGCCGTTACGCGTCCTTTCGGAGAATTCCCAGAGACTCTGTGTGGAGATGCATCTGGGGAGTTGGCCCGGTTCCACTAACAAGGTCTTATCTGAGTTAACGTTGTTTTTTCGCGTTCCGAGGCCGCCTCGTATCCGCGACCACACATCAGCCGGGAGCTTTGCATCTAACCGCGTTTAGCTTGGATGTGTACGAAGGGGGGGGGTCCTCAGTGCACGTTATGTAATTTTAGCGTTACTCTCCTCCAGGAAGCTCCCGGGCAGCCGAGATATACGTTTTTTTTTAACGAGAAAGCGCAATATTTAAAGGTGCAAAATAGGTGCTTTGCAAATACTCTGTCGCTTTGCCGTTTAATGTCGAAATGCTGTTCGAGCTTTTTGTTCTATTTTATTTGTAGCAACTCTTGCAAGTGTTTTTGCCGTCGGTGAATACACAAAAGGTGCGCACGTCTCCTGACCAATCAGAGTCTAGCATTCGTCTTTGCTGTCTTATTTGCTTTTGTTTTTCGAATATTCATAACTGCGACTGGGCGTTTAATGGGGGATTCGATCCCGTGGCTATTTCCACGTTGCACTAATTTATGGTTTCTAGATTATAGCCTGGATGCCTTAAAGCCTGGATATGTGTAATATTTCAGTAAGTGTGTTGTAAAGGAAGAGAGTGAATGATGTGCACATGAAATGGTAGAACGCTTCGTCTCATGTAGACTGTTGATAGGGATGGACAGATTGATCCTTGTATCATAATGAGAAATGTACCACAAATGTACAATATAATAAATATTAATAAGGTAAATGTAATAGAGCCTGCAAATAGTGAGGCTGGTGGTAGCCCAGTGGATAAGGCATTGGCCTCTGGACCGCAAGATCGCAGGTTCAAATCCCTACTACCACCACCAAGCTGCTGCTACTCCTGGGCCCTTGAGCAAGGCCCTTAACCCTCACCTGCTCCATTGCAAGTCACTCTGCATAAGGGCGTCTGATAAATGGCGTAAATGTTAATGTACATACCCGAGTGCTTGAAACAATCCTGTTCAAAATCGGAGTGTTTTAGGATGTTAATGTAGGAGCATGTTTTTTTTTTTTTGTCCATCAAGCTGTCCATCCATCTATCCATCCATCCTATCCTTATCCTTACACCCATCCATTAGCGCGTACCTGAGGATTTTTATAGGATTTCTACATGTGTATTTTATTGGATAACAGATTCACTGTTGGAATTTTTAGAAGTTTTTGCAACTTCTGTATCTCCATATCCATAAAGCCATATCCCCCATATACCAAGACTGGTTGCCCACTGATGCTAAGCAGGGTCGAGCCCGTACCTTAGTACGTTGATGATCTAATGGGGGGGGGGGGGGGGGGGGGGGGGGGGGGGGTCTAGGTTGCTGCTGGAAGAGGTGTTAGCGTGGCCAGCAGAGGGCGCTTACCCTGTGGCCTGTGTGGGTCCAAGCACCGCCAGTGTAGTGATGGCGGACACTATACTGTGGGTAAAACCGAGGTCCTGAGACTCTTGTCATTAAAAAATCCCAGGAGGTCTTTTGCCCGGCTATCACGGCCTCCGAACCATCCACCTTCATCATTCTGTCTCCTCTCCACCAGTGTGCGGTGGGCGTTCTGGCGCTCCACGGCTGCCGTCACATCATCCTGGTGCATGAGGAGATCCCGCCCCCTCCTCTCATAATGTAAAGCGCTTTGAGTGTCCAGGAAAGCGTTTTTTATATATATATATATATATATATCATATATATATATATATATATAGGTGTGTGGTGCGTTGTTGTTGGTGTGTGTCTATATATATATATATATATATATATATATATATATTTAAATGTAATAAATGACAGTGTTATTATTCGAAAGTTCAGCGCGTTTCCATTGACACCGCTACCCTGTTATCGTTGCGAGAAAATGGAGGGCGGTAGAAAGTCAGAAGGTGGTGTAAGGAGAACGAGGGCAAACCCTGACACGGCTGACAGAAACAGCCTGCAAGGTGTTTGTTGCCCTGTGAATGCTGGCGGAGAGAAGATTTGTACGGGCGGATCGGTGCGAAAAAGTGAAAACGCACTCGTCTTTTCTCTTTTCTCTCTCGCTCTTTTCTTTTTTTCTTTTTATCTTTTTTTTTTTTTTTTTTTTTTTTTTTTTTTTTTTTTTTTCCCCCTTTCCTCGGGTTTTGGCAGGTACGCCGCTCAAGGGACCTCGCGTTTCTCCTCTGCAAAAAGCAAGCGCCGTTATCTCCTCCACGCTCGCGCTCCCTCAACCTTTCGCTCTTTCTCCGCCTCTGTATTTTTAATTTTTTTTAACTCCTAAACCTTTTTCATTTTCTCAACGGCAGTTCAACGGTGCGATCTTTCAAGCGCGAGCGTAACTTTTTTTTTCTTCTTTTTTTTCCCCCCCACTTTTGAAAAGTTGTGTGTAGGTGTGACGAGTGCATTGAATGCTGAAGTGGCTGCAATGACCACATAACTACCAGCCTCTTTCAGTCGGTGCTCCATTTTTATTCTTTCTATTTTGGAGATGACCGAGGTAACGCACGCAGACTCGCATCCCTTTCGGCAGCCCTCCGTTTATTTTCGAACCAGGCTCGAAAGAGGTTTTTTATTGTGTGTATTTGTTCGCTACTGCGCTTTACTGTAGCTACAGCCGACCTTACACAAGCTTCCACTCCAACATGGATTCATGGATCTGGCGTTCTGCACAGGGATATTGTGTACGGCTGTGACGTTCACCGTGACAACCCCATGACATCCCGGCGTTAACGCACAAATTTGCGTTACGTTGACGCGTCTGGCATTTCCGTTACACTGGTGAGTTTCGGCACGATTCAGATCTTGTTGAAAAACCCACACAGACCACAGGGTAAGCGCCCCCTGCTGGCCTCACTAACACCTCATCCAGCAGCATCTTAGATTTTTCCCAGGAGGTCATCCATCAACCGGGGCTCGACCCTGCTTAGCTGCAGTTGGCTACCAGTCTTGGGCTACAGGGTGATAATAGCTACTGGCCCTGCGACTGCCCACTTAAACCTCATGCTACCATTTGCAAGCATTTACAATGAGTGGAAATGAGTCTCTCACATTTGCTATGGAGGAATTGTCTTTGTAAAGTTGTTTTAATTCGGCCAAATTGGAGGGTTGAATGTCATGAGTTTCAGGACGGATTTTGATTAGACGACTCGACAGCCTTCCTTTTTTATTTATTTATTTATTTATTTATATATTTTGAACCAGGCAGAGCTGGACTTGATATGTTTCATTGTGACTCGAGGGAGCTTCAGGCCATGAACTGAATGGCAGATATTCGGATGCTTTTTGTCAATTATGGGTTGCCATCCAAAGTTCTTTTTATGTTTATTCGTAAGACACGTTTAACAATGGACGAGGTCTCGCAGCAGCTTTACGGCAATAAAAGAAAGTATGCGTTCCGTATGACCAAGTATCTGCCTATCGAGCGAGCCCGGAGCAGGGAAAAACCTCCCTGAGATGGCAGGAGGACGAAACCATGAGATGAACCCCGGGCTCATACGGACTGTTCATTCATTACAGTTCCTTCGTTATGCCGTGATTAAATGCAACTAGGAAACGTTGGGCGATATTTTTGCCGTAATAAACGAAGCTATTTTTGAAAGTGCATTTTGTATGTACTAATATGCGATAATAAAAATGAAAATGTGTTTTCACAGCAGCGCATGGTTGGAAAAGTCAGGTGACCTTATACGTTTGTCCATCTGACCTGCTGATAGCTATGATACTTCAAGTCGCCTCAAGACGTCTCGTCGTATTGTTTTATGGATGCGTGTTACGTAGCGTGTTTAAATGCGCCGTAATATAACGCCGGCTAATTATTATATGGTAATTTTTTATTTATTTATTTTTTCCCCGCTCGGGCAAATTGCATTTCCTGCTCAGTTAATGACTTTTAATTGTTTGTTGAATGTTGATAATTGCAGCGCAATCATGCGGGATTGATTTTTTTTTCCCCCCACTCTCGTCTTAGTACGAGCCGGTTCTTGCCGTCAGCACTTTCCGCAATAATTGACTCTGCTGAATTCCGTGGATATCTCCGATAATGATATTCACACCAGTCGCGCCATTGATTATTTGCTTATATGAGCGCATGTAATGAAGTAGGAATTTACACGAGGTGACAATTTAGAATGGAACATCCGTGAGGCGGTTTTTTGGGGGAAGGTGGGATCTAATCTGATCACATGGTCTGGGCGCCAGTATCGCCATCAAGGCCTTTAATTCCCAGCATTACAGCGGGGCTTAATGATGCTTCCCGTTTGGACTAGAAGTCATCAGTGATGTAAATCTGGCATAGCACTAACAGGAGGCAAGTGGGGGAAATATGTGGAGGTGTGGTGAAGCCTAAGAAGGCACAACTGCATGTGGGATCATTTGTAGAGGTCAAAGCACACCTCTTTGAGCCAGTCTGGTCTTGATGTGAAATTGTATAATACTGATGTAGACGGCTATATTTTGACTCACAGAATTGTGAACGTGGCATTTGTAAGATGCCAGAATTGTAACGGGCGTGTTCCTGTCGCTTTCCTCACTTATGATCCACCTGTTTTAATCTGATGGTATCTCACATGAATATCTTGGAGCTGAACTAGGAGGGAGTATGGATTCGGACTGTAAATAATAGCAGAGTAAAGCAGGGCGATAAATCATCGTTATCGATTGAGGTTTTGAAGAAGAAAACAAAACAGAAAAAGCGATTTTACGATTTCACGGCGGTTTGGCACATCAGGCTTCCGTAGTCCTCCGCCTACCGTCCCGTACTACACGTGCGAAATGCATCATGGGGGCGCGCACTGACGAGCTCGTGTCCAAAAGAGGGGCACGCTTTCATCATGGTTTGGGTTTGTAACTTCAGACGGTCAACAAGCCAAAACCCCGCTGTAAAGGTTTGTGGCAACTAAAGAAAGCAGCACTGTGAATTTGGACAATATGGACACATGGACAACGATGAATGGATATTTGGCATTGAGGATCTCAAGGTTTCTTCATCGGACCGTCCCAGGAGAGGGATTTTCCTTGTTATATTCACCGCCTGGCTCGCTAAATAGGGACACCGGGATACACTTTCACCTAATATATGTATATATCTATATATGTGTGTGTGTGTGTGTGTGTGTGTGTTTGTGTATGTGTGTGTATATATATATATGTGTGTGTGTGTGTGTGTGTGTGTGTGTGTGTGTGTGTGTGTGTGTGTGTGTGTATATATATATATAATATATATATATATATATATATAGGGTGTGTATGTGTGTGTGTGTGTGTGTGTGTATATATATATATATATAGGTGTTGTGTTGTGTGTATGTGTGTGTATCTATATATCCTGTGTGTGTGTGTGTGTGTGTGTGTGTGTGTGTGTATTATGTGTATAATATATAATATATGTATGTATGGCTATATATATGCTCCTATGCTATCTATCTATATATCTATATATGTGTGTGTGGTGTGTGTGTATCTCTGTATATGTGTGTATATCTATATATATTATATATATATATATATATACTCTATATGTATATCTATATGGGGGGGTGTGTGTGTGTGTATGTGTGTGTGTGTATTGTGTGATGTGTGTATGTGTGTGTGTGTGTGTGTGTGTGTGTGTGTGTGTGTGTGTGTGGTGTGTGTGTGTGTGTGTGTGTTGTGTGTGTGTGTGTGTGTATATATATGTATGTGGGCTGTCAATCGATTAAAATATTTAATCACACGTCTTCAATGTACCATAAATGAATACTTTTCGAACACTCGAAATTTCCCCCTTTAATAAAATTACTGATTATGTAATAATTATTTAATGTTACTTTTTAAGTGGTTGTTTTAATTGTAAAATATGGGACGTGGCTCCTTTAAGAATTCTGTTCCGGTTGTTTTCCATATAAACTGGTGATACTAAAAATGTGCTGAAATTTGGTAATGGAATGTAAGGATCCATACAGTAATATAATGAGGAGCTCATACCTGTTGTGAATGCGCAGATAGTAGGCGTAATTCGGGGGAACTTTAGAAAGCTCGAGTGCATGCACTGAAATTTCTTTATTCATTTGTTGTTTTCCTGGTTTCGTACCTTCACTAACACAGCGTTGGCGAGTAATGCACGCTGCGTCAATCGCACGTTAATTAAAATTGAGCTATTAGCTTAGCGCGTTATTAAAATAACACGTTATTAACTTTGACAGCACTAATATAAATTCATATTTTTATTTTTATTATTATTCAAATAAAATTTAATTGACTACTAACCAGTCGCTCACTTGCTATTCATGCCTCTTCTCCTGCTTGATGTTATTAAGCTAAATAACTACAGCTTGTTATACTCATTATACCCCAAAAAATTCAACCAAAAAAAAATGTCTCCTCGCTGAAGGTCAAAGAGCTTCACTTGTCTTTTTAAGTGAGCTACTGTAGACCTGATAGTAGATTAGAACATGCCCCGAGTCTGAATTCCTACTGCAGTATTTTTAGGAGAGCAGTACAGGGGAACGTTCTCTTGGCAGACGGCGGGTTTTTTTTTTTAAGAAGGCAGACGCGGCATCCGCGTTCATTGTAGACGACTGCGGTGAAAATCTCCGGAAGCCGTCCCACGAGGCTAATCGCGTCTTGTTTTGAGCTGGTCCCGGCGTAATGCAACTCCGAGCCTTTTCATCTCTTCTTTCATCTCTTTACTCTCTCTCTCTCTCTCTCTCTCTGGCTCATTTGCATGCCTCCGAGAAAACATAGGCTTTAAATACAGCTGCGTATTTAAGCTCGGCTAATTAAGATCCTCAGTCTCGGCTCGGGCCCCCGAGGTTAAAAAGACAAACAATATAAGGGCTGTGCGAAAGGAAAGGAGTCGTCCGTTCTCGTACGCTTTATGGCGGTCGATAACGGCGAGTCATAAAACGGGTCGGGGGGGGAGGATTTGCGCTTTTGGATACATTTTAAAGCGCTTTGGGAGTTTTGTTTGCCTGTAGAATGTTTACTGCAGAGCGTTGTGTCAGGCGGCGGGTTTTAGCAGGAAGAAATGCTCTTTCTTTCCTATTTCTGTGGATTCACTTGAGAGAAGTTCCCGAGGAGACCCAGACCTGATCCGGCGTAACAATGCACAAAGCCGACGTCAATACTGAACGAGCACACAAACGTTAGTGGAGAAGAGTGATGCAAATGTTTCGAAAGCACATGTCAGTCTAGCATATATCACTGATATATATATATATATGATATATACTTATATATATATATATATATATATATATATATATCTATATATATATATATATATATATAAATATATATATATATCACTGTATCACTGACGTCTAATCTTACCTTTTCAGGAGTCCCCTGGAAAAGGCCACCATGAGGAACCATGTTTGTTTTGTTTTTTCCGCTTCATCGAGACAGTACTAAAGAATAGAGGTGGATTTTTACCATTAGCAATAGACAGTGTTGGGAAGGTTACTTTGGAAATGTAATAGGTTACAGTAGGTTAGAATAGGTTACAATAGGTTATTTACATTTACAGCATTTTGCAGACGCCCGTATCCAGAGCGACTTAAAACTGAGCAATCGAGGGTTAAGGGCCTTGCTCAAGGGCCCACTAGTGGTAGCTTTGTGGTGCTGGGGTTTGAACCCGTGTTCTTCTGGTCCAGAGTCCAACACCTTAACCACTAGGCTGCACACACCTCCCTTTCTAAATTATAAATTACCCTATTCAAAATGTAATACGTAGTGTAACTTTTCAACGACTTTATAAAAGTATCGTAACATTGATTACATTGGATTACCTTTTGATTGCTTTCAAGTTTCTAATGATATTTCCAACTAAATTATTTCCATACAAGTTTACGGTTAATCTCTCAGTAGTAACTGGACTCTTTTTTACGGTTCGAATTTTAAAATCACACGAATCAAGTTTATATGAATTGAATTTTTAAGCACAGACACGACAAAGACAGACTTCATTGCAAAAAAGTATTTAATACTGTTTTAGAAATCAAATCTTTGAATAGCTATGACGGGAAACACTGGAACCCCCCCAACGGCTAAGCCACAGTTATTATTACAACTACTACTACTATACGACTGGACATATTTTAAGTTTTTAAATCAATTGTAACCCTATTTTTAATCTTTAATATTTTCATAACTAATTTAATTACACGTTTTTTTTTTATATCAGTAACTGTAATGAATTCCCGTTACATTTGTTTTGTAATGCCACTACATATAAGTAGTTACTCTCAAACACTGCCTGTATCTAGGTTTTTCCGTACTGGATTTAAAAAAAACAAAACAAACAAACAAATCTCCGTCTACTGAACATTTATCAACAAAAATAAACCGGTACTGAATCATGAAAATGTGCTAATTGAGATAAATATTTTCATGAATAAATATAATTTATACATAAAAAAAATAACAAAAGATACCAAAAAAAAAAAAAACAAAAACAAAAAACAGAATGTGGCGACAGTGGTTCGCCTCTAGAGGTCGCTCTCGTAACGACAGTAGACCGGAAGCCGGAAAAACTACTGGTATGGATTTTTGCTGAGGGTTCCTCAACCAGACAAAATTCGGTTGCAATGAATCGGTCGACCTCTATTGAAGAATCATACTTGATGCATTGTGGTGCTGCAGAACAGCTCGGATGTTGTAATAGTAGTAGGGTTGCGTATTATTTGGTATCATTGTATTATTTTTATCGATTCCCAGTTTCGATTTCTAACCGCAGATACTTAGTCGTATCAGTCGTGACACCTTGCTTGCAACATATTAGTTTATTACAATAATCGCTTATTAGCTTTGTCTTCAGTTTTTACAAAGTGTAGCCACACTTTTGAGTTCTTCCCACCGTCCATCGTGTACCATATAATTTATATAAGGTCCTGGCAGATTGGAGGCAGTGAATGTCCTGGCAGATTGGAGGCAGTTGAAGGTCCTGGCAGATTGGAGGCAGTTGAAGGTCCTGGCAGATTGGAGGCAGTTGAAGGTCCTGGCAGATTGGAGGCAGTGAAGGTCCTGGCAGATTGGAGGCAGTTGAGGCAGTTGAAGGTCCTGGCAGATTGGAGGCAGGATGGTCCTGGCAGTTGGAGGCAGTGACGGTCCTGGCAGATTGGAGGCAGTTGAAGGTCCTGGTAGATTGGCAAGTGAACAAAAAATGCGCCCAGGAATCGATGAAGAATCAAAATGTACATAGCCACACATTTGAGTTCTTCTCACCACCCATCGTGTACCATATAACTTATATAAGTTCCTGGCAGATTGGAGGCAGTTGAAGGTCCTGGCAGATTGGAGGCAGTTGAGGTCCTGGCAGTTGGAGGCAGTGAAGGTCCTGGCAGATTGGAGGCAGTTGAAGGTCTGGCAGATTGGCAGGTCCTGGCAGATTGGATGTCCTGGCAGATTGGAGGTCCTGGCAGTTGAAGGTCCTGGCAGATTGGAGGCAGTTGAAGGTCCTGGCAGATTGGAGGCAGTTCAAGGTCCTGGCAGATTGGAGGCAGTTCAAGGTCCTGGCAGATTGGAGGCAGTTCAAGGTCCTGGCAGATTGGAAAGTGAACAAAAAATGCGTCACGGAATCGATAAAGAATTCGAAATGTAAATTTCATAGCAAACATGCGATTCTTAATCTTAAGAATCCGATTCCATAATCAAAATAAGTTTTCGATTCCACAGTACCATTAATGCCATTCCCAATGGACAGGTCATCCCAGGCCCATTTGTTTCTTTTTTCTTTTTTTTTTTTTTTTTTTTGCTTGTATCGCAAAAAGAAAAAAGTTCATTATATCACCGAGTCGTCTCTGTTGCGCTTTTGCACGCACAATATCGGCGTCGCAGAAAGAAGCATGTTTGCATCAGAAGCAAGCGTCCGATGATCTGCTCTGATTATCAGCAGGAGGGCTGCACCGAAGAAAGCGAACGGAGGGGGAAAGTGTAAGGTTGTGCGCGTCGCCATAGCAACGGGAATATCGTGGGGCCGAGGGACGCACGAGGCTTCAGAAGGTTTTCGGGTTAAGTGGCACCCCGAGGAAGGTTTTCTCCCACGTACACTCTGTCTTGTAAACGGTACAGACGCTCGGAATCTTCATGTCCGGTACCACTTCAGAACATCTGCCCCCCCCCTTCCCCAGCCAATCATTGGCTATGTAATTTGCCAAACCTGACATCTCACATTGGATACTGTTGCTGTCTGTGGCGTCGGTCTGCTCCGAGTGTCCATTGTAAGATTGAGCAGTAGAGCTGCGAGATGCAATACTGGCTGTGAGGAGCAGCATAGCCCCAGGCCACCATTCAACGTGAAGCTCGGATGAAGTGCTACTTAATTTGTTGGGAATTCGGAGCTCATTTCGGAGCGAGGAACTGTGCCTTTGGGGGAAAGGGGGAAATATTTTTTTCCCTGATTTATTATATATATATATATATATATATATATATATCTAGAATATATATATATATATATATAATTTTTATTTTTTTTTTTATCTTTTTGCCCATGTCTCTAGCTGAAAGAAAAGACATTATAGAGCAGGGGTAATAAAAACATGAAGTTTGTATATTAGGATACAATTCCCAACCCTTGAAATAATCTTAATGAGCTGCTTTTAGTGTGTGCAAGTCAAGGTATTTTTTGCAGAAGCCATGACGGCCTGCGAGTTGAAACCAGAAACCAGTTATTTTGTTCTAAACTGCACTTTTCGATCCACTGTAACACCTGTGGTGTGTGTGTGTGTGTGTGTGTGGGGGTGGGGGGGGGTGGGGGGGGGGGGGGGGTCCAGTTGGACGACCCCTTGCCACGGAGACTTGTTAGCGTGTGCATGTGTTTTCAGGGGAGTGCGAGTGTGTTGAGCGCAGCATTCTTACTGCTCTTATGATCTCACTCCTCCCGCCTCTCCCTCTCCTCTCACGTTTCCCCGCCGGTGCCAGCGGTTGCCGATACGAACGGATTCATCACAGAAACGGTGCTTAAAAATAAGCCGCAGCAGCAGAGAGTAATTAAAGCATTTCTATTGACTTGCTTCTAATAATAGACCGAGTTGGTGGGGTGATTTGTTTTGTGTGTGTGTGTGTGTGTGTGTGTGTGTGTGTGTCTTCCTTTTTTTTTTTCCCGCACAGCCAGTGAGGTAAGCACGCACTCTCCCCTCCCCTTCGAGCATTTCTGTCTCCCTCCTTCCCCCTACCCCCCTCTCTCCCCTTCCTAATGCGACGACATCATTGGCCGAGAGCATCCGAGCTTCTAGAAGCCTCCCGAATGGGCAGGTCGGGTTCGCTGAAGCTTGCTGTGCCGCTGTTGGGACATTTTAAAAGCCGGCGGTCCTTCAGACATCTAGAGGATCGTTTGAGGACCTGTTTAATTCCTGCGTCCAAATCCGTAACAGCAGGAACAAAAGAACAGCAGAATGCAGGAGAGCGAAGGAGAGGGGGGAGGTGTTGAGTGCGAAAGAGAGATAAATGATGCGTGCAGGAGGACGCTCTTCGAAAACACACACACACACACACACACACACACACACCCATGGTCCCCCCCCCCCCCCCCCCTCTTCTTCTCGTGGAAGGCAGCCCGAACTGGAATTAATCAGCGGCTGGCATCACTGCCTCCGTATTAATGTAACACGTTGCACGTATATTTATTCTTCGATATTGCTGCGATGGGCTCCCAAATGGTTCATCATTCCTCAGACACGCTAATGCTCATTTCATTAGACGCCATTATCGACGCAGACAATTGATCTCGTTCATGTAGCTGTGGGGTTAAGGGCCTTGCACGGGGGCTTGGGAGAGTTTTTTTTTTTTTTAACTACCACCTTCCAGTGCTTTTAGCTTTGCACGCTTTTCTCTTATCACATGAATTCATTTACACCATTATCCAGGGAGACGTGGATTTATCTCATTCATACAGTTGAGCAGCAATGGGGTTATGGGCCCATTGGAGTCTTTGGGGGCCCCGGAAAGGCACCTCGGTGTGGCTTGGATTTGAACTCTTAACACACTTAAGCAAGCACTGCAGAATTGTATTGAACAGATAGTCGGACAAATCATGATCTTGTTATCCCCCTTTTACATTCGGGGTCATTGCTATATCCAACACAGCGGTTGATTTTAAGACTTGGTTATTAGTTTGCCGCAAAATCCTGCGCGACAAGGTTTAACAGATGTGTGCTAGAGGCGGTTTCCATGTTGTGTTCCTAAGTCCAAGGGCCTCGTGCCGGATCCGCCTGGCAGAACGCTTCCTTTTGATTAACTTCAATATTTACACCATTTTCTACTGCTGGGGGTGGGGGGTAGCTTAGTGGTTTAAGCGCTGGGCTAGTGATTTTGGACGGTCAGGGTTCGAGCCCCGGAATCGCCAAGCTTGCCCACCCTTGTGTCCTTGAGCGAGGCCCTTAACCCTGTGTGCTCCCCTCTATGCCGACCCTGCGCTCTGACCCCGGCTTCCAAACAAGCTGGGATCTGCGGAAGAAAGAATTTAAGTGTGTTGTAATGTATATGTGACAAATAAAGGCTCTTCTATTCTACATTAAATGTCATTTATAGGCATTATTCAATTCCGGCAAGTTTTTTGTTATGTTTTTATTCTATTTATTTATTTATTTATTTATTTATTTATTTATTTACCCACTATGTTGCACACCTTTATCCAGAGTGAGTTACAATGACCAATTGAGGATTAAGGGCCTTGCTCAAGAGCTCACTTAGTGGCGCTGGGATTTGTACCTGTGATCTTCCGGTCCAGAGGCCAATGCGCTAACCACTGAGGGACCACCCACTTGGTAATCACCTGACCTCTACCAATGGGGGTGTAAGTGTTCATGTGAAGAAAGCCTTCGCTGCTATCAAAGGGCGCATTGACACACTTGGATTGGATAGAGTTAAAACCATCAACCCTGATATAGGTTCCTGTCGGATTCCTCATCTCTCTGGCATTTCCACAAGTGCACAAGTGACTGTCTACTTTGTTTGTCGCCTTACTATTACCCGAATACCCCTGACCTCTCTTTCTCTCTCTCTCTCTCTCACCTTTGTCCACAGTGCCAGACTCTGCCAAACCCAGCCCTGCCCCTCTTCCCCCTGCCAACCCCTCTGTGCCCTCGGCCAGCTGCACTGGTGCCAATGGCAAGCGCGCCCCCTCCAGCACCCAGCAGCAGTCGGCAGTACAGCGATACCCACCCCGAGAGGTGCCACCCCGTTTCCGCCAGAACGAGCACAAGCAGCTACTGAAGAGAGGACAACCTTTACCTGCCGGGAGCATTGCCGTGGTGCTGCCAGCCTCAACCAGCCCTACTGTGCAGTCCTTCCCCAGCCAATCAACTTCAGGTCAGCAAGCCATGGAATATTCGCTAGCATGGATTTCCTGCTAGTTAGGATTTTGGACCAAAAGTTTACAAACCTTGTTTGGCAATGTAATCTATGCTTAAGCGCTAATGTTGCATCCCTGTCTAGCGGTCGAATTTTCTCTCCATGAAATGTTGAAATGCGTCTGTTTGCTGTGCTAGCGTTACAGCTATGGTTGTTTTTTTTTTTGCGCTGAACTAGCATCTGTTCTAGCTACTCAATATGGCTAGTAAAAATATTCCCCGCCGAGAGAGCCAGACAGTGCAGCAGATGGTGTTGGGAATTGGAAAGAAAAAAATCGCTTTGACGACCTTTGGGAAATGTATGTATGTATTGTAACTAAGCGTAATGCATTATATTAAAACGATTTTTCTTCTTTTTGCGAAATGCAATAGGGAGGTTTTTTTCCTTCCCTTTGGTTGAATTAGAAACCTTGCTATTGTTGACCCTTTATGGCAGGGCTGTCAAACTCGTGGGCCCCGTCAGCATTATGGTTGCCCTCGAGGGGCCAGTTCTAACGATAAGACAGTATATAGTGTTTGATGAGCGACACCGCCTCATAACACAATCCCGCTTTTTCTCCTTCAGGTACGAACATGTATTTGCTTTCTTGGAAGCGCCTTCTGTATGCATACATTTAACTCTTCCTGGGATCTCTTTTGGGATCATTTTCTCAATTCCACTCTTTCGGAAAATCGCCCTCGTTAATCACTGATGAGAGACATTATATCTTTGCGGGTTAACGTAGTCACATGCATTGTGGGAGATGTAGTTTATTGTCAGTGTGCGCTTTAAAGGCTTCTCTTAAGACAATCATACATTTTATAAGCTCTTGAGGGCCATATAACATGATGTGTGGCAGGCCACGATCGGCCTCGAGTTTGAAACGTGCATTATGGCAGTGCATCCGAACTCTGAACCTCCGAATCGTTGCCGAGTCTGGATCAGAATCCAACTGAAATGTTGTTGCCTTCTCCTGTTTTACTCGGCCGTGTTTAACATCCACAGCTACCGTTGCCTCGTACAATCAGAATATGTTTTCCATATTGTGTATCTTGGCATGTTCGGCTTGTTTACTTGTTCCTAATCTGCCCACGCAGACGTGCGCCTGCTTACAAATGCGTCGAAGGGCAAAACAAAAAGAGCAAGAAGATTGTGCGTCGGTGCTTCCCGTGTGGGAGCTCGGCGTAGGGATTCATTCTGCCCGTTTGCGGTTGACCCGTTCGGCTGTGTTCGTTGAGAGACTCAAGACTGCATCTTGATTGCTTTTGGAAGTGTGTATGTGAAAGGGATATCCTGAGAGCAGGTAAATAGGCTAAAGAAGCTTTGACGCTAAAGTGGCCTGTTACAGTGCTTGCCAGTGACACACTCTTCTTGTGCTCCTTTTCTTCCTCATTATTTTGTCTTATTCTCATACCTCCACCACCACCACCATCCCTTCATTCCCCAGCACACACACAGCTGGAAAGAAAGAAAGAAAGAAACGTGTGCATTCAAAGAGAATAAACACTTTGCTCGTTCTTGCTTTTTTGTTGTTGTTGCCCGGCAGCGATGTATGTCAGGTAAATCACATGGAATATGCCAGAAGGGACCATCTGAGGCAGGAAATACACTGAACTGACAATCTCTGTCCAAATTCTTTCTTTGTTCAACACAAAAAAAACAACAAAACTTTTTTTTCATGCTGTATTACTCCTACCGTGCTACTTGCAAAAGTATTGGGACACCAGGCCGTATGTGGTATCGGAGAGACAAAATTGTATATTATCTAGAACCTACTACGCATTTTTATTGATCATCATTCATATCATTATAGTTCATTGAATTAGCCTGTTGAAATATTAGTGGCTGAATCAGAAAAGATCCCCCAATTAGCGAAGGAGAAAGGTGCGATGTGTGGAGATTGTGTTTTTGAGTAACGTGTGTGTGTGTGTGTGTGTGTGTGTGTGTGTGTGTGTGTGTGTGTGATATAAAATATATATATATATATATATATATATATATATATATGTATATATATATATATATATATATATATATATATATATATATATATATATATATATATGTGTGTGTATATATCTATATGTGTGGTGTATATATATATATATGTATAGTTGCCTTCTTGTACTTTTGCGCCATAGCCTGGCACAGTGGTCGAGGGTTGTGTATTGGCTATATAGGAATGTTGGTTATCGTACCAGAGGGATGGACCACAAACCTACTGGTTCAAGGTGGTGCTTCTTATATTATTTGGGCTTTTTCTGTCTGTTTCTGTGTCTGTCTACACACATTCATACACACGCACAGCCTTTCTGCTCCCACCGTCTCCCTCGTCTCCCTCATTTTTTCCTCGATCTGGAAAAGAGGAAAGATTGATTAAATAAAGTCTTGCTGGCCTCGCCCTCTTTCTGCCAACCCTCCCAGGCCAAACCCCATATAAGCCGCATCCGCTCTATTTAAAAAAAAAAATAATAAATTCATAAATAAGCCGCACCTGCATGCATCCGCTTTTGAATTGTAAAAGCCGCACCTGTCTAAATAGCTGTTCTAACCGGTAACCTGTAACGGTGGACGCTGCACAGAGACGCGGAGATCCGGAATTCATACAAAACAGGATTTTTTTCAGGAGACGCCGCCTCCGCCTAAAGAACTCATCTGCACGCCGTGGAGACGCGGAGACGCTCGTGAATCGGAGCGGCCAGAAGGTTAGGCTAGGGAGCCTTATCGCTCTGCGCGTCCGTGGTACCGTACCGGAGACTTGGAAGTCCGTGTACCGGGACCCCGAGACGGAAAGATTGGAACCCGGAATCGGGGATTGTAGGGTGAAGATTCGGGAGAGGATTGATGTAAATGGGGAAAAACAATATCTGTGTGTGTGTGTTTGCGTGTGTGTGTGTGTGTGGGGAAAAGACCAGGGAGGAGAGAGAGAGCACCGAGGAAACCTGATTCAAGAAAAAATAAGCCTATTTACTGTGTTTGAAATCTTCATTTCTCCTGTGTTCGGAGCAGTTTGTCCTCCTTCTTGTAAAGATAGAGTTTGTCCTCCTTCTCGACTTATACTGTATATTCTTCTTCTGCTAAGTTTGTTATCCGGTTAACAAACTTCCTCAGGAAAAAATTGCATTTATTTTGTGTTAGCACCTTATTTTGATTCTAATAGAGCCCTTAGCGGTGGAAAAAATGCAGAAAATAGCCGCCTTCCATGGTTATTATAGTATATATTATAGCGGCTTATATATATATAGCAACTTATTATTATATATAATATATATAGATATATATATATATATATAGATATTATATTTTTTTTTTTTTTAAGCTTACACACTTTATTGATCCCGTGAGGGAAGTTCTTTTCTTGGAAGCTGGGGTCAGAGCACTAGGCGTCAGCCATGGTACGGCGCCCCCTGGAGCACAGAGGGTCAAGGACCTTGCTAGTTTGCATCACAGAATTTACACTTGAGGGCACCCTCAAGTAACACACAGTCCTCCCTGTACCACTAGTAGCACTTCCCAAATCTTTTTCTTTTGCATTTGTTAGCTGTTTATAAGAACGGTTTCCCTTTAATATTAGTTTCAAGATTAAAAAGAAACACAAACATCCAGTATCTAAGTGTGTGTGTATGTGTGTGTGTGTGTGTGTGTGTGTGTGTGTGTGTGTGTGTGTGTGTGTGTGTGTGTCATCTACTGTCAGCGCTCGGATCTGGCGAGAGTGCAGGCTGATGTGCGTCACATCCTGTGCCGGAGGAATGGAGCGAGTGTGCTGCTAAACTCTGGTTGCATAAGTCTCCCACTTACCAACCCCCTTCTCGTTGCCTCCTTCCTACGAGCCTCTGTGTAACCATTGCGCACGGCCGTCAGCACTGCTCCCTCAACGCGCTCACACAGTGCTTCTATTGTTCTCTGTGTATACGGATGTGTGTGTGTGTGTGTGTGTGTGTGTGTGTGTGTGTGTGTTTGTGAATTCGCTAACATGCTCTGAGTGGAGCAGGTGGTGACATACTGTCCTCAAAGTGTTTTTATTTTGCCTCCTTACGCAGCATCACAGAAGGCCTCTCTGGGCCGTTCAGATATACATGGATCACACGTGACCCAATTCAACCAGCTAGCTGTGAAATCCTTCTTTCAGTCGTATTCTGTGTGTTTGTATACCAACAAATGTATATGGACTAAGCTTTGTTGTTGTTTTTCTTGTTGTCATCCCCACATCCCATCCAACCCCAAATTTGGTCCTCGGTTTGTAATAATTGACGATATGTGTGTTTCTCTGACCAACACCGACGTGTAGAAATCAGTGCAGCCAGTGGCTATTCAATTTTTATTTATCTATTTCAGTTTAGTGTGTTATTTTTGCCACACCACAGCTATCGGAAGCAGTCGGGAACGCCGTCGGCCGTCTTTTGGATTGCTGGCGAGAAAGAGAAATGCGATCAGCTATTCGGCTCAGCAGATGAGCACACGACGAACATACAAAACAGCATTGAAGAATAAACACACATCATTTTCACTCTCGCCTTTGCAGACGTTATTACAAAAATAGCAACGTAAATCCGTAAATAATTCGCAGGCAGGCATAAACGACGATTGTTTTATATATTCGTGCTGATTGCTTTATATATTTGGGATGCCTAATCCCAAATACTGCCCCCTGCTGGTACGAGAATTATGCTCCGTCATCCACGTGCAGAACATTTATGCACGGTTTGGTGCGTCATGTGCCGCGTGCCTAGTAATCGACCTGAAGTTCGGCACAATCAGCCGAGGCCGATTAATTAGAAATAAGACAATTAATCAGGCAACTTCTAATAAAAATGGCTACACTTCTGAGACGATGTTCCATTAGATTTTGGTGGCTCACAGGTAAGGTCAGGTAATAATGTTGGGGAGGTGAGCAGGAGGTCTGCATTCACAGTCATCCCAAAAGTGTTCAATAGGTTTGAGGGTCAGCGCTTTATAAAAGCTTTTATAACGTATTGATGGGAAAGTCCCATACTGCCACATCCAAAGACATCCTATATACTTGTGTGTATCCACCTGTCTGGGAAGAACCCCACATGGCTGGAAAAATCAGGTGTCCAAATACTTTTGATGGCAGAAAAATCTTACTATTTTGTTCTATGAGGGAGCTTTGCTGATGAAACCAGAGCAGGACCTGCTTTCTAATTGGAGTCCATTGGGAAGCCCTCATTATCCCCGACGGAGTCGTGGTTCCTAGCCTTGTAGCCAAGCTGCTGTTTGTTTCCTCTCACAGCAGACTGAAGATAAGATTAATGACTATTTGCTTCTTTTTAAGTACCAAAAAAAAGTCTTTAAAAGTCACTCTTTACATCATATTTTTATTCTAGACAGTTTGTAGTTTTTTTTACCCTGTAAGAATGATCTTTTATCAGCTGATCCACGCATGGCTGTTAAGGATCGCTTAGCGTCATTAAAACGTTCGTACCAAAATCAGCGAAGTAATTTTCATAATTCCGAACGGTCATAGGAAGAGCTCACTTGTAATGGTTGTTCGGGTAATATATCGAATATCAGCAATAAAATCTCAGTCATTTTGATGCAAAATGTGAAAATATCGTGAATTTCGAATATTTCCTATTATGACGTACTTTCCCAAAAGAACAGGCCAAACGTCCAATACGTTTCCTTATGTATTACCGTGCAAGAGACGTGAGGTGGGGGGGGGGGGGGGGGGGGGGGGGGCGTTTTTATTATTCTCTCTTTCCTCCCTCCCACACCCCCACATATTAGCAACATGGAGCCAAACACGGGTGTGGATGGTCTTAAAAATCTCAGGAATACGCCGAATTATTCAGCGGCGTAAGGGATAACATGTTTTTACTAACAAATTCCCTAAAAAAATAAGTTTATAAAGTGACAATGTCTAGACGGATTCACTAAGGGACCATAGCGGCTGCATCCAAAAATTGTTTTACGGAACTTAGGGGATCAAACATTGTAAAAAAAAAAAAAAAAATAACAATGGATAAATAAATACATTAAATTAAAGGGGAAAAATAATATAAATACAAGGACTATATATATATATATATATATATATATATATATATATATATCATATATATATATATATATATATATATATATATATATATATATATATATATATATATATATATATATAATATATAGAGCTAGCCTTTTTGGGAAGGCGCTGTAAGCATTATGTGGACATCCGAACAGCAGAGTAACTGGCTATCTTCAAGCTATGTCTGAATGACCTATTTATTTCAACTAAACTTAACCCAACACATCTTCCTTCTCACTGTCCAGGCAACCAAAAAAAAAACTGAGTTTGTTTGTACGTCGCTCTGAATAAGGGCGCCAGCTAAATGCTGTAAATGCAAATGCCCTTTAGCGTCCGATAACAAGATCGTGGACGGTCACCCTGGTATTTGGGACGAACGTGAATGCCGGCGCTACGCCAGGCCGCGTCACCTCACCAAGCATCAGTACCGAACGAAATGTCCACAAACCCACTCCAAAATGTAGCGGCGCACCTTCCCAGAAACTTGTACTCCATGCGCATACTTTTGGTCACGAGGCGCGTGCAGGTACCGTACATGTTTGGCCATCTATAAAACGGCTTGCATCAGGTAAAAAGTGGCAACATTTATAACTTAAACCTTTTTTTTTTTTTTTTTTTTTTTTTTAAACACTCGCTCCTTTCGCTCCACCTCTACAAGCCACACATGCACATGCCGTTTCCTCCCCCACTTCTTCGCAGGGCATGCACACTGCAAAGACATTTAGCTCTTGGCCACCTGCCTGCCTTCATGTCTGCCTGTTTCCCATTTGGCGTTGGAGTGTTTCTCTTTCCTTTTCATGGTGGGGGTTGGTGCAGGGAGCCTTCATCTGATATTCAACATTACTGTATTGCTCTCTACAACAAACACAAAAAAAAAACACACACACACGGATTGCTTTAAACACCCGTGTGCGTGGTGGCAGTAGGGCTTAGAGAGAAAGAGGCTGTGTTTCTGTTGTGTCCATATGTGCAGCTTACGCAAGGACGCCGTATTGCTTTTTGTCTTTGTGCTGCTATAGAGATGTGCTGCGCTAATCCGAAATGGTCTTCTGGCTTTTGCGTGACCACTCGCGAGCATAAACGCGAGCAGTGAACAATGACAGGAAAAGAAAATCTCCGTTTCGCTCGCGCTCCCGTGCAGAGTGGGGGGGGGGGAGCATAGCCTCCCCTGTTTTTAACCTTCACCCGGGGTGCACTCCCTGCACGCAAGCACTAGCGCGAGTCTGCTCCCGGCTTCAGGAGCGTCAAGATATATAGATATATATATATATATATATATATATATATATATATATATATATATATATATATATATATAAAAATAAGGCTGGATCCTCTCCGAGCCGTGTGGGATGAACAGGGCGGTCGCTTGCACGCTGTGCCCCAGTTTCTTGGCAGCGGTTCAAGGCTGAGCCTTTCGGAAGACATATTGTAGGAGACACATTGGATCAGGAATGCCTGACGTTCTGCGCACAACCTAAAGCCCATGGGACGATGGTCGGGAGGCTCCTTTCTTCAGGTACTTTTCCACTTCTTCGTCATTCCACCCACCCCTCCACCCCCTCTAGATGATAGAGCGTCGCACTCGTTCTCTCTCTCTCTCTCGCTCCGTCTCCGTGCAGCACCTCTCCTGTTTGTTTTGGGCTCGAACAACTACGAATCGATGCGCAAAGCCACCGAAGGCAGTTTCATGCGTGGCACACAAGCGGTATTTGTTGAGCCGCGCTCCCGAGCGCTACAGATACGTCGTCGACAGCTCGGGGCTGTTTTGGCTGCGTTTCAGCCTTGATAAAATGGCGTCCTTTGCTACGCAGCGACTTCAAACGGACGGCGCTTATGTCAGAAGCATGCTTCTTTTCCTCTTGCTCTATTTTTCCTCCCTCTTCTTGTCTTTTTTTCCCCCTCTCTCTCTCTCTCTCTCTCTCTCTCTCTCTCTCTCTCTCTCTCTCTGATGTCTGGTTGAAAGTGCGTCCTGAGAGCTGCCTGCCAGGAGCGCAAGAAAGCCGTCGATTTCCCTACAGCCGAAGCACACTGAGCCGTGTGCACACATGCCGCGGCACACGTAAACAACAGGGTTCGAACCGGGAAAATGGGCAGTGCTCTGCCAAGTAATTAACCACCCCTGATCTCTGTTTGGCCACACATCGGGCATTTAAATGCTTTCAAATGTTGGTGGGAACGGGGGTGCGTATTCCAGCCGGTCAGTTTGGGGCGACATAAGCACCGTCATGTGATGACTGGTAAATGTTGGGCAGATGTTTTTGTTTGTTTAAGATGCAAGATCACTGATTTGTTCGAAATGTGTACTAATTAGCATTTTTACGGATGCTTTCTGTGTTCTTTCCGTGTTACTGAAAACACATCCATGCATTTGTCTAATCCCCCAATCATGTGACAGCAGCACAGTGCGAAAGAAGCTTAAATTGTACATTAGAATGAAGTGTGCCTCGCATTTCTCGGACTTTTATCGCACGGCGTTGACGATGGTGCCAGATGGGCTGGTTTGATTATTTTAGAAGCAGCTGATCTCTTGGGATTTTCACACTCAGTCATTTCTACTATTTACACTGAATGCTGGGGGGGGGGGACAAAACAAACATGTCGATCTGAGATGGAGTGTATAAAATCTCCATCCAAAACCATGGCAAGCAAGAAATCGTCTCAGAATGCATGCTACGTTGAACTTTATCTGAGCTACAACGGCAAAAGACCAGGTTCCTCTGATCAAGAAGGAAAGCTCTTTATGGTATTGGGTTACAGTTTGGTATATTGGAATGATTTCTGGGATGCTTTTGTGCTCACCCTGGTTGTAAGAAGTAATTATTTGAGTTACTATGTGATTTTTATTAGGTGGATAAATGCCACATTTAAATATTTTTTTTTCTCTGTTGAATATTGTTTACACTTCAGGGCTTTATTATTTATATACAGCTCATCAGTAAGTTTTTTTTCCCCCCTAATTTTATCTCAGTATTCTTTCCTCCAGCTTGCGTATTTTGGATCTAAATTGGCATTTAAATTCCTGCAATTTCTTTTTTGTGAAAATGTAATAATTAATAATTGCCTAATCTTGTTCATTCATTAATTCATCTTCTACCGCTTTATCCGATCTTCCCTCGGGTCACGGGGAGTCTGTGCCTATCTCAGGCGTCTATGGGCATTAAGGCAGGATACACCCTGGATGGAATGCCAACCCATCGCGCACACACACACACACACACACACACACACACACACACACACGTTCATACACTAGGGACAATTTTCCAAGATGCCAATCAGCCTACCGTGCATGTTTTTGGACCGGGGGGAACCGGAGAACCCGGAGAAAAACCCCCTGAGGCACGGGGAGAACATGCAAACTCCACACACACATGGGCAAGACGGGAATCAAACCCGGACCCTGGCGGTGTGAGGCGAAACGGGCTAACCACTAAGCCACCGTGCCTCTCTTGTGTTCAAATAAGCAATAATTTAAGGTTACCAAAAAATGGACAATTTAACCGGTTTATTTTGTAGTGATCAACTAGTTATGTGTAGATATGCAGTATGAATTACTGTATTTTTAAGTAATTGTCTTTCTTTCTCTTTTTTTTTGTAGACCTGCCCTTGCAGAGCGGCCATTCAGCACAGTATGAGAGTCCCCACTGGGGACATACACCCATCAACTGCAGTGCTACTCTAGGCACAACCAGTAACAGTGGCTGGGATCAACTGATTATAGACAAAAGTGACACGGAGGAGTGGCCTTCTATTTCTCGCAGTGAAAGCCACATCCCTGCAGGATGCCCATCAGATACTGAGATTGTCAACAGCGGCAACACAGACAGCATGAGCATGGCCACAGGGGGCAGCCAGCAAGGACACTTTGCCACAAATCATCCCAGTAAAGCCAGTAACAGCCACTCAGGAGGCATTCTCTCCAGCCAGAGTGGGTCCAGTAGAGGCTGGGGCTCTGGCCCATCTCCTGCTGTAGCTGGAGACGGAAAGAGTGACAACAGCAGTGCATCAATGGGAGCCAGAACCTGGGGCTCCTCTAACTTTAACTTGAATTTGAATCCCAATGCCAACCCCTCTGCATGGCCAGTTCTGGGACATGAGGGGGTGGGCATGGGTGGCAGCTCTGGAGTATCCAACCAAGCTCCTTCTAATATTTGCAACCCACCGGGTGCTCCATCCTCTGGACCCAGCAGTAGTGGCAGTTTAGTTGGGGGAAATGGAAATCCTGCTGGACACTCTGGTAATGGTAATAGCACCACCGCCTGGGGTGGTATGGTGTCTAGTGATACCTCTGAGCCACACTCCTCTCCTTCCACGAATGTGTCTTTTAGCTCTGAACCTCAGAACCTTAACACTGAAGGACCAAATCACACTAAGCAAGAGCCCAAGAGCCCTGCCAACAGTCTGCCTAACTGGGGTGTCACCCCTGTTGGCATGGGCTCTTTTGTCCAGTCTCCAACAGGAAGCTCACAAGTCAATGGAGAGGAGGGGTCTGTGTGGGGTAATGGAGATGCCAAGACTGCCAATAGCTCCAAGGACTCAGGCTGGGATTCAGGAAGTGGATGGGGTCAAGGAGTAGCCTCGGGCACCCCTGGATGGGGGCAAGCATCTTCTAACGGGGAACTGGGGTAAGCATTCCAGTGAACCTAAAGGGTGGGAGACTCCAGCATCTCCCACTCAAGAGCAGCCACACAGTTCTTGGGGCAGTGGGCCTAATGCTCCCGCTAGTGAGGGGAGCAGTGACAGCATGGATGGTCAATCTCACAGGAGGGAACACTCGTCAAGAGAGATGGCCCCACCTCTCCTGCCTGCCCAAGACATGGACCCAAGAGTTCTGTGCAACACAGGATGGGGACAGACCCCTGTGCGTCAACACACGGCTTGGGAGACGGAAGAAGCTGCGCGTTCAAATCACAAGAACGATGTTGGTACTGAAGCCTGGGGCTCATCTTCTAATGCACCTCATATGGCACAACCACCATCTCATGGTAGTGCCAATCCAAGTTCTGGACCTGACACTGGGGGCAAGAGTGATACACATCGCCCCACTGCAGGAACTACTTCAGGCTGGGGGTCATCCCCCAGTCAACCATGTTCTGGATGGGGAGACAACAACAAGAAACCCCCTATTGGTCCAGGGGGTTGGGGCAACCCTCCGCAAGGAGGAGGCCATAGCGGTAACTTACAAAAAAGTGGCCAATCCTGGGGCTCTGAAGATAAGTCTCCTACATGGGATGACTCCCATGCCAAGGCTAAACCTCAGGGTTGGGGAGATGGCCCCAAGCCATCCCATGGGTGGGGCTCTGACCCAGGAGGGGACAGTGGAACTAATGATGAGTGGGGTGACACTGGAGAAGGCAAAAAGAATGGACCGTCCAACTCTTCCTGGGAGGGAGATGGAACAGGATGGAAAGAAAGCCAGCGTGGTTGGGGAAAACCACCCCCAGGTGGTGGCTGGGGAGATGCACAACGTTCCAATGCCTCAACACAGGGTTGGAGCAACAAGCCTCAGGAGGGCGGCAATGGCAGTAGTGCTGGTGGCGGCATGAGTTCTTGGGGAGGTTCAGGCTCTATCAAACAGAGTGGTTCTGGGTGGGGAGGAAGCAACGGCGGAGGTGTAAAGCATAATCATGCCGCAGAGCCCACAGGATGGGAAGAGCCCTCCCCTCCCTCCATCCGACGCAAAATGGAAATTGACGACGGTACCTCAGCTTGGGGTGATCCAACTAGTTATAATAAGACTGTAAACCTCTGGGACAGAAACAATCCTGGAATGCAGAGTAAAACAGGCTCTGGAAATCCCAACAATCCCCCCAACAACCATCACCACCATACCCACCATAATCAGCCCCCATTGCAGGGCCATGGTCATGGAGGGCCAGTTACAGCCAACAACCACATCACTCCTGACAATACAAGCCAGCATCAAGCGGTGGCTCCACATAGCAGACCACCCCTAATGACTACAGGTAATATGTTTTCCTGTTCTGGGAAAACATAAAAGGTAGTTTATCTGAAAAAAAAAAAAAACATTTTTTGTGTCTTTAAAGAAAACATGTTTACAATCGCATGCTATGAAGAAAACGGCACAAAACATTTAAAGTTATTAATTGTATTCGATGTCAAAAGCATTCTTGTGTTTGATTCGTTACAATTTGCGCGTTCGTTTACAGAGCTCTAAAATGTGTTTTATGGCAGTTGCTCAACACTGACCTCTAGTGATGCGATGATAGAAGTGCGTGGCATTTTTCTGCATTCCAGAAATGCTTTTTTAGCATTATTTCATAACTATAGACTTTTTTTGTGTGATGGGGGGGAATTAACGGAAGCTAAAGAATTAACATGGTTAGAATTGTTACTTTACCATCCTTAACAAAACCGTAAGCGCCTTTACTTAGTTAGAATGTCCTGATTATTCCCCGTCATTACAAATTGTTCCCAAACAGCAGTTGTCTTAGTAAAAAGAGATATTGAAGATTTGAAGACTGTTATATGAACAGTGTCATTAATAGCACTCGCAATGCATTTGCAATGCAATGCCTTCACTTTAATCAATGTGACCCATGGAGCAAAAAAATCATTTCATAATGGATGGTTTATGCGGCTTGTGCGTTCAATTTGTCACCGCTAAAGTCATGGATTGACCAGCAATGTAGGTCATGCATGCATGTAATTAATTCCAGAAATGTGTTCAGACTGTAAGTGACAAATAACTACTAGAGAGTTATTTTTAGTATAAACTAACAGACATTTTCACTTTGATGAATAAAAATGCAACTGAACTAACACTGATAAATTAATTCAATCGTTCACGGCTATTTTGGAAGCACTGCCGCCTACTGGTGAATGTCAGAACAGCAGCTTATGAAATACCAAATTCCGCCAAATTAGTTTAATCAAACAGTTTGATTTCATTTTGACTTATAATATATGCCATTATTTTTTCAAGTATCCTTATACCACACATCAGTAGTCCTTTCTTGTGGATGTACATTGTTATAGAATTTGTTTTGAGTACTGTAAATGGAATCATTTATTGCCCTGTAGGTACCATGGGGGGGGGGGGGGGGGGGGGGGGGGGGGAGCCTTGATGATGAGACTTGTTATGCAAACATGGAAGTGGCTAATATGTCAGTCAAATTAAAGTCATTGAGACAATGGGGCTGTTTAGTTCAGCTCGGGGCAGTTGGATAGAAAGTGGGCAATTGTTTGCTGCCATCTACTGTTTTGTGTTGTTGTTTTTTTTTTGTATTGCATCCATTTTGGCAAATCTGCACTAGATTTGTAAGATTTAGGCCATCTGGTGCCATCTACTCATTTAAAGGGCAATTTAAATGAGAAACGGCCGATCCAAGCAGTACACGTCAGACTGTTTGTCTGTTTTTTGTTTGTTTGTTTGTTTTGTTTTTTCTAATGGAATATCTGTTAAGTGTTGCTTCTCTGTACAGGATGGGGAGAAATGCCTAATGTCCACTCCAAACCTGAGCCCTCATGGGGAGAATCGGTGGCCCCTCCAGCAAGTGTGGACAACGGCACATCAGCCTGGGGTAAACCCCCCGAGGGCTGGGGCAAGAGTAGCCCCGAAGGCTATGGCCGTCCTGGAGGCCCTCCAGGATCTGCCCCCTGCAAGCCAGGTTGGTTTTCAGCAGTGCAATTCTCTGTAGCTAAATGATTTTCATCCAGCCTCGTCTCCAAAACCACTTCTTGTAGCTTAGCGTCCTATGTACGAGCCAAGTCCCTGTTTACGAACTGTTACTATGTAAACAATAAAGAACTAAATTTACTAACCCATTTTTTACGTTCCAACCCAATCTATTGCCCCAACAGTGCATCTTCCGGCCAATCAGAATCGAGAATTCACTAACAACGATGCGTCATTTACTAATCATTTGTAGTTATTGTTGTAGACGTATAATTAGTCGTGTTATTGGAAATGCATTCTGACCGAATATAGTGAAGACAACACTGCTGTTAATATTTCTTTTAGGCTTTGTTGTTGTTGATAGTGTGAGGCTGGAACATTTTGTTTTCTGAATGGCACTGATCTTGAGCGAATACAAAATGATCATATCTATTTTGGGGGCGTTATGGTCGACTATCGAGTTTCTTTGCAGAAAAGAAAGAAAGAGAAAAAAGTTCATTCTTTTTCACAGCCTCTAAACCTATGCAAGATGGCTGGGGAGGCGGAGAGGACATGGGCCTGTCTACGGGGCAGTGGGAGCAGGACGAGGGGGACATGTGGAACAGCACAGCCTCTCAGGAGAGCAGCTCGTCCTGCAGCTCATGGGGCAACCAGCCCAAGAAAGGTTCTCAGAAGGTCAGTAAATGGGTAGTTTGGAGAAATATTAGGACACCTGGTGCTCCCCCCCCCCGTTCATGTTACACATGAAATACCCCTGATGGCATGAAGATATGCTTTCCACGTAAAAGATCTTTTTTTTTTTTTCCCCTGTTAGAGCTCTGACCTCAACCCCATTTGTGCCAAATTGGCCACCTCACCTCATTACATCAGCCCTTGTAGCTAAAACCTATTCGCCACTCCAAAATCTAGTAATCCCACAAGACAGGAGGTCGTTATATCAGCAACGGTTTCCCAACGATGAACCTGATAGCCACTCGCGTCAGTTAAGACTATAAACATTATCATTATGTCATATACTCTTACATTTACGGCATGTGGCAGAAGCCCTTACCCAGAACAACTTACAGTTGAGGGTTAAGGGCCTTGCTCAAGGGCCCACTAGTGGCAGCTTGGTAGTGGTGGGGTTTGAACCTGTGATCTTCTGGTCCAGAGTCCAACACCTTAACCACTGGGCTACACATCTGCACTCTTATACAGTCTATACATGCAAATGTTATTTATTTATTTCAACATTTCCTCTTCTTCCTATGCCTATCAGTTGGAGTTGCACCTGACCTACATTTTACTGCCAGTTATACACAAATACATATGTAAGAAATAGAACTTGAACGGGGATGTGGAACAGGGTATTCCAATAGCACGTATGCGCAGGTGTCCGCAAACTTTTGCTCTTCTAACGTGTGTCATTCCGAGTGAGTTAAAGGCAGAAAAATGTGGTCTTGCAGGCAAAGGTTCCGAACAAACAAGACGACGCCTGGATCATGACCCGTCTGATTAAGCAGCTGACCGATATGGGTTTCCCTGTGAGTGGTGTTTATTCAACGTTCTTTCTTTCCTTCTACAATTCTGTAATTGTTGTACGACCACAATATCAAATCCCATGATGTGTTTCCTGGTGATCTTTCCTCAGAGAGACCCTGCAGAGGAGGCTTTAAAGAGCAACAATATGAACCTGGACCAGGCAATGAGTACGTCTCACATCTCTTTATTCAGAGTTGAGCATGTTTTCTTCTTTTTTAATTTATTTATTTATTTTTTAAAAACTCGGTTCATGTTTCCGTCGTAGGCGCCCTGTTAGAAAAGAAGACCGAATTAGATAAGCGAGGGTTGGGAATCTCTGACTACAGTAATGGCCTCGTCAACAAGCCAATGAGCTGCAGGCCTTCGATCATCTCCAAAGACTCCTCCTCAGACCGTCCTACCTTCTTGGACAAGGTAGCTGAATTTGCCCCCGCCCCTCCCCCAACCCTCTTCCATTGTCTATTCAACATGTGCATGTGTTTTACACACTGTATTGTGCGATTATTCTCCATTCTGCAGGATGGAGGACTAGCGGACGATGCCCAAACTTCACCATTTATGCCTTCTCCCAGCCTGAAGCTCCCGTTGGCTAGTGCTGCCCTCCCTGGCCAAAGTCTTGGGGTCACAATGCAAAACTTGAACAACAGACAGGTCAGTCACGGAGAAGGCGGTTGTTTGGTATTCATGCGTTTTGAGAAAGTTCTCATTTTGTGTGTGTGTGTGTGTGTGTGTGTGTGTGTGTGTGTGTGTGTAGATGCAGAGTGGCATGTTTGGCAGCAGTGGAACAGCACAAACCCGGGCCCTGCAGCAGCCTCCTCCTCAGCCAGCAGTGCCACCTCTCAGCTCCTCCCAGCCTAGTCTACGTGCTCAAGTGCCTCAGTTTCTCTCCCCTCAGGTGGGACACGACGCAGCGTAGCTCAGAGCTCATTGTAGAAAAGAACGGTCGCTTGCATTTACATTCCATTTACATTGATGGCATTTCCCAGGCTCCCTTATCCACAGTCACTTATAACTGAGCCGTTGATGGTCGTGCTCAAGTGCCCTCTAGTGGCAGCTTGGTGGTGAACCGCTTGCAATTCAGATGCCATGTTCCTTCACTAAACAGCAGCTGAAGGATTCCTTTGAACAACTGGTCCGATGCCAAATTACCAACATTAATATGAACAGCAAATACCATTTTTAGTGGCATTATTAAATTAACCTGCTAGTGATTCCATTTCAGTCCTGTCCTCCTGCTGTCTGTAGACCTTCACAGGCCGTCACCTCAATCTCAGCACACCACACTGACCCCTGACCACCAATAAGTAACACTCAGTGGAGTGTAAGACATTGTCTTTCCCTGGGTTTTTTTCTTTTGTTGGGCAATCTTTTTCGCTCAGGGGCCACGTTGACTTTTAAAATTTGACAAGACGGGCCACACCAGCAACACATGCATGCATATCATACAAAGGCATTAATGTTACCCCTCGACATATCACCGTGCTTAATGCGCCATCTGGTCTAACATCAGGCAATTACAAAACAAGGTCAAATGAATGCAGTCATAATTATGATACGACCCGATTTGGATAATTCTGTACCGATCTTTGCGGGCCGGATTTAAAGGGCCAAGGGGCCGCATGTGGCCCACGGGCCGTAGTTTGCCCACCCCTATTCTAGATGTATGAATTCATCGTTTGGCCGTCGTTGTCTTTTTTTCCTCCACAGGTTCAAGCACAGCTCTTACAGTTTGCAGCAAAAAACATTGGTCTCAACCCTGCACTTTTAACCTCACCAATAAACCCTCAGCATATGACCCTGTTGAACCAACTCTACCATCTGCAACTGGTGAGTGTGTCCACATGAGGCAGCGTTCAATGAGTGTAGATGAAAACCTTCCTCCATGTGCAGTCTTCTTCCAATGAGGTGTTCATTGCTCTTTGTGTCTGTGTGTGTGTGTGTGTAGGCATACCAGCGTTTACAAATTCAACAGCAGATGTTGCAGGCACAGCGTAATGTTTCTGGCCCGATCAGACAACAGGAGCAGCAAGTAAGCGTCTATAGAATATATTCTTAAAATAAACACAACAAAAACAGAAATGCGTGTTAGAAATGCAGCTAATATGTGGTTATGTCATGATCTAGAGTTGGAGTGATAATATGGGAATTGCAATGGGAATATCAGGACGTGGATGTTTTGGTGGGAAGCGCAGCTCATGGGAATGCTTACAGCATCTATCTCTTTCTGTGTGTGTGTGTGTGTGTGTGTGTGTTGGGTAGGTTGCACGTACAATCAATAACATGCAGCAGCAGATCCAGCAGCACCAGCGGCAACTGGCCCAGGTTCTGCTGGTGAAGCAGCAGCAACAGCAGCAGCAGCCTCCTCCCTCGCATCCCGGCCTGCATCCCAGCACCGGCAAATCCGTCCTGGACGCATTTCCTTCACACCAACAGGCATCGGGCCTCTCCGTCTCCGACCTGCCGACCAAAGAGCCGCAGTCGTCTCCCAACTCCTTCTCCTCTTATACTCTCTGTGAGTAGTGGCTGTATGGTTCTGGATGCCTTATTCCAATTTCATTAAGATGCAATGATTGTTATTAAAGCTATTAAGCAATTGGGTTTTAGCGAACGTTTTCGTACAAAACGGGAGCGTTGTAGTTTTTTGACAGTTTAACATTTCATATTAGTTTAGTTACGGAAAAGTTTTTCGAGAAAGAAGAAAAACGGAAATCGGACATTAGATGGATTTCTAACGAAACAACTGCCGTGAGTGACACTAAGTCAGTTCATTTTGCCTAATTAAGAGGCGAGAGAAAATCCCCGTCCTGACATTTCCAAAGGGTGTGGTTAAAATCACATGCTCGTTATTTATTCAGGTGGAAATTGTGTATTCTGTTTTGTAAATTAAGATCTCTCATTTCTGTAGACTTTTATATACGTGGTGGCCTAAGAATCCCAATATCTAACTAGCTGGCTTTCAGATATGTTAATTTCATGGGGGTTGATTGTGTTTACTTACATTTACTTTCACAACATTTGACAGACCAGAGCCACTTACAATTGAGGATTAAGGGCCTTGCTCAAGGGCCCAGTAGGTGGTGGTGGGGTTTGACCCTGTGATCTTCCGGTCCAGAGGCCAATGCCTTAACCACTGAGCTCCTCACCTCCTACTAGTTTTACTAGGATTGGTTGCTATTTTTAGTAACTGAGAATAATTATTTAATCGATTAATCGAATAATTGGATTTTTTCCTTTATTAACGTATTAGCGTTGTGTGTTTGTAGTCTTTTAGCTCATCGTGATCTTTTTGCTTGTGTAGCTGGATTGAACCCCAACATGAATGTAAACTGCATGGAGGTGGGAGGTCTGTCCATGAAAGACTCCCCTCAGCCTCAGTCGCGCCTGTCACAGTGGACGCACCCCAACTCCATGGAGAATCTCTCTGGCAGCTCCTCGCCTATGGAACCTGGCCTCAGCAAGCATGGTACGACTGTCCTGGTCCCGTTTAGATTTATGGTCAGGCAGGAAACGGATGTAACAGCTGTCTCAATTTGTCTCAGGTGCCATCTCTGCAGGTCCAAACCTTGGTGCTCCAGGTAAACCCACTCTGGACGACTCCTATAACCCGTATAACCTGATGCAGGCCAATGACTCTCCTGCCAGTTCACTGGTGGCTCCGGATAGCTGGGGCCAGAGCAAGAACGCCAATGACAAGATGTCCAACGGGACCAACATCACATGGCCACCAGGTCTGTAATTTCTCAACTTGTGTTTTAGTTTCTTCTTTGTTTAACCCTCGTGTAGACCAAAAAGAATAAAAAAAAAAAAAACGCAGTGCATTATGCAGCTTATGTCGTGCTTTAACGTCAGTCTTGTAACGACCCGTGTGAACTACATCAGAATTCTGCCCAGGAGTGCCCTGGAAAGGACTACAGAATATTGATCCTGAGACTGACCCCAATGTGACCCCAGGAAGCGTCCCCAGTGGCCCCACTATCAACACCAACATTCAGGACGTGAACCGTTACCTGCTCAGAGACAGGAGTGGAGGTGAGGAGATAAACAAGAACGATCCGTAGCGACGGGCGCAAAACACTGTGTTTCATTCATATAACATTCGTTAAACCATGTTTATTTATTTATTTATAGGACTATACTAGATATATATATAGATATATATATATATATATATATATATATATATATATATATATATATATTATATATATATATATATATATATATATATATAGATATCATATATATATATATCTATATATATATATTATATATATCTTTTTATATTATATAGTTCTTTTGTCTCATTTCTTCCTCCGTTTTGTTCTTGCATAATTTTATCCCGGGCCACACAGGCTCCTCCCCAACAACAACTCTGCCTGAGCGTTCCACCAGCAACTTGCCAGTCAATGGCTACAGTATCTGTTTTAATCTGTCCCCCTCTGAGCACGACAGCACAGGTACAAAGAAAGCCCCCTTTTTAACCTCCCCACCCCCAGCCTACAATATCAGCAGGTTATTGCACCAGCGCTTCCCCTGTGCCTCACAGTATCTCATGTATTCTCAATCTCCATTCACATTTCGCTTGTCGTTTACTTAATCGGGGCTATTAGGGTATACCTATAGGGAGGGTGCATCTCAGTGGTCTAAGGCGCTGGGCTGCTGATCGGAAAGATCCGGGTTCGAGCGCCGCCCTTGGGTGCTTGAGCAAAACCCTTAAAACCCTTATCATGACTGACCCTGCGCTCTGACCCCTGCTTACCATCAACAAGCTGGGATATGCAAAGAAAAGAATTTCACTGTACTGTAATGTACATGTGACAAATAAAGGCCTTTCTGTACATGATTCAAAATTAGATAACACTAATTACATTTTCAGGCGTTAACTGATTAGCAGTGCTAGCTACCGAGCTACATGGGGACGACCTCTGCTAATTCCTTCCGTCGAGGAAAGCCCTAGGTTTGAGGTTTTAGTCCGGCAGAATAAATCGCAAAGTTGTGAGAGAAAGAAAGTACAGATTGCTTGTCTTAACGCTGCTAATTACAATATTACGGGGAACTAGGATTTTGCCCTTTAGTTGCTTCAGGGGTGGTTTGCACCTATACATTAGGTGTAATTAGTTAGGAAAGATTTCACCCCCCCACACACACACACACCTCCAAACCCACCCTCATTTAACAGACTTCTTTATCCCTGCTCTCTTATACGATGCATCGCATGGGTTCGAATGAAGTTCTCTTGTGAATCAAGTTGTTCTCCTGCACCTCTGCTCATACAGGCAAGCTATCAGACATGAAATCCACTTGGTCGCCTGGGCCCATTTCACACACGCAGGCATCGCTGTCCCACGAGCTGTGGAAGGTGCCTCAGGGACCGAGGAACACTACAGCCCCCACCCGTCCTCCGCCCGGCCTGACCAATACAAAGCCCTCCTCCACCTGGGGGGGTAACAGCCTCGGCTTGGTGCCCGGCTGGAGCAGCTCTTACTCCTCAGGTATTTTGTTATACACGTGTCCGAGTGTAGGTGCACAGGTCAGTGACTGAAATGAAATGAGTGGATTACCATCTATTGTGTAGTTTGGATGGGTTCTTTTTGTTTGTTTGTTCTTTTTACATAGTAAATGGCTTATGTGTAAAAATATGTAAGGGTTATTATAGCATCGGCCGCTATCCTTTCATCGTGAAGTCTGTTTTAGTGAAGTACGTAGCTGTTGACTGATGGAGATTGTGCTGATTGTAGTCCTGTGCCATTTGTAGTAACGTTTGTCCAGAGCAACTTGTGCATTTAAACTCGAACCTTTTTGATCCGATATCTTGACATGTGAGCTATAACTCCCCTTGTAAAGGTGTATGCGTTGCCATGTGTGTTGGCATACACTAGGAATGTGGGTACTCTCACAAGTACAGACACAAGAAAAAAACATGCCACATTTAGCCTAGACTGTATAAGACAGTATATAGTGTACAAGACTATATAGGAACACACACACACACACACACACACACACACACACACACACACACACACACCACATGCACACATATACATATATATATATAAACAGATCAGTATATAAAGTGTTAGAGTGCATTCTACTGCAAATAGGAGTATTGTGCATCACAAGATAACACGGTTACTTATATATTTGTATATAGGATATATAGTCACAATTGTGTGTGTGTGCGTGTGTTATGTTCTTATGATCCTTTATAAAGCAGGGCATTATAATTAAAGTCAGTTGTTAATGAGCGTGATTGCCTGAAATTCTGAAGGCAAACTATTGCAAATATTTAACATTAAACCGTATAAAGGAGGAAAAATGAGTTTTGAGGAGTAAGAAAGTCATAATTGTGCAGAAGTATGTATACTTGTATATTAAATTATTATTTTTTGCATATTTACATATTAATGTGAAGTGCAATAGTAATAAGCCTATCTTAAATAATATTTTATATGAATATATTAACTTAATGTTTTTTAATGTTTTTTAAAACAATAATAATGTTTTTTTTTTTTTTTTTTTTTTTTTACATTTTGTGCTTAACTTTTAAAAGGCCTGTTTGTGTCTACAGTAATTTGACAAAGAGCCTTATTTCAACAGGTGCCACATGGAGTACCGATAGCTCCAATAGAACCAGCAGCTGGCTGGTACTGAGGAACCTTACACCCCAGGTGCGGCAAGTAGACCAAACAAACGTGCACATGTTGTCAAAACGACGCTTGCTTGTTTTGTCTGACTTTTGTTGTTGTCGTCCTCTAGATCGACGGCTCTACTCTGCGGACGCTGTGCATGCAGCACGGCCCCTTAATCACATTCCACCTCAACCTGACACAGGGCAACGCTGTGGTGCGCTACAGCTCCAAGGACGAGGCTGGCAAAGCCCAGAAGTCCCTGCACATGTATGTGGTGCTTTTTTTTTGTGTTTGTTTTTCTTTATCTTCAGATGATGTTTGATTGTTCATATATTACACACGTTAGATCCAGGGGGGGGG